>SRMA01026987.1:411829-446059 GCA_007224835.1 Danionella cerebrum
GCTCATGATGCATTGGTTAACATTACTGAGTGGCCATGAGCCGGAACCCGAAAAGATTCGTTCTTTTTGCGAGTCCTCCGGGTCCTTTCGGTCTTTTCTCTTTCCGGCTCATGCTGCATTGGTTAACATTACGGAGCGGCCATGAGCCGGAAACAGAAAAGATTCGTTCTTTTTGCGAGTCCGGGTCCTTTCGGTCTTTTCTCTTTCCGGCTCATGCTGCATTGGTTAACATTAAGGAGTGGCCATGAGCCGGAACCCGAAAAGATTAGGTCTTTTTGCGAGTCCTCCGAATGATGATTAGGTCTTTTTGAGTCCTCGGGATCCTTTCGGTCTTTTGTCACGTGACCGCGCCACAACGTTAGGCAAATTCAGTGTGCAAATATTAGTTCAACGATTACTATTATTTTTATATTTATTACTACTACTACTGCTATTAAAAGTTTTTGATGCTCAACACATAATGTGTTAATAAAGACTTAATTTGTTCATAAAATCAGGTTTTTGTGTTTGTTGTTTTTTAAAGTGTGTTCTAATCTTCATTATACAACACCTTACGTAGCCTAAGATTCATGAAGCATTTTTGAGTCACTTTATTTTTAGTTTAGAATAAATTCCCTTCAAGTTGTCATGTAATTGAAAAGTAACTTTTAATGATATGTAATAACTTTTAACTAAATATCTTATGCATTTGATTCTTGAATTTATTAAGTTGATATATAATAAGTCAATCAGTGTAAAGATCATCAGTGTATTGTTTGTAGCATTTGATGTTTCAGATATTATAAATACTTTATACACACTCTTGGATTGTTTATTTTTTAAATACAACCTTAAAAAGATACATCAAAATATACTTTTTATACATTTAAAGTGCAAAACAAGCCAAGCTGCAAAGTTAGTAATAAGTAAGTTTTAAAATAAATAATAATAATAAATAAAAAATAACTAAAAATCAAGATACATTAACTAACTAAACAACATCAACACTAAAACCACAATCCAGCAAACAAATTATTGAACATCTAGCAAATTTTTAAAATAAACTAGTGAAAAAATATCCTAAAATAAATAACACACTGAGGTTATATTTTCAGAACTTGTTTTAAGGCAAGTTTGCATTCAAAAAAACAAGCTCCCGGACCTTGGATGGGCTAAGTCGGTTTCTTCTTTCAGAAATGATCTGCCCAGTTTTTGAAAAAATTCTTTCAGATGGCACAGACGTTGCCACAATGCAAAGTCTTGCCTTCATGACCTCTGAAAGAGTTTTATAAACTGGAGAGCATTTCTTCCACCAGGCCAGGGGGTCTGATGTGCGGGGTAAGAGTGGCTCTGCAAGGTAGGCCCGCATTTCCATCATGGAATCTGAGGTTTTGGAGGATGTTGCAGATTGCCTCAAGCTTGCTACCCTTTCATCGAAATCCTCCCAAAACATGGCCCCTGCACTGGCACTTTCAGCGGATTCAGAAGTATCCTCCTCAACTTGTTGAACTGGGTTAATAGCTGCTGCAGCTGCTGTTACCCTTTTCACAGTGTCTTCTGCTGCCTGTTGGCTGACAAAAGCTTGCTTCTTGAACCTTGGGTCCAGGCAAGTAGCATCAGCAAGCTTCTCATTGTGTTCCACTCTGCCAAACCTTTTAGTCATTTCCGACATCAGAGCATCCACAAGCTTTTTGATTGGGTCAAACCTTGAAGGATTTCTTTGAAATCGGGCAACAATCCTCTGAAGGCCTCTTGTCATCAAAATCACTTTGGAGGCAGTCACAAATCTATAAAGATTAAAAATTGTTTATAAATAGTTTAACATATAACAAAATTAGTGCTGCACATAATTCTCTGATAAAAGTGAGGCTACAAAAAAAGCATTGATCCTTAAAATAACAAATTTAACAAAAATATTGAACTACTTACTTTTCTGCACTCACTTCATTGGTGACTTCCTCAAAGGGTTTAATTATTTCCAAAAGTTCTTTGGAAATTTCCCATTCATCTGGTAGCAATACTGGCAAAGATGGATTAATTAGTGCCAGTGTGGAGATTATTGGATCTTTTACTTCAATGAATCTTTTCATCATGTGATATGATGAATTCCACCTTGTAGCCACATCTTGTTTTAAGCGTAGTGTCTCTTGACCCATCTGTTTTTGTGTGGCCCTGAGCTTCTCTGAAGCAACTGTACTTCTGTGGAAGTATTCCACAATTGTCTTGACCCTCTGCAATATATGTTGTACCTCCTTTAGTGCAGCTTTGACAATTAGGTTTAACATATGTGCAAAGCAAGATATGTGGTCCCAGTGGAGATGATCTCTCAGGGCTGAAACAATGTTGCTGGCATTGTCTGAGACACAGGCTACAACTTTGTCACCCAACCCCCATTCATCTGTGACCCTTGTCAGCTCCCTTGCCAGGTGAGCAGCAGTGTGTCTGTCAGTGAACTGAAAGCAGTCCAGAAGATACGAGGTCATCTGAAAGTCCTCTATGAAATGACATGTCACACTCATGTAGCTGGTTGTTGTCAAAGATGTCCAGCAGTCTGTTGTGAGACACACAGCAGAGACATTCTTGATTTGTACCATAATGTCACCCCTTAACTTGTCATACAGCCTAGGCATTACAGTTGTAGACAAGGTTTTTCTGCTAGCTAGACTGTATGATGGGTCGAGAAGATGTGAAAACTCCTTAAAGCCCTTATCCTCCACAATGGAAAATGGCTGAAAGTCGCAAGCAATCATCCTGACAAGAGCTTCATCAAGCTTGCTCTGTCTTAGAGGATCCATTGGTCTTGTAACAAAACTGCTTAATGTTGTTTGTTGTGGCCTTCGTGCCCTCACTGCTGCTCTGATGGTGGTGGATGCTGCTGGTGTAATAGATGCTGTAGCTGTTGAAGGTCCAGCAAAAGTGCTGGTGGTAGAAACAGCCCCAGGTGCTGCAGGGCTATCAACTGCAGTCTCTGTTCGAACTTGTGCTAACAGCACAGTTGGATGTGAGGTTTTAAGGTGTCTCCTCAAATTAGAAGTACTTCCTCCTTTTGTTGAAAAACACTTCTTGCAGATCATGCATTTTGCTTCACTGGCTGAAGTTTCTCCAAAATGAGTCCAAATGTCGCTCCTTTTTCTGGTGCTCATTCTTCTCCTGAAGTGCTAAAATCTGACTGACCTAGGCTTCTCACTCCCCCTTACCTAGAGCAAAATACACGGGGGTTGGGTGTGAAATCATTCCCTTGGTGACAACCTTGATGGACAGTTGTCCTTCAGCTGAACCATTGGTTTAACTCTTGTGTGATCCAAGCATAGTATAATTCTGAATATATAATTTTGATTCTTCAGTTTTATTTTAATTAGAACATGGCAAGTTTTTGTTATCATAACCTATCTCAACTTTTTCAGTTAACTGTTTTACTCAACATTTGTTTCAAAATGAAGTTTTATTTTACATTGACATTATGTTGTGTAAGTATATTAGACTAAAGTATCAGTTCTGCTTAAGTAAAAATATATTATACAAGCAATTTTCAAACTGGAATAAAAACAAACAAACTTGATATAAGTACCTAATTTGTATAGGCTTGGAGTATTTTATTATACACATGTCCGGTTCGAGTTCTGGTTCAGGTAGATTTCTCTTGCAGTCCTTGTACAAATGAATGGCTCAAAACAGAACATGTGGCACAATTATAAACACAGCTTCCAAAATATTTTATATAAAATAAATAATATCTAAAAATTGAAGACACTGTAAAGACAAATAAAAAAATACACCATATATATTTATACATGAACAACACCACAGTTCCTCAAAAGCCAGATATAATCAGGGTGACAGAAATAGGAACACCTTTTTTATTTCTTTACTTAGGCTTATTCATCTTTGCATTAGAATTACAAACTGCAATAAAAAACGGGATACAGTCACGTGGCAAAATAACGAAAAGACTTTATTGACGCCTAAAAGAACTAATCTTTTCTGCTGTAGGCTCATGGTGCATTTAATTTGCGTTGTGTCGCGGTCACGTGACAAAAGACCGAAACGACCCGGAGACTCGCAAAAAGAACGAATCTTTTCGGGTTCCGGCTCATGGCCCCTCCGTAATGTTAACCAATGCAGCATGAGCCGGAAAGAGAAAAGACCGAAAGGACCCGGAGGACTCGCAAAAAGAACGAATTTTTTCTCTTTCCGGCTCATGGACACTCCGTAATGTTAACCAATGCATCATGAGCCGGAAAGAGAAAGGACCGAAAGGACCCGGACTCGCTAAAAGAACGAATCTTTTCGGGTTCCGGCTCATGGCCACTCCGTAATGTTAACCAATGCAGCATGAGCCGGAAACAGAAAAGACCGAAAGGACCCGGACTCGCTAAAAGAACAAATCTTTTCGGATCCCGGCACTATAGCGGTCACGTGACAAAAGTGCTAAAGAAGCCAGTCCGGACTGAGTGCACGGACTGCATACGTTAACATCAGAGAGAAGTAATTTTGTGTCGAACAAAAGAGATTAAAACCTAAAGAAGACAGATCAGAGTTTGGGTAAACCAGACTAAAAGACCCAGGTAGGCTTTAGTAATATATTTATATTTATTTGAAATTTAGCATTATAGTTTTGTCTTATTTGTAGTGTGATTCGCGTTTGTGTATAAAACGCTAGTAGATGTGGAAGTACACACAACATTTATTGATATTTTAGTAAAATGAACGAAATGACTCGAAAAAAGATCCGTTCATTTTACTGAACGAGACTCAAAGAACCGAATCCGTAAAATGATCCGAACTTCCCATCACTACAAAGTAGTGACTTGGTCCCACCTCTGTTTTCAACAATAGTGGTTTTGAACAGATTAGCTTGAGAGCTCATTGTCTGACAATGCCAACCTTTAAGGGTAACAAACACCAAAAGAGAAATACAAAAAAAGAAGCACCAATAAAACACAACAATGTTCAAAACAGCAACTTTATTTTGCTCAAATAAATACTTAAAATTTAGTTCCCAGTTTCCCGCATGGGCTCAGAATGGTTCAAATCCCTGCAGGACTCACATCCCAGTGGCAAGTTTTGAAAGATTACCATGAAAGAATCAATATAACCATGATAGAGAAAATAAAACAAATAAATCAAACAACATAATAATTAAATACACATTACACAATGAGTTCCATTTATCTAAATCGAAAGCTGAATAAACTAATAAAAACAAAAACCCAAATAGATAACTTAAGCAAGGAATCCAAAAATTGCTGAAATTATGTTAACTACATCCCAGTAATGAGTGGAAAGCTGTGGCAGACAGCTTTTAATCTCCCAGCCGCACTCGTCTTGTCGAGTCTCATTGGGAACGCTCCAGAATGTAGGGCTCAGGGCAAACACTCAAACACTCCACACATGGGAACCACCCGCCGATGCCACAGCCGAGCAACGTTGTTTTTGGCAGCCATCTAATTTTTAGTTTTTGTCTTTTTGAGGTAAATTATTTTTAATATGTTTTAGTCAAAAAAAATCAAAAAAGTCTAAAGTTTTAGTCACTAAAACAATAAATGTTTTTTGTTTACTTTTAGTCTATTATGATTCATATTTAGTTGATTTAACTCAATAAATATTAGATAGTGTATTTAAATGTATTTAATAAAATAATGCTCCATTTCACATTGTGAGATTGTTGATAGGCTTTTCATTAATAAATGCAATTATACATAAGTATGATCCACTAAAGATTATAAAAATAAAGTGTTAACTCTTTACAAAAGAGTTTTTTTTACAATTACCTAAAGTTCACAAAACATATGTATGCCCAAAAATAATAGCAATATTGGAAGAACATGTACTTTAATATTCAAAAACGAAAATTTGGCAATTGAACAAATTCCCTGAAAATGGTAAATATGAATTGTTATGGTTATAAAAATTATTTAATTAGAGAATTCTCGAGATGAATTCATAGAAAGCTTAAAGTTTTGCACATGACTCCAGGGCAACATAGGCTACTAACTTAATTAGCAAGCGTCGGGTGTGTTAGCAGCATATATTATTTTGTCGTTTCCGACCATTGATGAAGTTCTTATGTTTGTCACCTGGGAGTTGGGAGTTTTGGGACCACAGATGCCTGGTGATCTGAACAATGTGTGCGCAGTGCGTCCAGTGCTGGGTGTGACCAGACAAGGATAACAATGGGCGGTGGATACTTTATATTTTGAATGACATTGCAGCCACGAACAAAAAAATGCAGAAATGTCATGCGATTTGAGCGTGTAACTCATTTACATTTTTATTAGCGGTAACTCGTTCACCACAAAAAAAAGGTTTGTCAATTAAATTATTTCATTATCGTCCTTGAGACAACAGATGAGAGAGTGACTGGCACGGAAATAGCACACAGATGGCATGGAGCATCCTAAAACACTTCTCCAATTTCTCTCAGATGTACCCAAAGGAATCACTTCATATAACGCTCCGGAAACAGTGAGAAAGCTGGACTCTTCCAGCAGCTTTCCTAGTCACTCTATAGGTCTCTACACACAATCTGAATTTTCAAGTGACAAAGCGCCTCGATTGAAAGCTGTGGGTCCCAAAAATTATTAAGAAATAATAATGCATCACAAATCCTCTTTTCTCCAAAAGTTAAACTGCTCCCTGTGATCAGCCACCAACAGCATAAACCACTCGACATCCAAGATTTTTTCTATATGTCCTTTGAATTCTTCTCTATCATTGTCTTATTTCCTGTTTACCCATGTGACACGGACTGCATATGTTTTACTTTCATTGCATCAATATTTCCTTAACCCAGACGAAGAGCACCCTGCTCAGAAGCCATCCAAAGATTCCTCCAAATCTCAATTCAGATCAGTGTGTTGAGGCCTTATGTCAGTGATTATAGTGGTTGCACACCGCAACCAAAACAAACTCCAGAGGGAGGAAACCATCCGTGAAGACAACTGCACAGGATCAGGGTGTCGTTGCAGCTTCTTTTATACGTTGGAGAATTAGTTGGGTGGAATGCTAATCGTGCCAAACATAAAATGTTTTGCAATGTTTTTTTTTTTTTGTTGCATAAGTTTCTTAAGCAGCTGTAATTTGATGTGTGGCATGCACCCGTTGTGTTTGCTAAGAGCATTACGGGGCATGGGCAGCACAATTGTGAAATGGCCAGCACTACAGCCTTTCAGTAAGAAGGTTGCTGGCTCGAGGCATAGGGTTTCCTCTGGAATTAATGTGTGAGCAAAGGATAGCAGAACCCTGAAAAGGACAAAGCCGGTAAGAGTGAACTTCTGGAGCGGCAATCTACAGAAAAATGGTGTTTTTTCTGAAGAAATCTCATGTATGAGCCCTACTGATCAGTGATTGAAATCAACACCCATCAGAAAACTGATGAATAAATAAAAAAACAAATGAGATGGAATACCAAGAACATAAAGCCCCTTTTCTAAAACGAGGTCTAGAAATAACAGTGAAGAACCTACTGAAATGGTGCAGCCTCTGCTGTTTTCTCTTTTCAGAATAAGCATCAACCACTGTATCTGGAACGGGGAGTCTGTGCAGGCTTTGAGGCGAAGAAAACAGGAAATTCAACTATCAATTTGAGCTCCCAAACAATGAGTCTAAACTCCCACGGACAGAAAACTAAAAGCAGCAGCTCAGAACAGAAATAAATCGAGAGCGTCTGATCTCTGCTCTTTTACTCTCTGAAATAAACAGAACCATGCAGCAGCTTGAAGCCGTCCAAGCACACAATCCCCAACGCTACCCTTCCTGATCCTCCAGCAACGCTCAAACAGTCCTAACGCCAGGCAGAGGTCACCTGCTGTGACCCTCATCTCGGAGAGGTGGCACGCGGGCGCCTCCTGAAAGACACCAGCAGCAGGTGCATGTGGAAGCATGTCAGGTGCTGAAGGAGACAGACTCACACCTACAACCTCAGGGTTAGAGGTTAAGAAGAAGAAAATTAGGAAGGACAGAAGACAGGGCGACAAACAACCCACAGCCGACCTCATCAACAGAAACAGTAAAGGAGAGAGAAGAGATACAGATCACAGTGTGGAAAACTCAATAACTTATAGTGGCGCTTTTAGTTGCACTTCTAATTCGGTTAATTTGGTGCAGACCAAGACAAACAACTGATATATTGTTTCAATCATCAAAAGGCCTCTATACATTGGTCTGAAATGTTATTTGCACGAATATTCGGATGGTTTCTCAGCAAGGTGCTCTTCGTCTGCGTCAAGTAAATAATGTAATGATGCTCCCTGCCTGAAGGTGGCGTTTGCCGTACAACAGTTTCCCTAAATGGGAAAATAAGAAAGGATCCGATATGGCAATCTTGGCAACTAGGCAATGATGTGTTGAGGCCTTTAGTTGTCATTCACACCACTGCGGCTCTGGATCAAACTTTTGAAAATTCAGCCATGTGACGTCATACGGGCAACTTATTGGTCGCATACATCATCATATGTGTGTCCTCGATTGTTTTCGGATGAACGTGCACATGGAAGTAAATAACGCCTAGAGACTTCGCTGCTTGATTTTGACTCTTGGATGATATCATTTGGGGGCGTCATGGTGGCTCAGTGGATAGCACTGTTAACTTCCTGTTAGAAGGTTGCCGGTTTAAGGCTCTTCCTGGAAGGAGTTTGCATGTTGCCCTTTGATGGTCTGGCGACCAATCCAGGGTGTACCACTGCCTCTCGTCCAATGTGTGCTGGAGATAAATTGGTTGAAAGATGAATGAATGATTATATCGTTTGTGTTCATTGCGAATGATGCTCAGGTTATAAATTACTCCAAGTTTGACAGTGAACTGCCATGATAAACACAGACACACGCCAACCCATAATGCAATGCGTAAGTGACTACAGTGGCTATATTCCTCACAAAAGCATGTGTTTGTCATCTTCATATGTTTTTAGTTTGGATCAGAGTTCCTGTTATCCCCACAAACATGAGTTCATTTGGATTTGTACCAATACCACCTTCGTGAGCAGGTCTCTGACCACATTTTTAGTCCGATTTTATCTGCCCAAATGAACCGAACTGAAAGGGAAAAACAAACTCTATAAAAGATTCTAAAAGGGTTGGTTTAGTGGTCCTCAACAATAGGTTGAAATGCTTGAATGATCAAAAGCACTTTTATTGTCTTATAAAAGACACTTATTCTCACCTTATTTTTTGCAACTATTCATCCAGACACAATTCCAGCAAGTCGTGTTTCCATATTTTTTTGATTTAACAAAAATATACTGCCTTCAAAACATCTATAATCGATGCATCAAGAAGAGAGCGAATATTTCTCTCTGCACCAAAGCTTGACTTTGAACTGAATCCACTGTTTAAAATGCAGAAGCGCAGCACATTTTTGGATTTATGGCCTGCCATATGACTTTTCATCATCGTTTGATCATCATTTCATGAATCACTGCTGCCATGATCAATAGAGAGTGCAGTAGACATCAAGTGAGTTCCTGTTTCGGTTCCAGGTGCTAACTATCAGCTTCTAGCTAACTGTAGCAGGAAACACCATAGACTTCTGGCATTACACCACAAGAGTCATTTGCATTCCATTTAAAGGTGTTTGTGACAGAACTGTTCAAAAACATCATTTGAGATTAAGTTAGAACACTTTTTTTGAAGCAATACATTTATATGTATCAACAAATTAGTTTATTTCATTAATCCTTTTATTGAGACTGTAAGGAACCAGCCCAGTTCTACAAGGGAAAATCTTAACAAAATAAAAGCTTGTCTAAAATTGGCTGATCGTCTTCACCAATCAGCATCAAACTACAGCTGGAATTTTAAACATGAAGGTAATCGGGAGGACTGGGATAATACCAAGTTGCTTGGCCTGATGGTTGAGCCACAAGGACCAGTTCACCACTTGAGCTACAACCACAAAACTTTGCCATTATATCCAACATGGTCTGACTCGGGTTGCTATATCTTTTCAGACTGGTACCAGGAATTCTGGGAAAATTTCAATTGTCTTAACTCAAACCAAGAACCTCATACAAACTTCAAACAGATCACACTTGTGGAGATTACCAGTCTCCGCAGGAACTCACCAACCAAAGTGCAAAAGTATTTCAACCTAGAAAGAGTTAGAAGTTAAATGATGTACAATTAATTTAAAATGGCTGTTAAAAATAATCGGGAAATGGCAATGGATTTCTTCAAGATGTAAAATAAGGGGGGCGTTTAGGCTATTCATAGCAACAAATAAAACATTTTATGGCATTACTGATGGCTCCCTAGCAACCAAACTGTTTAGCCTAGCAACAAAAACTCAGCTTTGTTAAATGATAAAGGGACAGGGGTTGGTTCATATAACTTAAAGTAACAAAAGGAACATTTTGTCACAAACCCCTCCCTAGCAACATGGCTGTTTACCACAGGAACCATTCAATTTAGCTAATAAAAACTTTTAAATTCCACATTTACATGCCAGCGTGAAAGTTTGGGTGAGAGTTGTATTTATTATTTATTTGTTTAGGCCTGTGTTTGTTTATTGATTAGAGTTAGAGTTAATCACTGGGTTTATCACCTGCTACTGCTACCGCTATCACCCATGGGGACCGCCTCCCAGAGAAGTACATGTGCCTTGATGTAACACATCTGTGTGCTCGGTCAGTGGTGTTTGATTTTTTTTCCCGTAGTCATTTAGGTCACTACCAAGCACCAACCATGACCCACCAGTGCCAAAATCCAAGCAAATACAACATTTATTTACAATGATTTGCACAGAGAAAATGATCAATACAGAAATCTTTTAAAACAGACACTTTAATGCAATGGGCATTCAGTTTCACCTTCCAAGGTCATCTTTTGATATTCAGACCAGTACAGAAAACACCAGCAGGATCAAAACTCCTTTCTCGACTTGGTGACCTGGGGTTAATAAAGTCCTTCTGCTCTGGTCCAGTCAACATACGTGTTTATTTATTCAGGGGTCACATGGGGCGAAGGGAAAACATCGACTGGAGCCAGTACCAACCAATAAACCTTAGGCATTCAAGCACAACTGGCAGATCTCATGGTAATAACCCTCCAATTGTGCCCTCGTCCCTGTCACAGCGAGTGAATATGTGTATGTTTGTGCTAATGAGAGCGGCGCGCACCCAAGCACCATTCAACCTAAGTATGTGCATTCTTAGGCAGCGGAGGCAGTGAAACTGATACTAGTGCTTGACATCATAAGCTGCTTTCAGAAACAGGTCTTTCACAGCTTTAAAAGCCAAACTATGGCAACGTGTCCTGAAAATATATGGCTTTCAAAATGAATGACAGTCCTGGAAACCTCTTAAAAGGAATGTGCTATTCTCTAAACAGGTGTTGCTTGCTCCAGAAAACGATTTGAGGTCTCTGCTGTGATTGGCTAAGAGCTTGAATGTTCACACAAGATGTAATCTGCCGATTGCGTCACTGAGTTTCACAGAAATATATCTAAATGCTGTATCTTGAGCAATCAACTGGCTCTTAGATGATACTTAAATCAGTACAAAAAAACGTACTTCAATACTTTTATAAATAAATTAAATAACATTTTATTTTTCATGATTAGGTAAATAAAACAATAAATACAGGGTTTAATGAAAAAAGAAATAATCCAATATTGTTTTAGGATTTTTCAAAACACCACAATAAAGAACTATTTGTATTTGTTTTAACAGTAAGGGTATATCACATATACATTTTTTTCAGATTTTATCATCAGTAAATAAATTATCAGTCTTTTATTTATGAGTTCCCGACCCTGAGCTGCCTAGATGTGGAGAATGAGTTGGCGGCGATGAGTGAGGTGTCAGGGTGGAAGGAGGGGAAGCTCGGACAATGTCAAATGGTGAAAGTATTGACTGGCTTAAATGTGTATGAAATGGATGACATAATCGACAACAGCTGTGGCAGATCTTGGCCCCTCCCGATATTCATTATACAAATATCATTAAATCAGAAATTATTTAATCCCTGCAAATACAGGTTTTGAGCTGGGGATTTGAAATATCTGGCAACCCCAGGTTTCCTCGGCACTCAATCTAAAACAAACAATCAGTTCACTTTTTAACACTAGAAGTCCCAGACTTTTCTGAGCCTCTTTTAGCAAAGAGGCTGCAAACTTGGCTAACGTTTGGCTATCCTTTCATGTGTAAATAAGCTGAGGAATCTGAATTGGGGATAGGGGGCATGTTTGTGTGGGGGAAGGAAGGCTGACAGTGTAGGTGAGGGTCTTTCATGTATGGCCAGCAGAGAACTTGCTTGATCATTTCTCACTCTTGTGACTCGGATGGAGGAGAGCCCTACAATTGGATTCAGACTCTGATCTGTCTGAGTTTTCTTCAGGTTAGATTTCATTTTCATATTATTTCCTTCTATTATTATATTAAGAAATATCTAGACATTCTCTGCCATTTAAAGTGCGAGACATTTTTCTGCTTTTGTTGTACCTTTTAATTTAGGAAGCTATTTCAGAAGATATTCTGATACAGTTAAGGGGTTACTGGAATTATTATAATAAAGAATAAAGTATAAAGAATCAGCTTATTTATGTTAAAACTAATCAGGACCAAAGTTTTAAACAATACTAACTTTGAAAATTTTGATAATGTTTCTGTCTTTTTTTATCATTTGCTTTGATTTGTTCTATTTTTAAAAAGGACATCCATTGTAAAAGTAAACCTTAAAAAAAAATTTTGAAGCACAAATAAGTTTTGAGCTGGGGTCTCAAATATCTGGCACCCCAAGACTTCCTCACTCTGAATCAAAACAAATCAAGAGTTGGTTCAAATGTTATTATCACAATAATCGTTTACCCTTGTTAAAGCTAATACAAATGTTACAAATGGCAAGAATTATTCTGTGAAATTATTGAGAAATTACTGTTCTTATGAGATTTACTGGACATTTAGTAGAAACTGTGTTGTGGTCATGAAATTCTGAGGTACATTTTGTGGTACTCATTCATTTTCCAACCCTTATGGGGGTCTGCTGGTGGCTATCTCCAGCGCACAATGGAAGAGAGGCGAGGGTACACCCTGGACAGGTCACCAGTCCTAACTGCATGTTTTTGAGATTGTGGGGGAAACCGGAGTACCCAGAGACATTTTGTGGTAGTGAAATTCAGATCATTGTTATTTGCCATGTTTCCAAACCACTATCAAGCTTTTGTACCCAACCAAACCAGAATGACATGGTAACAATGCCAGCTTTCATTTCACAAATTCAGAAGGCGGTTCTAAATGTTTCTTTGTGGGAAAGTTATAGGGTCAATATCATTTCACACTGTAGGGTGTCTTATAGTGTTTCGGAAAACATCAGTGCAGTTACTGTGCCATTAGAGCGCTTCATTGATAACAAATGCACTCACCGATCGACGATCCCACACATGTCCATCTGGAGACCACTGTAATTCCCAAATAACCTCAGCTGAGCTTTAATGAGGTCTATGAGATTGCCATTGGTTCGGATGAGGCGCATGCAGCCCTGGAAAACACTGAACTGGTTTCTGCAGCTGCTGCTGTCTTCAGGACATCCTGCAGAGAAACACAAACCCATGAATTTCCAGGATTGAATCAATCAGCTTTTTTGTGTTTAACAGTACAAAATTATTTAAATAAAATTGACAAATCATTACAATTCTCTTAATTTCAAGTATTTTTGTGCACTACAAACTCTGTGCCTATTTATTAAATATAAACCACGACCAATTCCAGTTTAGGATATTTATACAATCAGGAATTGTCAAAATTTGCAAATAACACAGACAAAAAAAATAAAAATGGCATATCAAAGTGCCATGACTTAGGTGGCGCTTTCTTTGGAGTGAGGCTTGGGCGATTCAAACTCTTGTTGCAAATGTGTCTAGCGAACTATCCACCACACCATGGGCCTTGACACAATAATTATTTTGTTCACAAAATGTGGAATAAGTGCTTTAATTATTTTAAATGTAATTTACATCATATATTATACATGTATGATAAAACAATACTATATTGTTTAAATGAACAAAATGGTTTTCCGATATAATAAATATACAGTACCTTTCATATTATCTTTGTTTATTTGCCTTGTTTCAAGTTGATTTTGACATGTCACGCTCTCAATTATTAGATTATTGCATATCTTTTTATCCAGATCCAACCAAACATACCTTCCAGCTTTATTTGCCCTGTTTGCTAGTCTTTTCTAACCATAGAGAGAGCCCGTCATTGGCTCGTATGATGGCATTCACAAAAGAACCCCATTAAACACAGCTTATCTTTTCTACAAACAAATACAACCCTGGAATGAGCTGGGAACAATTAAAGATTCAAAAGCTCTTTAAAGCTCCAATCTGAAGGATCTGAGAGCAAGAGTTAAACAAATGCACGTTCCTCTGTGAAAGCTGTTAGTGGAGTGACTTGGTCAAAGCATTGGGGAAAATTACTCAGCAGTGTTAGCAGAAGATGGCGAATGGCTAAAGCTGGTTCTCACCGCCTAAGAACAGCTGTGAGTCTGGAGCCACAGGGAAAGAAGAGGCTGCGGTGGAGCTGTCATTTCTGTCCAGAGAGAGGGTAAGACGGCCGCGGTGGACGCTGAGCTCCAGAAAGTGCCACTGCCCATCATTTAAACTTCCACCTGAGAAAAAAAAGAGTTATCTCTGACAATCTGGCTGAAATAACAAGCAGCCAGTGCACCGAGAGTTATACAACCTTGGAATTTATCTGCTAAGGGGGTATTTATCGGCCCACATGGAAAGGACCTATATGAGGATATTGAATATGTAATATAATATGAAAACTATAAGCAGCATATAAGACAAGTGCATATATATACAAAGCGGGGAAAATAAGTATTGAACACGTCAGCATTTCTCTCAAAAAACATATTTCTAATCGAGCTATTGACATTAAATTTTCACCAGATGTCGGCATCAACCCAAGTAATGCACACATAGAAAGAAATCCAAACATTTATGTCCATAGATGAAGTTATGTGTAATTAAGTGAAATGGCACAGGGAATAAGTATTGAACACATGAAGAACAGGTAAAAAGGTCTGGCAAGCCAAGAAAGCAGCTAGAGTTTGTCAGTATTCAGAAGGTTAACCTGCCCCCTATTAGTGCGAAGTAATATCAGCTGGTATAGTCCTGATTGATGCCTTTAAGGTTTCTCACCAGCAAGGTGTTAGACAAGAAGCATTGCATGATGGGTAAAAGCAAAGAGCTGTATATGGACTATATATGATGTCTCTACCTTTTCCTGAAACATTTATTAGGTCAATTCTAGATAGTAGAAAGATAGTGGAAAAGTGGAAATGTAGAACAAAATGTTTTGTTCCACATGGAAATAACATATTGTGATGAGGTAGAGGGCATATCAGCATTGTCAGCTGCTTTTCATCGGCCTGCGCTCGTTTTCCAGCTCTGTATATTAAAACGCAATGCAGCCGATGAAGGGGGAGCCAGAACGACTATTTACTGACAGGGAGTCGACGACAGGATGCATGGATCCAGTAGGCCCAGACGCACCAGCGGCGTTTTCCCATATATTTTATGTACACATGTGTATATGCAATAATATAGTAACACTGCCAATTTTATAAATGTTGCATATATGGAAAACCCTTTTTAACCCTTATTAAGCCCTATGCCTTTTTGTTTCAATTTGTTCTAAATTGAAAAAATAATGTATTATTTAAATATTTTGTATCAATGTTTTATACCATTTTTGTAGAATAATCCCAGCTATTCATTACAATAATTCCACAACAGTCCTGAAATTGTACAAAAAGTACAATTACAAGTCATTTTAATTGCAAGACAAAATAAAAATAAAACAAAACAGGTAAACCTCTTCTAAACCTTTTTAGGGGTGTCTTATAATGTTTTGGAAAAGATCTGTGCAGTTACTGTGCCATTAGAACGCTTCATTGATGCGTTTACCAAACAATTTTTGTGCCATTGTGCTCTTTTTTTTGCCAGAACTTAAAAAAAACACACAAGCCATATCACAGATCTTGTACTTCCAAGGGTAATCCTTTCTTTTCGCCACTAGATGGCACTGATTTGGAGTCTGTTAATTGAAACTGATGAAAGTGAAAGACGATCACAAATTTTCTCACATTTTAATTTAAGTAACTTTGCAAATGTTTGTGTCATAATTCTTGTAATGTTCGTTTAAAATAAAAAAAAATTCAAAACTAATAAACTTTTTGAAACCTACACAATATATTTGAATTCAAAATGAAACAAATAGCTGGGTTGCGTCATTTCTACTTAATTCAAAACAGACACAACGGTCCGTGCAGAGACTTCTAAGGGTTTAAGCATAAAGGTTCATATAGCTTATTTCCATGTGGGTTCTCTACCTGTGGATGAAAGTAATTATTAGATAATTTCATTCAATTGTCATAGAACAAGGCCTAGAATCAATGGGCTGCAAAATGTTTTCTTTACTCTGTGTTTTTGGTTGAGAAGTTGGAAGAGTGAGTTACCAGAGGAATTTCTGGCCTTTTGGGAAAGAATCTAAAACTAACACAAGTTAGCCTGTACTGATCTGACTGGTTTGACCAGGTGCCACGTGTTACCATTTGCCTATTCTGTTTGTGAAGAACGGCAGAAGAAACAGGACAAGAGTTCACCAACAGGGAACAAGCAGGCCAGCTCTGACCCAAAATAAAACTTCTGGAAGTTATTGATTATTTGATTTTAAAATACCTTCATTTTTTTATTGACTATAATGTGTACCAACTTGAGCCTGCAGATTAGTCATCAGATGTGGTACCTGCAGTGATGTCAGTGATGATGCGTCCACTCTTCTGTATCTGGAGTCGAGCTCGAGCCTCGCTCAGGTGGATCCAGAGTGTTCCTGCATTCTTCTGCAGGTCAAAAGTTACCAGCAGCCCCACTTTGTTCCAGGTCCTAAACTGCAGAGACAGTGACAAACTCTCGCCTCCATCTGAGATCCAAGGAACAGCCAGGAAGCTTCCAGAACCACCAAACGTCACCGGCACTTCCACTGTTTCAATGCAATTGAAGGAAACATTCCCCTGTGAGCAGAAAAATGAGTCGATAAACCAGTTCAGCATGAATATGTGCAATTAGTAGCTCTAAAGAGTCTGTAGAAAATGAAGAAGAGTTAAGGATAGTTAAACATGCTTCAATTGTGAGAATAATGCACCAGCGTGTTGCTATCTATTGTCTGAAAGTAATGTCAGATTTACCACAATGTGTTAAAGACCTGCTAATTTGTTTAACCCGCAAAATCCCAACAGCTGTGGTTATTAAAGCTCTATAACGCATGTGATCACAGAGAAGGTCACTCAGCTCACTTAAAGGAGACCGCCAAACACAGCTGGTGCATGGGTGTGATATGTGGTGCTCACTATGAAGGGCACTTGCTTCTCTCTGGCCCCCTCGATCACACTGACTCCACCATAGATTATGTTTTCCAGACAGCCATGGAAGTTTTTTCTGGAGAGAGACTTCTGGAGGCCAGCAGTCGACGTTCCACCAAAACTGATCTGATGAGAGAAGCACAGACTTGATATCATAGATCACACTAAATGATGAGGTGCTGAGCAGAAACATGGGGCTAATGACAGGCTGTCAATTATCTCATCACTTCTGAACACCTTGATTGCATTAGAAAAAAGTGTCAGTTGAATTTTTTATTAGCAATGTATTCGATTAGTGCCAGCTGTCAAAAAACCCAAAGCATTGCTAAAATCTGAAGAATTCTGAGAAAAACTTAAAATAGGAAAATTACAATACCGTAATTTATAAATTCCATATTTATTCTGTGATTAAAGAAAGATAATAAAAGGGATTTAAAGTTAAAGAATTAACAATATAATTGAAGTTAGAATTCATAGAAAAACGAAAAAGAATAAAGTTATAAATTCAAGGAAAAAAAAAATCCTTATTTTTACCAAAGTACAAATTCTTAAAAATGTAATTAATTTTCAGATTTAAATAAGAATTTAAAGAATAAAAACTTTAGAATTGTGAAATTTAATACTGAATTCTGTTATTAAAAACTTTTTAAAAAGAATTTATTTTAGAACTCGATGTTAGCTTGGCTTGGTTTAAAAATATTTTCATAGGCAAAATGGACTGGTTGCTAAGGAAGATCTTGTGGTTGCAATGGAGGAGTCAGTGACATCATACAAAGTTGTTCATGCCAATATGGAGAATTTAACCTCCCCCCCCATGTCTGCATCATTTACCTTAGCTGGGATAGTGCTATGCCAAATTGGTTGTTATGGTAAACAGTCTGGTGGCTATGGAGCATTCAGTGAAATAATATAATATTTTGTGAAAATAAAAATGTTAATTTACCAAAGCTGAGATAGAGTTCAAAAAATTTGGTTGCTAGGGTAAAGTTTGGTAGCTAGGGAGTGGTCATTGATGTAATGCATTTTTATGTTTAACATAATCTAACCCCCATTTCTCTCTGTTGCCGCTTCCCATTTATTTGCAATGGCCAATATATGTCAAAGGTAAAAAGTAAATAATTTTAGAACCTGGGGTACAAACAATTGGTATATTATCTCCCACAGACAGGTAACCTCCACAAGTGTGGTCTGTTTAATTTTTCAGGCTGAGTTCCAGTTCCAAATTTTCTAGCAGTCTCAACGACTTCCCAGAATTTCTTTACTGGTACCAGTCTCAAAAGATATAGCAACATGAGTCAAACCAGTTAGGATGTTTTTACCATGTTCGGTGTAGTTCGAATGGTCTAAGTGGAGATATGTTTGGAATTTATTGTTATGAGCACAAGACGAAACAAAACATTGTTTTTTAAGTAAAAATAATAATAAAACAAAAAAAGTCACAAATTTGAGATTAAAGTGTCACCTGATTAATCTCTATGGTGTGTGTCCAAATATCTGGCAGCTGAATCTTCTGTGTGTTTTTGTCAACGGTGAGATTGACGAATCCTGAATGAAGCTGCTCCATGACGACCTGATGCCAATGCTGGTCATCCAAGAGACTGCCCACTGACACCACAGTTTCAGCTACTGCCAGTTGCGCTGGAAAACACAAATCATATCATTGTCTCTGTGAGAATTATAAAAAGATGAAGGGAAACTAGGGAAATGTGTCCATGTACTGAATAGGTCTCTGGGTTCAGTTCTAGGTTCTCTTGGTTTTTATTTAGCAATCCAGAGCTATTATGTCTGATGCAATGGGTCATTTATTTCCCAGCAGATAAAACTCAAAACGACACGTCCAACAAAACATTTGAGACTAAGAAAAAAAAGAAAAGCTTTCCTTGGAAAATTAAATGGGTTGCCAGATCCACTTTGAAAAGAAACCACGCTATCGTTTTGCACAGCCAAGATAGACTGCATTGCTCTGCACTGGTAAAATAACCAAAACACTTAGATGACGATGAGAATGGAGTCATGCTATTTAAGATTAAAGCTAGGATGAAAAAGTAGGCAAAAACTAAAGTTTATTTATATATCACATAATGTTCATTTCGCCACATAAAAGCTGAAAAGATACATTAAAACTGCTGCATATCTGGTATTTGTACTTCATTAAAAATACCTCATACAGGGAAGTGCAGCCCCTGTGTTATATACAGGTGGGACAAGGTAAGACTGGTGTAAATACTAGTGTGTGTTTGATGGTTTGATTGAGAGCATTGGTGGCATGCCCTGATTGCTCCTCCCGAAACATGTTATGCAAACATCCCTAAAACAAATGCACAATAGCTCCAAACACTTACTAGGGTTTGGCTAGAGAGTAGCTATATATTTATAATGGTGGATATTAGGGGTGTCTCCATCACCCTTTTTTGCGTTTAAGTCTGTTCCATTTGATTTTGAGTATCTGCTGATATCAAGTCGCAATCTGATACTTTTATAACACTTAAAAAAGCTTTTGCTTTTAGCTGTTTCCATGTTCTGCTCTGTTTGGCATTTAATCAAGAGATGAGGGTTGTCAAACAGGGGTGTCTGAGTTCTGTGGGATGGATCGGAAAATCATAGTAGTATAATTTATTGGTTACTTTAATTTAATTATTCTTGAATAGAAAAAAACTGATTCTGAAAGTTTTAATGACAAATCATTTCCACAAAACATTTAAAAAACCAATAGCGGTCCAATTTTACCATTATTTCTCAATTTGCAATGTTCTTTAGGTCAGGAAGAAGGAAGAAAGAAACTATTCACTTCATATTGAAACTCTCTGAGGACTGGATCTGTCCACATAAATACCAAATTAACAGTGGGCCAAATGAAATGAAAAAATACAAGGAATAAAATAGTTAACTTTTTACATGAACTTAAAACCAAATCTTTTTTTCTACCGAATCTTGTGATTTACAGTTTCCATTTTTTTTATTTAATGTGAAAAAGAGACATAAATCAGATTTAGTTTTGTGATGAAACTAACTCAGCTTTAGCTTAGTGATGTCCACAAGTACAAAGAGATTTTTGAAAACTCATACGGACACTCAAAAACCCGGAAATGACTCTACCAAACCAACAGGTGGCTGTCGATTCATGGCAGTTTTAAAATTATTATTCAGCACTGTGTATTTACAAACACAGTCGCCTCTGTTTGCTTTGGCTGCCATTACGCTCGCTGTTTGTAAACACAGCAGTGACGACAGCGTCAGACTTCACACCTCAAACACAAAAAACACTTTTACATACGATGAGTGCTGCCATGACAGCTAGAGAGAGGATGCACATGTGACTCTGGCTCACACACCCTTCTCAGATGCAGCCTGTTATATACAACTCGTTTTGTTAACGTAAATAAAAATTTGAGTAAACCACTTCTCTGAACTTGATCAATGGCAGGCTAAATTATCTTTCTCACAAAATGACAGCAGTCGTTCAGCTATGGCCCTGCTTGGTACACAGTATAATTACCAGTGTAAAAAAGGCAGTGTAAAATGTAAATAACTCCCAAAGTATTGGATTAAAAATACACAGTGTTAAAAAGTATACTTTGCCTGTATTGATTATGGGTGTGAAATTATATGGTTTTACATTTACTCCTGGTGCAAAATAAACTAAAATAATGGGAGAGACGATGCCATTTTGTCTGGTGATGGAGAAATATAACACCCTATGCTCTGAGTGTTATTTTTTAGCACTTTCAAGTGCAAATTTAGCACTCTTCATTAAACACTTCAACCAGTGTACTTTTTACACAGGATAGATTGGGACCATATTTGATCTCTGGGGTGTTAGAATTCAAGTGTTGGATTGACACTGAAAAAATTACTGTGTACTAAACTAGAGCCCTAGCCCTATATTAGATCTCCTCGATCTGTTTCTTTGTTTAAATCTGCTGAAAGCCATTCAAGATGGCTGACAATTCAAGACACATGACTACTGATGTTTTGTAAATAATGGTACTAATCTCTTACATTTAAATTAGATTTAAACATGCTTTTATGCAAAGCGACTTACATTTTAAGATGGAACCGTGATTTGTATTTTGCAATTTGTTTTACACTGTAACTAATTATATTTTCTCACTCTCAAATGCTACAACAGAAGCTTCACTCCGTGCAAGAATTTTTTTTCAAGCCTTTTTCAAAGTTACAAATCATTGATCAAGTAACACATTTCTCTGTCTCCATGTGTGGACTCTGCTGCCAGCTCGGATGCATTCAACATTTAACAGTCCACTGCTAAATATTTCATCAACTTTCTTTAAGTATGAAGCAGAGGAGGTCAAGGCTGTTCAGTCACACCATATGATTTATGTAGATGGGAAAGACGTTTTCAGTAGCACTCCAGCTGACAAAAAGAACCTCAAGAAATGCTGTCATATCAGTGAAAGTTTCCCTGAATTTGACTCTGAGTAGCAGTCAAGCAAAAAAACAAAAGCATTCCTCTTAAATAAAGAAATTAATAAATAAACCTTACAGTATTTTTTTGTCATTTTTAGTACAACACAGCTTCTTTTTTTTTTACAAATATTTTTTTCATTAAAAAATAATTAAACAACAAATATGAAATATATACAATTTCAAAAATTGAGAATGAACAGTGATTATGTTTTGGAACAAAAATTAAAAGTGTTGAGACTAAATAAAATTCATAAATCCCACAAAAAAACAAAGACGTGGTCAAAACAATGTAAAAATATTATAAAAAAGGCAAACCTCTAATAAACCTTGTAAACATTTTGTGTCAATGTACTTTTTGTGCCAGAATTTAAAAAAACACAAGCCATATCACAGGTCTTGTACTTTCAAGGGATATCCCTTCTTTTCACCACTAGATGGCACTGATGGCACCAATTTGAGGTCTTTAAAATTAAACTGTAAAACACATTTTCTCACATCTTCATTTGATTTACCTTGCAAATTATGTGCCATAACTCTTGTAATGGGGAGGATCGGACTAGAGTGGCCAATACCAGTACAATTAGAAATGCTTCAAGCACCACTATGAATGAAAATCAGGGGTTCCAGCCTAAATGGACATCTGTGTGACTTCCAACTTGGACGCTAGTGTAATGTTTATTATTGTGAGTTTTATTCACCTCTGAAAATCTGCAGTAGTAGTTTCCCTCGCAGAAGCTCCAGAGCGACAGTGTGACCGCTGGAGCTCTCCATCTGTAGCAGCAGCCCGGAGCTCTGCAAGCTTTTGAAGCTGAAGGACAGCACGTCTCTGTCTGCAGGAGCCTCACTCAGATCCGGCCGGAAGAGCAGACGAGCACCGCCATCCAGACCAACCACGGCTGAGCCTGAGAAGGGAACAAGAGACAATAAACAGCACTCAAATCAGGGCTAAGCTACGAAATGATATGTTAACAGCCAGACAATGACATCGCCACCCTCCTGAAGCTGGAAGTTCCCTGTTAGCAAACAGCAAAGATCTGGCCCACATCCATTCATTTTTTCTGGCCCAAAAGTGGTCCATTTCTATTCAGCAAGCAGTGGCATAACGTAACCAATCCTGAGTCAAGTAATACGTTTAAATCAAACCATATGAGGGCTTTGCATGTTCTTTTATTACAGCTGAATTCTGATAATTCCTCGTGAGCCCAAATATGGCTGTTTACATTAAATGTGGCTACGATATTAAAATCACACACTTAACAGCATAAACATCCTCAAATTATGTTAAGATATAATCACAAGTGATAAAAGAAAAGACATTACAATAAATGTTTACATGCTGACCTTGAGGATATTTAAACCAGATATTTAGCTTCAGAAAGGCAGTGATATTAAACTCAGTTGTTTAGAATCTCAGTGTTTATGCTTTCAGTGTACCCTCAATGCACCTCTATGAATCAATACATTTCATTGTGTGATACAATGCTCAACATTGCTTGGTTGCTCACCCCTCTCATTATGGTGCTAAGCAATAGGTCAGCTAATTTAAAAAAAATTGCTTTGGAGGGGTCGGTGACTTAAAAAATGTTCCTTATGTCTCTATTAGTGAAATATGCAAACCCCACGTCTCTATGGTTTTCCTATGGAGAGATAGAGATACGACACATTGGTTGCTATTGTAACAAGCCATAATTTAATGTCACTTTAAGTTAAATAAATCAACCCCCATGCCTCTATCCTTTAATTTGATTGCTAGGGTAAACTGTTTGGTTGCTAGGGAGCGGTCATTGATGTCATAAAAATTTTGTTGCTACCAAGATTAACATAATCAAATCCCCATTTCTCCGATGTTTCATCTTGAAGATGTTCCAATGCCTTTTCCAATTTATTTCCAAAGGCTATTATAATTAAATGGTAAATATTTAACCACCTTCTAGAGCCTAGAATACTTTCAAATACTTTTGCACAATGCTTGTTTTTATCTTGCACAGATGGATAACCTTGACAAGTGTTGAATTTTGACGTTTCTAAAAGATCCTAGGTTTTACAAAATTTTTGCCCATGTGAGGTCATAGGCAAATTTCTGAGAATTCTCAGCACTTTCCAACAATTTCTTTAGTGGTACCAATCTGAAAAGATATAGCAAGCCAAGTGAGACTAGTTTGGATGTCTTGGCAAACATTTCGTGGCTCTAGTTCGAATGGTCTAGGAGGAATAACAAGACAAATTACAACAAAAGTTTAACCAATTAACAAATCTGATTTGGTTGAAATGGTATAATCAAATTTGATGGAAGGCTTGACCAAACTCATCCAAGCACTTGTGTTTGAGTGCTGCTATGAAACGAAGAAATGCAGTTTACATGATCGATGTATGGACTGAAAGCACCAGAGCAGACAGAGTTTAATAGTGGGCGGAAGAAAGTGATGCAAGCGACTGACACAAGGCAGCACCTGCAGAACACTGTACCAATCTATGAATAGCATCCTATTTATGAGGATGGACTCAATCCAAAAGCTGTCCTTAACAGTCCTGGGAAATAAACACTGCATGAATGATGAGAAGTGGCAACAGCTTGCAGTGGCAACATCCATCTAAAATGTCAATGATTTGAAAACTAATTTTGGTGTTTAATTAAAAATCTTTTATAAGCTAATAACTCACATGTGCAAGTTATTGCGCATTAAAGGAGTCATGCACTGAGACAACAATAAAACTACAACATTTTACAGGTTCAAAATGTTTTTTTAAAATGGCTTTTATTAGAGCAGCGACAAAGTTCTCCAAGTACCAGATCTACGTCACTGGCAGATATTGGCCCTCCCCCAATTAGCTGATCTGAAAAAAAGAATGGTATATTATTAGATCAAGGGGCAAGTTTCAGTGAGTCTATTATTGGACACTCTGACTGGCACTCTTCTAATATTGGACAGTCTGACTGGCCCTCTCCTACTATTGGACAGTCTGACTGGCACTCTCCTACTATTGGACAGTCTGACTGGCACTCTCCTACTATTGGACAGTCTAACTGGCACTCTCCTACTATTGGACAGTCTGACTGGCACTCTCCTACTATTGGACAGTCTGACTGGCACTCTCCTACTATTGGACAGTCTGACTGGCACTCTCCTACTATTGGACACTTAGACTGGCACTTTCCAACTATTGGACACTCTCCTACTATTGGACACTCCGACCGGCACTCTCCTACTATTGGACTCTCCGACTGGCACTCTCCTACTATTGGACAGTGCGACTGGCACTCTCCTACCATTGGACAGTCCGACTGGCACTCTCCTACTATTAGACAGTCCGACTGGCACTCTCCTACTATTGGACACTCGGACTGGCACTCTCCTACCATTGGACAGTCCGACTGGCACTCTCCTAATATTGGACACTCTGACTGCCACTCTCCAACCATTGGACACTTCGACTGGCACTCTCCAACCATTGGACACGACGACTGGCACTCTCCTACTATTGGACTGGCATTCTCCTACTATTGGACACTCCGACTGGCACTCTCCAACCATTGGACACGCCGACTGGCACCCTCCTACTATTGGACTGGCACTCTCCTACTATTGGACTGGCACTCTCCTACTATTGGACACTCCGACTGGTCCTCTCCTACTATTGGACAGTCCGACTGGCACTCTCCAACCATTGGACACGCCGACTGGCACCCTCCTACTATTGGACTGGCACTCTCCTACTATTGGACTGGCACTCTCCTACTATTGGACACTCCGACTGGTCCTCTCCTACTATTGGACAGTCCGACTGGCACTCTCTTACTATTGGACACTCGGACTGGCACTCTCTTACTATTGGACACTCGGACTGGCACTCTCCTACTATTGGACCGGCTCTCTCCTAATATTGGACAGTCCGACTGGCACTCTCCTACTATTGGACAGTCCGACTGGCATTCTCCTACTATTGGACCGGCACTCTCCTAATATTGGACAGTCCAACTGGCACTATCCTAATATTGGACACTCGGACTGGCACTCTCCTACTATTGGACACTCGGACTGGCACTCTCCTACTATTGGACACTCGGACTGGCACTCTCCTACTATTGGACCGGCACTCTCATTATATTGGACAGTCCGACTGGCACTCTCCTACTATTGGACTGGCACTCTCCTACTATTGGACAGTCCGACTGGCATTCTCTTACTATTAGACCGGCACTCTCCTACTATTGGACAGTCCAAACTGGCACTATCCTAATAAAGGACACTCCGACTGGCTCTCTCCAATCATTGGACACTCCGACTGGCATTTTCCAAACATTGGACACTCCGACTGGCACCCTCCTACTATTCGACATGCCGACTGGCACTCTCCTACTATTGGACACACCGACTGGCACTCTTCTAATATTGGACACTCCGACTGGCACTCTCCAACCATTGGACACTCTGACTGGCACTCTCCAACCATTGGACACTCTGACTGGCACTCTCCTACTATTAGACAGTCTGAAAGGCACTCTCCTACTATTGGACACTCCGACTGGCACTCGCCTACTATTGGACAGTCCGACTCGCACTCTCCTACTATTGGATACTTTGACTGGCACTCTCCTACTATTGGACAGTCCGACTGGCATTCTCCTACTATTGGACCGGCACTCTCCTAATATTGGACAGCCCAACTGGCACTCTCCTACTATTGGACAGTTTAACTGGCACTCTCCTAATATTGGACAATCCGACTGGCACTCTCCAACCATTGGACACTCCGACTGGCACTCTCCAACCATTGGACACTCCGACTGGCACTCTCCTACTATTGGACTGTTCAACTGGCACTCTCCTGCTATTGGACAGTCCGACTGGAATTCTCCTACTATTGGCCCGGCACTCTCTTAATATTGTGTATTCCAACTGGCACTCTCCTACTATTGGACTGGCACTCTCCTAATATTGGACATCCAACTGGCACTCTCCTAATATTGGACACTCCGACTGGCACTCTCCAACCATTGGACACTTCGACTGGCACTCTCCTACTATTGGACTGGCACTCTCCTAATATTGGACACTCCGACTGGGACTCTCCTACTATTGGACACTCCGACTGGCACTCTCCTACTATTGGACACTCCAACAGGCACTCTCCTACTATTGGACAGTCCGACTGGCACTCTCCTACAATTGAACCGGTACTCTCCTAATATTGGACAGTCGACTGGCACTCTCCTACAATTGGACTGGCACTGTCCTAATATTGGACAGTCCAACTGGCACTCTTCAACTTTTGGACACTCCGCCTGGCACTGTCCTACTATTGGACAGTCCAACTGGCACTCTATTACTATTGGACTGGCACTCTCCTAATATTGGACCAGTTCTGACTGGCACTCTATTGGATGGCACATGACTCGTGACTTCATCCTTTCCTGAAACACAGTGTGGACACCAATCATTTAAAAGTTACTGTCAATGAACAGATTAAAATATTTTTCAAATAAAAAAATTGTTCAAAATATTGTGCTGTAGTCTTTTCCCTTAATATATCATGTTGTTGACTTCTTTAATGTGAATTTGGATAATATTGCATATTACATATAGAATATACTGTGTTTTGTTATTGTAGTACATTGAAGACCAGTAGAGGCCACTATGGTGATTGAGGTTTACCTGGTTAATGAGTACGAGTATGAGTATGGATCTCAAAAGTGTGGCCTAACGATCCCACTTTTTGTGTTTTAAGCAGGAGATGCCGGAAAAGTTACAGCAGGGTTAAATAGCTTGTGGCGGCCAAGCGTCCTTAACAACACTACTTTTTGATTCTTCGATGTCGCCTCTTCCTATCATTGTGAAGCAAAATACACCAATCGTTGGATTGTTCACCCACAAACTGGGAATGTGAGCTTGGATTAGACCACCGTGAGACAGGTTAGTTTTACCCTACCAATGCCCCGTTTTTGCGATAGTAATCCTGTACGAACGTGTACGCCCCCCCCAAATGTTTTTCTGTTTGTTTTTCTGACAAATATAGTAGTGTACACCTTTATGCTGAGCACTGTATTTTCTGATGTTCTTTTTTATTTAAACAAAACAAATAAATATGAATATAATTTCAGTTAGAGGAATCTAATTTCAAGTATCCACAGTCACAAACAACTCAAAAATGGTAAATGCATACTGTGTTGGCATCCGTACGCTTCGAGTCGCAGGCCGATCCTGCCATTAGGGTTCCAGTTAAGAGGAAGGATCCGAAGAAACCGAGCGATAACTGGATGCTGCAGCTTGTGCATCACCACACTGTCTGCGTTAGAGTTCCCCCAGAATGCCTGCAACACAAAAAAAAACATAAGATAGTATGGTTTCATGACAAAAAAAATTATTCTCTTAAGGCCTTTATACGTCTATGCATCAGCTCCCTGCGTCTTTCTCTTGTGTTTAAAAATGAGTCCACAGACCATCTCCTGAACACTAGATGGCAATTCAGAAAACTGTAATTCCCTCCATGCCACACAGTGGCATACAAGCAATTCACATTATGTGAGGCACATTTATGTAGAAAGAGAAGAGGATGAGGGATCGCCTATCTTTCAATATAAAACCAAACTATTTGTTTTCTGAAAAACAAACAACTTCTCTTTAAAGACGGTTTCAAGGTACAATCCACAGATTGAAGAGCTAATGAATCACTCTTCGAGCGTTATAGGCTAGAGAGATGCTTCTGAAATATTGGTGTCTGTCGGCGAGTTACAAACGTGCAGAGAGTTCTGAATAAAATAATGTCTGTGATTATCTGCAGCCAATGAGAGAAACATCCAGAGGGAAATAAGAAGTTGCAGAGATACAGACAGCAATACAAACAGTGGTTTCTGTTCAAAATGGGGTTTCTTTTCGCCTTATTTGGATCCAATAAATGATTTAAAAACTTGCACTCTCCCATTTTTCATAATAATCCCAATCTTGTGCTTCAGTCTGTCACAGACCTTGCACAGTTTTCAAATCTGTCTCGCAAGTGGTTGGTTGTGAGATGCAGTTTAAGAACAAGATCTCTGTGATTCCCCTGAAGTCATCTGAGGCTTTTTGTAAACCCCTGAAAGATCATTTGTCATAAAATCCAGCAGAGATCAAACAAACCATTACCCATTATTGCAATTAGTATTTGGCTCTGGTTTGGCTAGACAACCATCGCTCAAGTACTCCAGTGAATTACAGACTATAAGCACAGATTCTAGTTAAGTGCCATGCACTGACCATGAATGACACAAATTACTGGCAAATAACTTATGATACTTATTAGTCCTCCTACTTGTATGATAGAGATTAGTTTGTCTCTATTACACAACACACATCCAAACCATCTCCTGTTAAATCTGGTGTTCCTCAGGGTTCAGTCCTTGGTCCTGTTGCTCATCATCTACATTCTTCCGCTGGGTGATATATTCAGAAAGCATGGTGTCCATTCGTTCAAACTCTATTTCATCTAGTTCACTCTCTCTAGCTTAAGTAAATCGATGCCCTGCTGAGCTCGAGGCCTGGTTTGCTTCAAATCTTCTCCAACTAAATAGTAATACAACTGAAGTCACTTTGATTGGGTCAAAAAACTCAATTAAAAACTCACTTCCCCCGTTCTACTCAAATCCACACCTTTTCATGTTTTCAAGCAGGTAAAGTGTCTTGGAGTCATACTCGACCAAATTCTCTGTTTTGAGACCTGCATAAGCTCTTTTGTTCCCTTTCAGTCGGTCCCGGAGACGTTAGTCGGGATTAGACCGACTGAATGGGAGCGAATCACCGTGAGAGCGACTGACGAACATATTAACGGGCAAATTAATTTGCAGGCGAAGGTGATTGATTAGCAATCAGCCGGGTATAAAGCCGGGCGTGCCTAAGCCTCAGTATGCAATTTTCCTTCGGAGCTGACTGAGTGAGACTCTCTCTCCTGAACTTTGACGCTTCTAGCTTGAAAGATCAGCAGGTTGCTTACCTCTTGGCAATTTTGGTGTGACCTCTGCTAGCTCAGATAGCATGCAACCAACAGCCAGCACCTCGAAGATCTTCTCAGGCAAGCCTGTCCAGTGATTCAGCCGTTTTCTCAGTATCCTGTCATTTTTTCACGACACGATGAGCAAAACGTGCACTATTCCTGGCTGTTGTGGGCTTCTCGTTGAAAAGACGGTCACGGGAGTTGCGCGATGTGTTTGGTTTCCAGCACACCGACGCGGCTCTCATGAAGCGCGAGTGTTTGCATTGCAGCACTCTGCTGAGTCGCACGCGGAAGTTTTGGGTAGAGCGGCGTCAGGTGATTCCTCGCGTCATCCCCAAACACCGAGCGTGCTTCCCGTCTGGTCTGCGGGTGAATCGGACGGCGCTTCGGTGTCGCCGGTACCTCGTATGATCCTGTAAACGATCTGCTCTCCCACGCAGCATCGGAAGGGGCGCGGCTTTCGGTTCTCCAGTTCGGCCTGCCTCCTTCGGGATTGCAGCCGAGCTGGAGCCGGAGGCGTTCGCGGTGCTCTCACAGCCGCAGCCTCGATCGGCGGGAGGTGACTCCTCCCCCCCGAGTCGATACTGTCACGGCTGGAGAATTGGTGGCTAGGCAGGCGCCGGGACAGGTTCCCCGCATACCGCTAGTGCCTTTTTCTCCCCGAGAAGCACGAGGAGCTCACTAATTCTGGCAGGCTCCCCTGCCCGTCAGAGGATTGAGCTCCTCCCTCTTCACCACTCTGGTCAATGCAGCAGATACGGGTTACTCTTCGATTCCCAGAGTGGGTAGGTTGTCGCGGTGCTTACCCCGACAGCGCTGCTGCTTGACGGTCTCGTTCGGGTGTTACCGCCAAAGCTGGGAGGTCTCATCAGTCCTGATGATGAGAGCTTATTCAGCTGCGGGTAAATCTGCTGCATTATTGCATGCTATGGCGACCTTACAGGTCCTCCGTGTCATGCACCAGGGTGGTGGTGACCAGCAGTCTCTCTGAGACTCGCTTTCAGCCGCTGATTGTCGCCTCGTGCTACAAGATCAGCCGTGCTGAACATCGGTCACGCGATGTCCACGCTTGTGGTCCAGGAACGCCATCTGTGGTTCGAGCAGGCTTCAATGCGTCCCGAGGACCGATTTTCGGCTTCCGTACGCGCCTGTCTCCCCGGATGGCCTCTTTTGCGTCGCCGTGGAGATTTTCGTCAAAGGTCTCCACGATCAGGAGGCAGGCGGAGGGTCTGGGTATAGTTCCACACCAGAAGCAGCAGGCGTTGCTTCTGGGCCGGAACCCTCTCCGCCTGTTCGCTGCCAAAGAGTACGTCTCCTGCCTTGGTTTACTCCTTCGACCTCTGGTCCGGGGAAAACCCCTGCATGCGGAAGACGGAGCCAACCTCTGAGGGTTTCGAAAGCAGACGAGGGTTTCTAGTGAAGCTCCCCTGAGGTTGGCGACTCGGGAGGAAACGAGCTCTTCTTTGGGTCTGGTCATCGACCCAGTCCACCACACACTCCTCGCTGCCGTCCTCCGGGACGGCGGCACCTATTGTGTCAAAGATAGAACTCACTTCCTACCCGAGAATGGCGGTCTCGCATGCCCGACGGTCTGGGGTTCCTCTTCCTCGGTCTCCGACGAAGATCCCGACATGGGCCCGAGCCCCGCTGGCCATGGCAGAGAGCGAGGGGGCACACCACCCCTGCCCTCATCTGACCATCTCCCAGGGTCCTTCCCTGGTGATTCCGCCCACAAGTCCGCCTCCGGGTGGCCCCGTCATGGGGACCATCGGCACGTCCCGACCACAACCCCTGTCAGCTTACCTGGGAGCCTGGCGGAAGCTTCCCGGGGTCTCACAGTGGGAGGTCCGGACAATCCGGCGGGGCTACACGATTCTCAATTCGTGTCCGCCCCCAGGTTTCGAGGTGTGCTTCACCTGTTCCCCGAACAGGCGCCTCATTCCTGCGAAAGGAGATCGACGCCCTTTTAACAAAAGGTGCGGTCGAGCCGGTACCCCCAGCCGATATGGAGCGAGGGTTTTACAGCCCATACTTCCTGGTCCCCAAGAAAGCAGGCGGGCTGCGACCAATCTTGGATTTGAGGCGTCTAAACCGGCACCTGGCCAAGTACCGGTTCAAGATGCTGACGGTCCGCTGCATTCTACCATGCATCCGTCCTGGAGATTGGTTCGCAACAATCGACCTGAAGGACGCGTACTTCCAGGTAGAAGTGGTTCCAAGGCACAGACCCTTTCTAAGGTTCTGTTTCCAGGGCCATGCTTACCAGTACAAGGTCCTACCCTTCGGTCTTGCCCTATCCCCTCGCACCTTTACGAAGGTTGTCAGGGCCGCGCTAGCCCCGCTCCGCCGGGCAGGCATTCGGATCCTGGATTACCTCGGCGACTGGCTTCTCATAGCCTCGTCCAGAGACCAGTTGATCCGACACCAGGGCAAAGTGCTTTCGCACTTAAACCGTTTGGGTCTGAAGGTCAACTGGGAAAAGAGCCACCTCACCCCCGTGAGAGTCATCTCTTTTCTCGGGATGGAGCTGAACTCCGAGAGCATGCTGGCGCGATTATCGGTAGAACGCACCAGGGCCTTGCTGACCGCACTCTTCGCGGTGTCCTCTCGACCAGTGGTCAGACTGAAGTTAATTCAGAGGCTCCTGGGGCATATGTCAGCCGCAGCCCCAGTCATTCGACTCGGGCTCCTGTGTATGCGACTACTGCAGCAATGGCTTCTCTCGCGAGTTCCGAGTTGGGCATGGCGTCAGGGAGCGCTACGTCTGCCCACGGCAGACATGCTCCCTTACCTGAAGGTCTGGAAGACGGAGTGCTTCTGAGGTCTGAGGTGCCTCTTTCGAGCCACCCCAACCGTGTGGTGGTCACCACCGATGCCTCCAAGACTGGTTGGGGCGCCGTGTGCGGTTCCCACCGAGAGTCCGGTGCCTGGACCGGAAGACGCTCTTGCTGGCACATAAACCGTCTCGAGCTAGTTGCAGTCATTTTAGCGCTATGGCGCTTCTGCCCGCTCCTCCGGGGGCGGCACGTGCTGGTCAGGACCGACAGCACTGCGGTAGTAGCGTACATCAACCGCCAGGGCGGTGTACCCTCCCGCTTCCTGCACTACCTCGCCCAACAGCTGCTCCTCTGGAGTTCGAGCGACTTCCGTCGCTCGAGCCTTCATATCCCTGCGGAGTGTAACAGGATCGCGGTTCCGCCGTCCAGATTCCACCCCTCGACAGGAGATTGGCGACTCCATCCGCGGGCTGTTTAGCAGATTGGGACATCTTCGGCGAGGCCCAGGTACCTGCTGCCTCCCGTGTGAATACCCATTGCCGGCTCCTATTCCTGTCCCTGGCTCCTCTCGGGACAGATGCGCCGGCTCACTGCTGGCCCAGGAACAAACGCTTATGTGCGTTTTCCCCAGTGAAGCCTCCTAGCACAACCTCTGTGCATGGTCAGGGGGGACGAGCGCGGGCTACTCTTTCGCCCTCTTCTGGCCGAACAGAGTATGGTCTCCTGACCTCTCTGCGCTCGTGACAGCCCCCCCTTGGCCGATTCCCCCTGAGTCCAGATCTGACTCAGGGGGGGGGGATACAGGCACCCGCGGCCAGACCTCTGGGCCCTACTTGTATGGCATATCTGTCCGCGGTGGACCCCGAGCCTCTACCACCCCTCGCGGTGACTACCTATACCATGCGTTAGCCCCCTCCACTGAGTGTGCTAAGCTGGCAAGTGGGGTCGGTTCGTCGAATGGTGCTCTTCCCGCCAGGAAGACCCCGGGACATGCCCCATCTGAGTCGTGTTGACCTCCTCCAGGAGAGGTTCGATCGGGGGCTGTCCCCATCGTCCCTCTAGGTCTACGTCGCCGCTATTTCTGCCTTCCACCTCCGGGTTGAAGGGAAATCAGTGGGCAGCCACGCACTGCCGGTGAGATTTCTCAAGGGGGCTAGGCGCCTCCGGCCTCCTAGACCACCCTCCATTCCTCTTGGGACCTCTCCGTCGCCCTTCGGGGCTGCGGAAGTCACCTTTTGAGCCCTGGCATTTGGCAGAGCAGCGTGTCCTCTCACGGAAGACCGCACTCCTGCTTGCTTTGGCCTCAATTAAGAGGTTGGGAGATCTCCAGGCACTGTCCGCCGACGAATCCTGCCTGGAATTCGGCCCTGGTGATTCTCTGGTTACCATCAGACCCAGGCCCGGATTCATCCCCAAGGTCCCCTCCGTCCCCTTCCGGGACCAGGTGGTGACCCTGCAAGCTCTGCCCCGGGAGGAGGCAGAACCAGCCCAGGGTTCGTTATGTCCTGTGCGAGCTCTCCGGATCTACTTGGACAGAACCCGGGAGCTTCGTCGCTCCCAGCAGCTCTTCATATGTTTCGGAGGCCAGCGTAAGGGTTCCGCTGTCTCCAAGCAAAGGCTTGCCCACTGGCTAGTGCGGCTATCCACCTAGCTTATGAGGCGTGTGAGGTTCCCTGGCCTCTCCATCTGAGGGCCCACTCCACTCGCGGCA
>SRMA01026987.1:446079-462146 GCA_007224835.1 Danionella cerebrum
AAAATGGCAAAGGGCGGGAGGGCCTTTAGCTCTATGGCTCCCATGCTCTGGAACAAGCTTCCAGACCGTGTTTAAAACAGCTCTTCTTTGATGATTTTTAAATCTAAAAACCCACCTCTTTAGACAGGGTTTTCTCCGCTGATGGATTACTGTATTTTTGTATTGTCTCTGGTTTCTTTTTGTACTATTTGTTTTTCATGTACGATGTCCTTGAGTGCCCAGAAAGGTGCCTTAAATAAAATGCATTATTATTATTATCACATGTCAGAATTGGTAAAAAGAAGTACCTTATCAATTTTAAACATTGTATTTCCCATTGCCTCTTGGTGGCGCTATAACCAAGAGTGTATGTTGTTAAAATATGAGTTGTTAAGACAGTTGGTAATATTGGGACCGATCAGACATTGTATGACTGAGTTATAACAACTTCCTCTTTTTGGAAAAATGTTGACTTTGGATGGGTGTCGTGCTCACAAAGTCAAAAAACCGTCACAATTTAACATTCAACAAACCTTTAGATAAGACTGATGGAGTTTGGACATTTGGACATGGCACTAGCTATTCCGTTTCATTCCCACAGAAAACTCTTTCCACCGCAATACAATGGCATCACCTACCCCAAGAAGGACACCTCGCCAGCCGACTCCAGCAGCAGCCAGTCAAGGATCTTCAACAACCAAGCCTCAGGATCCAGTCCGATGCACTAGAAAAAGAGCTTTCACTGCAGCCTTCCATCCTCAAGCCTCCCAAACTCCACGGCATTCACCTGCGTCCTCTGAGGCTCCCTTGTCATACAGATCAGCTAGATCATCTCCAACCCTTGCCAGCACCTGCACCATCCAAAAACTGCGACAGGAGTTAGCAAAAATGAACATCCAGCCTTTGAGGAAAGCCAACAAAGCTGAACTCCTCTAGCTTTACCAGAGCCACCTATCGGCTTCTTCCCCTGGTAACCAGAACTCCAGCTCCTAGAGTACACCACGCCAACCACCAAAAAAGAGGAAGCGAACAACAACAAGCTAGATAGCGTCTAAAGTCGCCAGTCTCCAGCCAACCACGGGGCACTTCCTCGGATCCATCCCCACTCTGTGGCCAGTTAATTTCCCATTTTCTTCACAGATGAATCGGGCAACCCTGCAAACTGGTTTTGGATCTCAAATCACCTTAAAAGCATATTAAGAGCCATCAGAGTCCCACCTGATATTTACTCCAGCCATTCCTTTATGATTAGAGCAGCCACCACCATGTCTGCCAGAGGCATGCCCAACCAATGCATCCAATCCCTTGACAGATGATCCTCTGAGGCTTTTAGAACTTACACCAGAACCAATAAACATCACTTACGCGAAGCCCACCAAAAAAAAGTCCAGAAGCACCCTAGATCGCTACACTTAACCTACCCAAAACCAAATACGACTTCTAGTTCCAAGTCATGCACATAACAGGTATCCACCCCATCCCCTTAAAGCTGGATTGGAACATCCGCTAACTTGCGTCGTGCTCTGGTATCTGGTAATAAAGGCTTGTCTGAAGTGATTTCTCGTCTCCATGCTCCGGACATCAGTTTAGTACGTGTTCACAATATTCCATAAAGCATGATGGCTTTTCGTTTCTGTGTGTTTGATGAAATTTCAAAATATTATTATGATAAAATTAATAAATCAATACATTGGCTTAATCATTTACATAAATATTTTGCGGCGCAAGTATGAGTGAGAGCGGAGTGACAACAAAGGAGGGTGATATTGTGACACTCAGTGCTACCGTCAGCTGTACAATAGCTGAATGGATTAAAACAGTAAAACAGAACTTATGTTCTCTTGGGGTAATTTTATTTGAGCAAAAATAAAAAAAAAATGATTCGCTTTTGGTTGAGACCAGCTGCCCTCAAAATAAGCAGAAAGTTTATTTTTGAGACTTGCTGTGGATTAATTTGCCTGGAATGTTCATTTAGCACTTCTATCAGCAAGAGAAGAGTGTCTCCGAGTAATCTGGAGGCTGAGCAGCATTTGGGTGCTTTTGAAGGGATCAAGCCTTAAGCTCAACAAACCTCTCTGTTTCCTACTGGGGCGCCGCGGCTCATTTGCGCTAAAGTGGTTTGTGAAATCTAGCACGAATTAAGGTGCAAATCCTCTAACGGAAGTGAAAAACACATGCTTAAACTCTAAAGGCTGCTGACAGCAGACGGAATCGTGACTAAAGTCTCTGTGATGAATGTTCTGCAGCAACAAAATTCACCTTAACTCGGTTGTGCTGCAGGATTAAAGGCTGGTGGAAAACCTTTGATAGCACACAGCTAACAGCATTATTCAGCGATGTACACTCTGATTTATTTCCTGAAAGACGTCGAGGTTACTCGGCATAGACAAATCATAGATATTCAAAGGATCACAGAGATGACTGAGCAGGAAACACAATGGTGGCCTGTGTTATCACAATCTGAATGGGTTTGGAAACCGAAACAGTTCTTATTATGTATAAATAAACATATATTAATTGATTCATAGAAAGACCAAAAACACAAGTTTTTTATATTTATTTATTAAAATCCAATACTTTGGATTTCTGAAGCACATTTACTGTGGAGTACAACATGGCTCAAATTGATTTGATTAGAGATTTAATTTTAAACACAAAGACGCTGTGATTTGTTCTGTTGCGATCCAGTCACTGCATCTCTACCAATCATCTGTTGAAAATGAGGTAGTGGACGAATCATTTCAGAGTTGTTGTGAAAAAGCGAATTATTTATTCAAACATTTATTTATCTATACAGGAATATAATCAATTGTGGATTTATTTACAAATGTATTTATTTAGGCATATATTTATTTATTATAATATTGTTATCCGTCTTTTGCTTTGAACAAAAAAAATAAATAAATCAAACGTTTCTCCTCCGAGACCATTTGGGCTACAGCCACTCAACTTTGCCATGGCATTTAAACTGGTTTGATCTGGTTTGCTGTATCATTTCAGACTGGTACCCCTAGAGGAATTTTGGGAAATCTTTGAGAATGCTATAAATTTTACAATTGACTTAACATGGGGTCAATCTTTGGAAAACCATAATTCAACCTGAGAACCTCATAGAAACTTAAAACTGACGACACACATGATGACTAAACAGGAAATGGCAACTAAAATGGGGGGTTGTTAGTGTTGTTTATAGTAACAAATTGCATTTTTTAGTTGTTTACCCTAGCAACCAAATTTCTGAAATTTCTATCTCAGCTTTGGTAAATGATGGAGACATTGAAGTTGGTTTATGTTACTTACTGTGACATTAGGAACATTGTCATGTCACTGACTCCCCCATAGCAACCACACTGTTTACTGTAGCAACCCAAATTAGGACATACCTAACTCACCTTTGGAAAATTGGAGACATGGAGGTTGGATTATTTTACTCATAGTGACATGGGGATAATATTATGTCACAGGCTCACTACTCAAGATAATATTATGTCACAGGCTCACTTCTCACTAATTAACATTTACTGTCTTTTAACAGCTGTTTTCTTTGGGTGACAGGGCTCTGTTGGTGCCCATCTTGGACAAAGGGCACAGATCATTCTCTCCTGGAGATAATTTAGTCTTTATTTCACCTGAAGCATGTTTTATGAATCATGCATCTCTTTGTCATTCCTCACCCCGATGGCGTCCTCCTGTCGGTAAGCTCTCCAGTTGTGACCAGTATCGCTAAACATCACTCTGTACCGCGTGACCCAGTCTGAGCTCCCATATCGGCCCTGAGTCCCCACGGCAGTGATGCGAGTCCTGTGATCCAGGCGGACCTCCAGCCACTGATACTGATCCGAGACCAGTGGGGACCAGCCCCCGGCGCCTGCAGACACACAAACACAAGCTGATTGATCTTTCCAGATCTTCATGTTTCTCTCAATCAAATCCAGTTTAATACACATGTACTGCAGCACCCAAGCGGGTTGATGATGTGGTGAATCAACTGAAGAAACATTACTACAATTAGGAGGTGTAGCCAGCTTTTAAAATGTGTTGGGGATGGGTGTAGCTGCTACTAATGTAAAGAGTTGGACAAACACACAAGGTCAGAAACACTCACCACTTCCATATGATTCATTTTGCAGTTTAAAAAGCCTCCATTAAATTGCAGTGGATAGTACACTGTGTAGCATGTGATGGAAATGGAATGGAAAAAAATATATATGTTGCATGCTACAGAGAACACAGCTGCAGCTGTTATCCATATTGCTCCAAACTAACTTGGAATCAGCCTATTCTTCATTAACCCTCCGTTTAACCTAAATCCACAAACACCTTTTTTTTTTTTTTTTTACAAAATATCAATTTCTTTAGGCTTTCAGTCACATCAAAGTTGTTCTAGCTCTCACCATAGATCCTCCCCCCTCTAAGTTTGTTATTTGAAGTATATAGTTTTCAATTGATGTATTGAAGATCTGAAAGTCTGATATTATGTCTTGAATGTGACTGACAGCATATCTGGTGAGTCCACCCTGTCATTCAAGGGGGGATAAAGTCTACCCTGTCATTCAAGGGGAGAGCGATTACATAATAATTTTCAATTTTTGAAAGGTAAAGTGTCTGCTGGTGGACAGGAGGGTAAACACTAGGAGTCTCATTCTCATCTGAGGAGGATGCCTTAGCATCAGGGTCCTCCTGACTAACAGAAAATTTGCCTTGAGGCCATTTTTAAAGTTACAGATCAGCTGGATTCACCTGCTCCCAGTGAGACTCCCATCAAACACTCTAAATCAAGATCTCCAGATCCTTGAGATCACCTGGTCCCTCAACCCTTATATACCCCTTTGTCTATTGAGTCCAGTCAGCTCTTTGTTATTAAAACTACCTTTGAGTTAGACACCTGTATTCCTGGCTTTTCCTGGGCATGGCACATACAGTTCCGAAAGCTTCTGTGCAAGCTTTTATAGCTTAGCACCTCCCCTTGTAAACCATGTAATTTATATTTTCCTCTCCAACAAAAAAGAAGGGAAACATCAAAGTTGTTGCGAGAATGTAGTGACCTCAGTATCACCCAAAACAAATAAGTGTAAGTTTTTTTTTATATTTCCTATATTTTATTCAGTTTAAAGTTCCTGGGTTCAAATTTACTCCAAGGAAAACTGATGTGCCAAAAAGTTTTTATTGAAAGTTTTTATTTTTACCAAGTTCTACCCATTAAAATATCAAAAGTTATTCAGTCAAAATATTGAAAAAGTACATGTACATACGTTAAATACTGAAAGGGGTACATATTCACCCCCAAGGATAAAAGGAGGCCTAAAAGGTGTTTAGCAAATCCAGCATAGTGCAGTAGATTAGCACAGCAGATATTAGGAAAATGCAGAGAACACAACAACAGGTTGGCGTTATCCTACTGTGGTATGGATGAAAAAAAATGAACCAGATGTTCCCCACAGACTCTTCTCTTAGCAGGGAAATAAAGCTACATATTTATTGCAAAAGAAAACAATTCTCTGCATGATGTGAATCACAGCTACTAGCCAGTGCTGTGTGTATGAGAAAAGTTCGGTGCACTTTTGCACCTGCTGCCATTTGATGGTAGCAAGCAACATGAGAAAGTCTTGACTCATACCAAAGTTTTAGAAATTATTTTGCAGCTGCTCCAGCTAGCAGCAGGATGTATTGTCTTCTTCCTCTGACATGATTATATCTATTCTTTAAAAATCCGGATCTTTAACAAATATATAAATCAATAAATTTAAGTGTGTTTTTTGTTACACTTAAACTGTGCAGGGTTGTTACACTTTGTTACACTTAAACTGTCCTAGTCTCTGCACGCATTAGTGTGTGCACCAATCACTGGCTGTTTTGAATTAAGTAGGAAGAACTCGACCCACCTATTGTTAAATTTGATTTCAAATAAAATGTGTAGGTTTCAAAAAAGGTTATTTGTGCTTTTGAATTAACTAGGAATGGCCTGACCCATCAATTGTTTAATTTTGATTTCAAATATATTTTATATGTTTCAAAAGATTATTCATTTGATATTTTTGTTTCAAATGAACATTACAATAGTTATGACGCATAATGTGCAAGGTAATTCAAATTAAAATGTGAGAAAATGCGCAATAGTCTTTCAGTTTTATTTTACAGACCCCAAAACTGCCATCTAGTAGTCAGAAGAAGGGATAACCCTTGGAAGTACAAGACCTGTGATATGGCTGGTGTTTTTTAAATTTCTGGAATTACTGGTTTTCTTCTGCAACTTTTAACTTTCATAAAGGATCTGGGATTAAGGATGAAAACGTTGACTGACCCTGACTCTGTCCTTCTGATACAGCTTACTTTGAAAAAAATCAAACCTGTATCCAATCAAGGACCACATGGGAAAGTGACCTGTGTCACATTTAAAAAAATCAATATTGAGACGTTCTGACAAAAAAAATAAAAAAATTTGGGTAGCATTATGCTCCAGTCTGAATGTAGCCAGAGAAAACTGTCGAGTTTGCGCTAAACAGGTGCAATGTTTGCTTTAATAAGCAAAAGATAAGAGATACATTAAAGCATATGTTGATGTCATTAGCAATTTTCAGATGTGACTAGTATTTAGATCTGTAGAGAAATTTCTGTTTCTGTACTTTGTGTTTTTAATTCCATCTGAATCTTTTTTTTCTCACAACCTAGAATTTTAGAGCTAAATTCCTACTGTTTTTCAACAAATTCAGCGATCGTCTGAGAAATCTAATACCATCCGTATGTGGATGTCTGAGATCGCAGAAAGTGTTTTTTTGTGTAGAACGCATTTCCCGACGACGTGAACTTGCCACACAATCTCTGGTGACCCAAATTCAACTTTCCTGTATTTTTAGACCTACAACAATGGCAACAATCAAACCCCTTGATGACTAAAAAAGAAAAATTCCCAAGAAAAGCTTAATTTGAAAAATAAAAAGAGACTCCTTCCATTACAATCAGTTTTAATTCAATATAAAAGTTATGGCATATTTGCAAAATAATTTAAATGAAAGTGTGAGAAAATCATCTTTCAGTTTAATTTTACAGACCCAAAATTGGTGCCATCTAGGGGTCAAAAGAAGGGATAACCCTTGGAAGTACAAGACCTGTGATATAGCTTGTGTTTTTAAAAGTTCTGGCATAAAAAAGCACAATTGCATAGTGCTTGGAACAGTATATAAGGTTTAGAAGACATTTGCCTGGATTTTTGGAAAAATGTTCACATTGTTTTGATCGTGTCTAGGGAATTTTTGAATTTTGTTTTTATCTAAAAACTTTGGATTTTTGTTATAAAACACATTTGTTTTTGACAAAATGTAATACACAGAATGATTTGCTAAAATGGAGATATATTTGTAAAAAAAAAGGGGGGGCTGTGGTTATAATAAAACATGAGATATCAGTCATTGGCACAAACATGGATTTAAAGATAATTTATGAGAGCAAATTGTAGAGTACTTTGTATTGTATATGATACTTTCAATTATTCTTGCTGCTGGTGTGTTCTCACAATAAATAAAATCATGTTCTTTCAAGTTTGCAGCCTATATTTTCACCCAGGAATGTTGTACTTCCCTCAAGGTTTGTAACAAAAGACAGATGCAGGAACAGCCAGAAAATGAATGGATTTCAGGTGAACGGAGCATCGGTAGACAAGATATTTAACTTTCCATTACTACACCAGTCCGTTCACGAAAACGATTCCCAAAACTCTCTCTGACAGCCCTGATAAGCATCTGCATCGCTGAGTCTTGCTTCCCACAATGCTGTGCGCCTGATGCATTGACCCGTGCATTGCAGGCTAAATCAGAGACGGCGGTATCATAAACGCTCTCTGTCTGTCATAAATCATGAAGAAATGACCCAGTGGAGGAGCACCACTGAGAGAACGACAGCTGCTCGGGCAGCAGAGGAACAGGAACTGCTGAGCACAGCAGATGGATGGAGCCGTCAAACTGCTGGAGTCCACTGGGTCTATCGTATAAACAGACAAAACCATGGCTAAGCCATGTTAATCCAGACTTGCAAGAGCAAGTTTAAATGCTTATAATTCATTCTGCTTTTATCAGGGTGAAAGGAAAGGGGTGCATCCTGGAGCAGAGTGAGCGCTCCAATGCAACAAATGAAGCTAAGCTTCACTGCAAATGCAATTCAACATATAAATACAAACAGTTGAATTTTGCAGAAGTAGAATTAAAACTAGTGTCTAGTTTTTTTGGTTATGTATTATCTCTCACTCCTCAGCCAATCTAGTCAGCAGCTCTCAGGTATATAAAGCACTCCATTTCCCAGCATTCCATGTCCGTCGTCGATGTCTAACCCGTGTAACTTCCTGGACTCCCTCGCCAGTTCTCTCCTCTGATCTCTGCATGAGTCACCCGCTTCAAGATACTTACCTGTCATCCGCTCCACCTACAGACCCCACTCCAGTCTCGTAGAAGTTTCCAACGAGGTGTTTGATCGCCTTACAACAGCTTGAGTCAGTCGCATTGACTGTATGTGACAAGGGTGGGGAACCCACAGCTCACGAGCGACATACCCCTCTTTGACTTCTCTTCAGTCTACACATGGTTCATGTTTATAATGTTTACCCATGCACTTTACAATGTTTACTCTGGGTACAATCCCAAAAACATGCGGTTAGGTTAATTCAGTAATCTAAATTTCCCTTTTGTGAAGGTGTACCCTTTCCTCTCGCCTGATGTGATGTAGACACCCCTGAAACTTAAATTTAACGAAGTGTCAGTCACGTCACCCATCACACAAGGCTTTATAAAACATAAAGAAACAAATTTAAAAAATAAATAAATAAATCACCCCCTTCAGGGTATTCTCCAAGGTTAAATCTAAATTTAAATGAACAAAACTAGAGGAGCCAGGGGTGGAGCTTTTTAAGCTCCAAAGTTTGGCAATTTAACATTGGAGTGAATGAGAACCTGTTCACTTCTAGAGACAGCCTCAAGAGGCCAGCCATGGAACTGCAGATCAGTCACTTCCTATTACGCATCAAGAGTAAGATGTTTGGTCAATTGCTAGCGGCTTGTGCTAGCACCCTAACCATGCTAGCTAACAGCTGCACTTGCCTGAACATTTATACTCACCAGCGGACTCTTCCTTGGATCTTATCTCCTCCTGTCAGAGTTCCTGTTTCCCCTGAGCTACACTCTTCTGTGGTTGAAGTTTCCTAAACGATCTCTCAGAGGATTTCCCAAGCCTTCTGCTAACCGGATTCTCACCCTCCAAGAGCTAACCTCCTACTCACACTATTGCAACTGCTGGTACATCAATAAAGACTTGTTAATCTGTCCTGAGTACAGTCAACTTTGTACAGTCAACCCAGAACCTATGGGCTGAAAAAAGCCAGATTTTCTACAAAATTCCCATTAAACTTTCTCTCTGAATTGGTAATAAGCTCTGGGACAGGACAACAGCAGGAAAGTAAGATTGTCATTGTTGGAATTAGAGAATTCTCCACTATAAAAATGCAATGCATTTTGATGGCCAAACTTTAGAAAAGAAATATAATTTATAAAACTCATTTTAGAGTTTCACCTTTTCTGAACTAAAGAAAGCAAATTGGTGCAACTTTGGGCAAATATCAAAGATGGGGTTGTGTTTGTCTCTTTGTTATTTTGTCCCCATACCCTATCTGTGTGCAGTTCTCATTTCATTCAGCTGCTGCTTGTCTGATTAGAAACCATCAGCCACACATTGGATTCTTCTTCTACCCCTCTCATTTTCTCTTTCTTGTCAGACTATTCTTACCAAATCACTGTGTCCTTACTTGATCGATTCTTTCATTTTAGTCTGAGTCTTGTCTTGTCTGGAATGTGTGGTTATGTGTATTTATTCCTCAGCTGTGAGTTTATCTCTTTATACAATTGCGGGAGACAGTGGTTGTCAGGAACTGGGAGGCTCTCCACAACCCTGTAGCTCGTAGCTACCTGGTGCACTTCTGCCTTCGAGCATGTTCTGCTTGATGACTCTGAGTATCTTGCATTTTCATCCTCTGTGCTCACCTAACAGTTTGGGTATTCAAATCAATATTTGCAAAACAATTCAATAAACGTACTTAAGTTACTTTAGTCACACAACACAAATTAAAAATTAAAACATTAAATAATTGCTAAAAAAACTTTCTTTCATTGTTGCAACATCCCATAAAAACCCTTTTATTTAATAAAAGAAAATTTAGTTTTAATAGTCAGTGAATATCAATGCACTGATTAAATTCAGTATTAAAAAAATTTTTACATACTTTTGAAATATAAAAACGTGTAAGACAGCTGTGAGCATCGGAAAGCAAGAAATCTATCACATCAGCTCATTACTACCCATGCCCACGCATACACAGCCAGTCTGCACATTACCACGTGTGTCCAGAATCCAAACCAAGGCAGCTCCTCGCTGTTACAGTGATGCATGTGTGCAAGATCGATTGCAGCGCTCCTCTAAAAGCTTTGGAAAGCACAGAGCTGCAGCTGTCTCACTGTTGGAGAAGCAACAGCAGCATCAACACCAAAGTGAATTCAGGAAGCACTTTAATTTTAAAGAAAATAAAGGTAATAAAGACATTGCTGTTCACAAACATTACAAAAAAGGTTCACTCAAATGTCTTTGAGGTCATATGAACTTAACCCCTAGAAGTCCGGGGTCTTTTTTACCACTAGTATAGTATATACTAGTAGTAAATGATACAAGCTCTAGTAAATAATCTTTCAAAATTTTTGTGGCAATGCTTGATAATATTTTTAGTACAACCCCAGCTTCTTTTTTTTTTCATTATTTTACACAATAATTCCAAAACAAATCATACAAAAAAATCTCCCTAATTGACAGTGAACTGTTTTTATGTTTTGTAACAAAAATCAAAAGTATTGAGGCAAAATAAAAAAATCATAAATCCAATCAAATAGCAAAGACATAAAAATAGCAAAGTCGAATAAAAAAAAAAACAGGCAAATCTTTTCTAAACATTATACACGGTTCCAAGCACTTTTTGCGTCATTGTGCTTTTTTGTGCCAGAACTTTGACAAACACCAGCCATCCCACAGGTCTTGTACTTCCAATGGTTATCCTTTCTTTTCACTGTTAAATGGGACCGATTTCACATCTGTAGCATGAAACTGAAAGATGATTTTCTCTTTAATTTAAATTACCTTGCTAATTATATCTAAAAACTCATGTAATGTTCATTTAAAAGAAAAAAAAATATCAAAGCTAAAAACCATTTTGAAACCTACATATTATATTTAAAACCAAAATTAAACAATAGTTGGTCATATCATTTCTACTTAATTCAAAACAGACGCTGTGACAGGGGTTAAAGGAAAATGGATGTTCACATTTGTAATGTTTGGTTTGACTTAATCAAACACTGGTGCAATTGTTCAGTTAAAACAGTTAATTTGTTTAAATGTGAACGCTGCCACCCGAACCCTAAACAAGCAGACCAAGACGGCTGAAAAGTTTAGTCTCATTCTGTCTCCAAACAAACCCTACTGTCGTTTGAAAGTAATGTGGATGCAATTTACACCAAAAAGTAGCTTATCGACCAAAAAGTGACAACACAATGTATGCCGTCTCCAGTTCCCTTACAGTCGAGAACGCAGACGAATGTCGAGTTCTTCGACTAGGGAACTTACCGAACCTGGGAGGTGGCACCGAATATATAACGGGCAAATTGATTGATTTGCGAGTGTAGATGATTAGCAATCAGCTGCTCTATAAGAGGGGCGCTCTGTTCTACACTCATTCTACTTTCTTCCTCGCAGCGAATGGTGGTGCCATACTCTAAATTTCGACGCTATACTCAGCTGAAATATCATAGGTTGCTTACCTCAGCGAACGGTTAAGCTTGTGCTAGCCCAGATAGTCAGCTCCCAATCGGCGGCACCTTTGATTCACAGCTTGAGCCTGTCAGTCCTCTCATTTTTCCCTGTAACGTCCTGCTTTCACGACGATGGGAAAAATCTGTGTTTCTCCTGGCTGCGGTGGTTATATCTCGTCGACAGACGGTCACGAGAGATGTGTAGAGTGTTTGGGCTTCAAACACGCCTGCGCAGCTCTTGTGTGGCGAGAGTGCTTACACTGCAACGCTCTCCCGAATTGCACACTGAGTTACAGGAGGTCCTTTTTAAAGGAAGAGGACACTGAAGCTTCGGCCTGAGTCGCTCCTCTGAATCGGGATAGTTCCTCCAAGGCCTTAGCGGACGGCGCCGGGGTAATGACGTCAGGCGATCGCTCGCATCACTCCCGTGTGCCGGATGATGTGTGACCCGTCCGGTCTGCGGGCGTCGGTGTTGCTCCGGCTTCACCAATGTCGCCGTACGACCCTGTAGACGATCTGCTCTCCATCGCAGCATCTGGAGGGGCGCCTTCTTCTGCGTCTTCCGCTTCCGGCCTGCCGCCCTCCGGAGTTGCAGTGGAAGTGGAGCCAGAAGCCATGGTGATGCTCTCCAAAGCCGCTGCGGAGATCGTTTAGAGGTGCCTTCGCCTTCTTAATCGGCTCCGTCTAGGCTGGATGACTGGTACTTTGGTAAGTGCCGGGATGCCGCTCCCCGCTCACCGCCAGTACCTTTCTTCCCAGATCCCCCTTCACCACTCTGGTGCAAGCCGCAGCTAGGGGGTACCTAGCGCCTCCGCGGATAGAGCAGGCTGTCGCTGTGAATCTGTGCCCCGACAATCCTGCCGCCTGGCGGTCGCGCCTGAGTATTCCCTCCAAAGCCGGAAAGTTCTCGTTAGCCCAACTTGGCTGCGGGTCAAGCTGTGGCTGCACTGCATGCTATGGCGACCTTCCAGGTCTACCAGGCTAAGGTCTTCCGTGACATGCACCAGAGTGGTGGCAGCCCCGAGTCTTTACAGGACTTGCGCTCGGCTACGGATCTCACCCTTCGGGCCACGAAATCCGCAGCGCAGAGCATCTGCCGCATGATGTCCACTCTTGTGGTCCAGGAACGGCATCTGTGGTTGGAACAGGTGTCGATGCTAACTGAGGAGTGTAACAGGTTCCTCGACGTGCCTATTTCACCTGATGGTCTCTTTGGGGTCACTGTGGATGACTTTGCGTCGAAGGTCTCCACGATCAGGCGGCAGGCGGAGAGTCTGGGCGAGCTGAAGTATTCCGCGCGTGGCAAGCGCGGTTCCGAGACGCTAGGTGTGGTGCCCTATTCGCCCGCCAGACGCCAGAGGTGCCCGTCACTGTCTAAACCTTTAGTTCTGTTTCGAGGGCCAGGCCTACCAGTATAGGGTCCTGCCCTTCTGCCTTTCCCTCTCCCCGCACACCTTCATGAAGGTTGTCCGGGCCTCTCTCGCCCCACTATACCGGGCAGGCATCCGGATCCTGGATTACCTGGACGACTGTTACTAGCCGAGTCCAGAGGCCAGTTGATCCACCAGAGGGATACAGTCCTGGCACACATGTTGCGCCTGGGGTTACAGGTCAACCGAGAAAAGAGCCAGCTCACTCCGGTGCAAAAAGCGACTTTTCTCGGTATCGAGCTGGATTCTGTGAACATGAGGGAGCGCCTTATGGCAGTTCGCGCCCGAGCCTTGCTGTTCGCTCTCACAGCGGCGTCACAGCGACGGACGGACCCACTGAAATCTTTTCAGAGGCTCCTGGGGCAGCTGCAGCCCTGGTGATTCCACTCGGGCTCCTGCATATGCCCATCCTTGATGCAGAATAAGAAAGATTTGCTGGGTTTCTGCCATGTCAAGCATGGTTTAAGGTTAGGATTTTGACTCAGCCGTTCCTAGACTCTTCATTTCATCATTTTAAAGCAGTCTTTGGTTGATTTATTGATATTTGGGTCATTGTCATGATGCATGGCCCAGTTCTGTTTCAGCTTTAACTTTCTGACAGATGGTCTTAGATATTCCTCTAGGTCCCTCAGATACACAGTAGAATTATTGGTGCATTCTGTTATAGTGAGGACTTATTGTAGCAAACGAGCCCCAAACCATCACACTTCCACTTCCATGCTTCACATTATTTTCCTGGAAGGCTGTCTTTGGACCATGTTCTCTTTTCTGGTGTACAAAAAGTTCAACTTTGCACTCATCTGTCCAAACAACATTATTCTAACATGTTTCTGGCCAAGGCTTCCTTCTATTGAACTATTAATCTTGTACAGTCTCTTTCTAATTGTAACTTTCACATAAGCAGTAGCCAGAGCCTGCTGTAGGTCCCTTGATCATATTTTAGGGTTTTTAGTGACCTCTTTGCATCTTGTAGCCTGCTATTGGGGTGAACTCACTGGGACGACCAGAACTGGACATCTTGACAGTTGTTTTAAAAACCTTCCATTTGTAGACTATTTCCGGAAAGTGAAAAGACTGTTTTCAAAACCTTTAGAGATCTTTTTAATCTATCTCAAAGATCTAAGACTCATACACAATAAATGTAGCAGTATCAATCTAACACATATATGATCCAAATCTACCGGGTGTAAATCACCAGTGTCAAAAGGGTGCTGTGAAATGTAAATAACTCCAAAAATGCTGGATTAACAAAACACGGTGTAAAAAAAGTTCTCACTCCTCGAACGTTTGGGGTTTAAACGGGGAAAATCTTATTGAAAATACCAAGTAACTAATCATGTGTGTGATTTTAACCATTGGAGGTGGAGAAAAATGTGAGGGTGTTCTAACTTTGTCCTCAACTTGAATGTGCTTTGTCTAGAATTAGTTTACTTTAATCTTTTTTGTATCGTTAATATTAAGATTAAATGTTTATATATCAAGAAATGTTACAAGACAACCATCATTTATTCGATATGGTCATAAACGCTGGTGATTCAAATGTTCAGTTGCAGCAACAGGCATGTGGAAGAGAGCAATGTAAAAAGCTGTCTTCATCAAAGTGGTGGTTCTAGAATGGAAACTATACGATTACTTGGTTTTTCCAGTGTATTACAAAACTTTTAAATTTAGAAATGAAATGAAGAAATGATACACAGATTAGATCGGAGAATATTTTCATTGTAGGATCATGATTGTGTAGCAGGGACAAATTAAACTATGCTGGGTTCCCAGATATGAGTCAATGGGAGAGAAACACTTTGACTTTTAATTATAAGCAAAGAAAGTTATTTTTTCTTTCATTTTCATCCACTTTCCATTAGAACTGAATCACCCATGGTAATGACCCCTCCTATGGCTCTCATTAAAGAGTAATAATGTCACTGTGAATAATCTCTGCTCAGATGTCAAAATGAATAAAGCACGAGTCTTACATTCATTCTGCATTACATTAAAACTGTTTCCTCAGAATGAAACAAGAGATGGAGGTCAATCAGGGGTCATTGATGAGGACTGACTAATGATGCCAAGACCATTCCAACATCATCTAACATCTGGAGCAACAGCTGAAACCTTCATAGATGTTTAATTTGCAAGAAACTGACCAATAATCACTCAACACCTCATCGGCCAATTAACGACCTGCATCAAACCATTTGGAACCGCAGTAATGTGACGAGAATTAAATTTAGTTCTTCAGAGTTTAATGACATAACATCCTTATTCGTGTTAGTATGCTTCTGTTAAAGCAAGGCGATTGATGGATTACTTTAAAAGTAAAAATTTGAGTAGTTTTCAAGATTAATTCATAAAGAGAGTAATTAAGTGATATTAGGGATTACTTAGTGAGTAAAGGCTCAGTTTTTCTTCAAGTCAATGGTCAATGTTGTGAGGCCCACCATTTATATATTGCTGCCGGGCCAGCTGAGTCACTGGGCTGGGCTGGATTCCTGTAACCTGAATAAGTGTGCTGGGCTCCCAAGTTCCGACCAGGAGTCAATGACAAGGACGATTGGATTTATTTAGGCCAGAGTCTGGAGCATGGAGAATGCACCAGCACTGCGTGATCCCACACCTCTGGTCTGGAAATCCACGCGCCACTGGATTGAGCTGGGTGAAGACGCCCTGGAGTACCCCAGTGCACTACCAGGAGCTGTGCTCCCCTAACCGGCTCACCTGCATCCCCGACAGATGGTATATATCTAATAACTTTACTACTATATTTTTAAAGGAAAAAAATTACATTACATTGCAGTTCTAAATAAACACAACAGAAAGAAACTACTGA
>SRMA01026987.1:463158-475877 GCA_007224835.1 Danionella cerebrum
CGTAGGTGATTGATTAGCAATCAGCCGGGTATAAAGCCGGGCGTGCCTACGCCACCATTATGCAATTTTCTTTCGGAGCTGACTGAGTGTGACTCTCTCTCTCTCTCTCTCACTCTGCTTACCTTGGCTTATTGGTGTTGTCCTCTGCTAGCTAGAATAGCATGCCACCACACATCAGCACCTCAGATCTTTCTAGCAAGCCTGTCCAGTGTGTTTCCGCCGTTTTCTCAGAATCCTGTCCATTTTTCACGACACGATGAGCAAACGTGCACTATTCCTGGCTGTTGTGGGCTTTCTCGTCGAAAAGACGGTCACAGGAGTTACGCGATGTGTTTGGTTTCCAGCACACCGACGCGGCTCTCGTGAAGCGTGAGTGTTTGCATTGCAGCACTCTGCTGAGTCGCACACGGAAGTTTTGGGTAGAGCGGCGTCAGGTGATTCCTCGCGTCATCCCCAAACACCTTCGGTGTCGCCCGGTACCTCGTATGATCCTGTAGACGATCTGCTCTCCCACGCAGCATCAGAAAGGGCGTGGCTTTCGGTTCTCCAGTTCAGCTGCCTCCTCCAGGATTGCAGCTGAGCTAGAGCCGGAGGCGTTCGCGGTGCTCTCACAACCGCAGCCTCGATCGACAGGAGGTGACTCCTCCCCCCCCGATTCGATGCTGTCGCGGCTGGAGAATTGGTGGCTAGGCAGGTGCCGGGACAGGTTCCCCGCATACCGCTAGTGCCTTTTCTCCCCGAGAAGCACGAGGAGCTCACTAATTCTGGCAGGCTCCCCTGTCTGTCAGGGGATTGAGCTCCTCCCTGTTCACCACTCTGGTCAATGCAGCAGATACGGGTTACTCTTCGATTCCCCGAGTGGGCAGGTTGTCGCGGTGCTTACCCCGACAGCGCTGCTGCTTGGCGGTCTCGTTCGGGTGTTCCCGCCAAAGCTGGGAGGTTTTCGTCAGCCCTGGTGATGAGAGCTTATTCAGCTGCGGGTAAATCTGCTGCATCATTGCATGCTATGGCAACCTTACAGGTCCTCTGTGACATGCACCAGGGTGGTGGTGACCAGCAGTCTCTATGAGACTCGCTTTCAGCCGCTGATTTGCCGCCTCGTTCTACAAAGATCAGCTGTGCTGAACATTGGTCACGCGATGTCCACGCTTATGGTCCAGGAACGCCATCTGTGGTTAGAGCAGGCTTTCGGCTTCCGTACGCGCCTGTCTCCCCGGATGGCCTCTATGGCGTCGCCATGGATATTTTCGTCAAAGGTCTCCATGATCAGGAAGCAGGCGGAGGGTCTGGGTATAGTTCCACGCCAGAAGCAGCGGGCGTTGCTTCTGTGCCGGAACCCTCTCCGCCTGTTCGCTGCCAAAGAGTACGTCTCCCGCCATGGTTTACTCCTTCGACCTCTGGTCCGGGGAAAACCCCTGCATGCGGAAGACGGAGCCAACCTCGGACGTTTTCGAAAGCAGACGAGGGTTTCTAGTGAAGCTCCCCTGAGGTTGGCAACTTGGGAGGATATGAGATCGTCTTTGGGTCTGGTCATCGACCCAGCTCCCCCAGGGGGGGGGGGTCCACCACACACTCCTCGCTGCTGTCCTTCGGGACGGCGGCACCTATTGTGTCAAGATAGATCTCACTTCCTGCCCGAGAATAGTGGACTCGCATGCCCTGCGCTCTGGGGTTCCTCTTCCTCGGTATCCGACGAAGATCCCAACTTAGGCGCAAGCTCCGCTTGCCATGGCAGAGAGCGTGGAGGCACAACACCCCTGCCCTCATCTGACCATCTCCCAGGGTCTGCCCCTGGTGATTCTGCCCACAAGTCCGCCTCCGAGCGGCCCCGCCATGGGGACCATCGGCACGTCCCGACCACACCCCCTGTCAGCTTACCTGGGAGCCTGGCAGAAGCTTCCGAAGATTCAGTTCGTGTCTGCCCCCAGGTTCGAGGTGTGCTCCACACTCCTGTTCCCGAACATGCGCCTCATTCCTGCGAGAGGAGATCGACGCCCTTCTAACAGAAGGTGCGATCGAGCCGGTACCCCCAGCCGATATGGAATGCCGGTTTTACAGCCCATACTTCCTGGTCCCCAAGAAATCAGGCGGGCTGCGACCAATCTTGGATCTGAGGCGTCTGAACCGGCACCTGGCCAAGTACCGGTTCAAGATGCTGACGGTCCGCTGCATTCTACCGTGCATCCGTCCTGGAGATTGGTTCGCAACAATCGACCTGAAGGACGCGTACTTTCAGGTAGAAGTGGTACCGAGACACAGACCCTTTCTAAGGTTCTGTTTCGAAGGCCATGCATACCAGTACAAGGTCCTACCCTACGGTCTTGCCCTCTCCCCTCGCACCTTCACGAAGGTTGTCAGGGCCGCGCTAGCCCCGCTCCGCCGGGCAGGCATTCGGATCCTGGACTACCTCGACGACTGGCTTCTTATAGCCTCGTCCAGGGACCAGTTGATCCGACACCAGGGCAAGGTGCTTTCGCACTTAAACCGTTTGGGTCTGAAGGTCAACTGGGAAAAGAGCCGCCTCACTCCGGTGAAGGCCATCTCTTTTCTCGGGCTGGAAATGAACTCCGAGAACATACTGGCGCAACTATCGGTAGAACGCACCAGGGCCTTGCTGACTGCGCTCTCCGCGGTGTCCTCGCGACCAGTGGTCAGACTGAAACTATTTCAGAGGCTCCTGGGGCATATGGCAGCCGCAGCCACAGTCATTCGACTCGGGCTCCTGCGTATGCGACCACTGCAGCTATGGCTTCTCTCGCGAGTTCCGAGTTGGGCATGGCGTCGGGGAGCTCTACGTCTGTCCACGGCAGACGTGCTCCCTTACCTGAACGTCTGGAACTCGGAGTGCTTCCTGCGGTCCGGGGTGCCTCTCTCGAGTCCCTCCGACCGTGTGGTTGTCACCACCGACGCCTCCAAGACCAGTTGGGGTGCTGTGTATGGTTCCCACCGAGAGTCCGGTGCCTGGACCGGACGGCGCTCTCGCTGGCACATAAACTGTCACGAGCTAGTTTCAGTCACCCTCCGGGGTCGGCACGTGCTGGTCAGGACAGACAGCACCGCGGTAGTAGCGTACATCAACCACCAGGGCGGTGTGCGCTCCCGTGCTCTGCACTACCTTGCCCAACGATTGCTCCTCTGGAGTCAGAGCAGACTTCTGTCGCTCAGAGCCTGCCTCATCCCCGGGGAGTGCAACCGGATCGCGGATTCGCCGTCCAGGTTCCACCCCAGGGCGGGAGAATGGCGACTCCATCCTCGGGCTGTTCAGCAGATATGGGATATCTGCAGGTACGAGTTTCCCCCAGTGAGCCTTCTGGCACAGTTACTGTGCAAGGTCAGGGAGGACGAGCGAGAACTGCTTCTATTTGCCCTTCGGGCCGAACAGAGCCTGGTTTCCAGACCTCTGCGCTCGGGGATACAGGCACCCGCGGTCAGACCTCTGGGCCCTACACGTATGGCATATCTGTCTGCGGTGGACCCCGAGCCTCTACCACCCTCTGTGGTGAGAACATTGGACCACGCGCTAGCACCCTCTACCGAGCATGCTATGCTGGTAAGTGGGGTTGGTTCGTCGATTGGTGTTCCTCCCGTCAGGAAGACCCCAGGTCGTGCCCCATCAGAGTCGTGTTGACCTTTCTCCAGGAGACGTTCGATCGGGGGCTGTCCCCTTCGTCCCTCAAGGTCTATGCCGCCGCTATTTCTGCCTTTCACCTTCGGGTCAAAGGGAAATCAGTGGGCAGCCACGAACTGACGGTGAGATTTGTCAAGGGAGCTAGGCGTCTTAGGCCCCCTAGACCCCCCTCTTTCCCTCTTGGGACCTCTCCGTCGCTCTGTCTGGGCTGCGGAAGTCTCCTTTTGAGCTTTTGCACTCTGCGGAGCTGCGCGTCCTCTCACTGAAGGCCGCACTCCTGCTCGCTTTGGCCTCAATTAAGAGGGTGGGAGATCTCCAGGCACTGTCCACCGACGAATCCTGCCTGGAATTCGGCCCTGGCGATTCTCTGGTTACCATCAGACCCAGGCCCGGATTCATCCCCAAGGTCCCATCCGTCCCCTTCCGGGACCAGGTGGTGACCCTGCAAGCTCTGCCCTGGGAGGAGGCAGAACCAGCCCAGGGTTCGTTATGTCCTGTGCGAGCTCTCCGGACCTACTTGGAAAGAACCCGGGAGCTTTGTTGCTCCCAGCAGCTCTTCCTATGTTTCGGAGGCCAGCGTAAGGGTTCCGCGGTCTCCAAGTAACGGCTGCCCACTGCCTAGTGGAGGCTATTCGCCTTGCTTATGAGGCGTGTGAGGTTCCCTGCCCTCTCTATCTGAGGGCCCACTCCACTTGCGGCATCGCTGCCTCGTGGGCGTTGGCTAGAAGGGCCTTACTCGCCGACATATGTAGAGCTGCGGGCTGGTCTACACCTAACACTTTCGTCAGGTTTTACAACCTTGACGTAGGCTCTGTTTCCTCTGCGGTCCTGAGTGGTGGCAGTCACTCTTAGGGAACAGAGCAGGTGTAAGCTTGCAGTACTCTCCTCGTCATCAGGAGAAGTACACCTTTCTAAAGAGCTCCCCCCTTTTGGCGGCTCTCCCATCCTCCCCCCTCCGGCATCTGACTGAGCGGAGCAGTCAGCGCTGCCAGGTTCCGTGTGGTGGCTTTGCTTCGGCCTGGCCCCCGCAGAACTAAGGTACAGATCTGGGAGTCCCTCTTTTGGTGCTCCCTTTCTATGTTCTCTATACAGCTCCCCCTTCAGGTGGCTAGTATGAACCCGTCCCGTTACACCCCTTGCCATTGGTGAGTAATGATGACTTTCTGTCTCTGCCTCTTCTCTCTTGCAGAACGATGACCCGCTGGTAGCCCTTCGGGCCTCGACGCGATCTCCGCCACTCCTGCCTGCGAGTCGAGGGGTGCCTCCTTCTGGTCGTCAGCTTCAACCAAGTACAGCGAAGCTCTCAGTGTTGGACGACTTCCCCGTCAATGAGTATTCCAGGCAGGGGCAGAAGGAGTTCCCATTCAGGTGCAAACGGCCTTTTACTAACCCCTCTTTTGTGTTTAGTGCCGGCCTGTCTGGACGGACTTCGGGCATGGCCCTTTGCAGAGGCTCCCATTCAGTCGGTCTAATCCGACTAACGTCTCCGGGACCGACTGAAAGGGAACGTCTAGGTTACTTGCGTAACCCCACGTTCCCTGAATAGGGAACAGAGACGTTACCCTTCGCCATGCCCTGGAAGTCATGGATCTGAGGTAAGCTGGGAGGTAAGTGGGTCCAGCCCCTCGGAAAATTCCATAATGGTGGCGTAGGCACGCCCGGCTTTATACCCGGCTGATTGCTAATCAATCACCTTTTGTAGCGCAAGTAAGAGAAACCCCCATGACGCGTTCTCAGAAGCGCTCCCCATTTGTCTGCGCTTGAAACTGTGTTTGTGTTAGTAATTCGTGAAATGTCTCGAGAAAGTTAACTTATTTTTAACACTAACTTTAACTTATGGCCGTAATGTTTTTTGCATCTGTTCCACCTTCTCCGACACATTGCCTGACTCAAGGTAAGTTTTTACATTTGTGAACATATTACGTATTTTGCATGTGTTTTATTCTGTTTTATAATAATTTATTACATTAACATTGTGTAGATTTAAGAATTGAAGAAACTGGTTTTCCTTTGTTTTCCATCTACTTATACTGTTGTTTCTGAGAGCCGTTGCATGGATTAGGCGTTTTACATGTAAAACTTGCTTCGACATACGAAATGTTCGAGATACGAACGCCACCCTGGAACGGATTAATGTCGTATCTCTAGGTACCACTGTATTTATCTGTTTGTCATATGGATTAACAGTTACAGTCAGCGGTTCGTTCTAAAAAGAAGTTCTCTGGCTGCAGTGTATTTAATCAAGCTCATCCTCCATCTCATGCTCAACAAGGGATGCTGAGAACACCTTGAAGCAAGATCTCCCTATACCAATCTAAACCATACACAACCAATATTATACAGAATATGATTCTTTGTATGGCAAAATGCTCCAATCAGACACTGACCTCAGCAGTTACTGAATATTCATACTCTGTTCACCTTAAGTAAGAAAACACGAAGGAGAAAAGCGTTCATTTGTGGATCGACTCTCCCTTTAAAGCACATTAGCATACAAACAAATCAGCCATCAATGCTGATTATAAGTTCAATAATCATTCTTAGAGCATGGCTGACCTCGAAACATGCATTTCTCAGACTACGTCCAATCACAAGCAGGATTACCTGCTGGACAGACCTTCCAGAGTATCAGACTAAAGCTCTTTGAATCATGGGATAAATAAGCAAAGCATTCTCATTTATCTGGCAGCTGGAGCTAATTCCCCTAGCGGTGCAGGCTCCCGCGCTGGATTTGTCCCAAACCTTCCGCTTTGTTTGGATCGTTTTGACTGCATTTCAATCGAAGGCTGTTAGCTGATCAGCAGGTGGATTGTTCCTCAGCGCCTCAGAGATAAAAACACTGATATGATTCCTGCACTGGGGCTTCAATTAGAATGCAAATGTGATTGTGTTTCTCCTGATAGCCACTAACACTTTTGGATCTCGCCAAAGGATGCTAACAAAGTCATTATATATTTAGGAAAAAGCGTCTATAAGGCTGTCATAAATCTGAAAGATACACATGAGGATCACAGCTGTGTTTTAATCTGAGCATATTCAAACTGTGTTAAAACTGCTGTGACTGTTCTTTTGGGCAAATGATAATAATGCTATTACACCTTTGTTTTGCATCTACTTTTGTTGGTTTAGATTAAATAGTTTGGCATTTAGATCAACAATCATTGTAAGATTGGTAAGATCGGTTAGATTCATGGCAAGTATACAGCAATATTTATATATTTTTCTTTAGATCAACTTGATGTTTTTAATTGATCCAAGGAAAAGTGTACTTAACTAGATGGTTAAAGCTCGTACATAATCGCTGTTGATGGCTTGTAAACATGCTCCTTGTTTTTTTTTTTTTTTACAGATTATTTTTTGGGCCATTTTTGCCTTTATTTCAAATGATAGGACAGTAAGGAGACAGGAAGATATGTGGGTAGAGAGAGGGGGAAGGTGTCTGATGTACCATCCGCTATACCACCGGGCCAGACAAACATGCTCCTTTTAAAGTTTTTTTTTTAATTAATCTTTCACTTCTGACTACAGGTGAAACCAAACCCAATTTATCAATGGTTCACTTGATCTGAACAATGGATCGCTTGAATTGGTTGCTAAGGACAACAATCTGGTTGTCAGGGAGGAGTCAGTGATGTCATTAAAAGATACCCTTCTCACTTTGAGTGATATGTATTTTTTGAAACTGAGCTATAGATAGTCGGATGTGGTTGCTAAGGTAAAAACTTTAGTTTCTATGAAGGGGTCAGTTACATGATATTACGTCACCTGTGTCAATATGAGTGCCAAAAACCAACGTCTCTATGATTTTAAAAAGATGAGACAGGTCAGTTTGGTTGCTATGGTAAACAGTCTGGTTGCTAAGGAGAGGTCTGTGGTATTATGTGGTGTTTCCTTTTGCACAATAACCTATGTAAACCAACACACAATTCTATTTCTTTTATTTTCCAAAGCTGAGATAAAGTTCTGAATGAGTTTCCCCTTTCATCTCCCATGAACTTCCACTCCAAAGACACTCAGTTGACTTCACACTCTAGATGTTTGTCTTCTTCTCCAAGCAGTTCAGGATAAATTAAATGCCAAGATGTTTTTTGCTCTACCAGAACCAATAGAGGTCCAGGAAAATCAATGGAAATCTTATCTTGGAAGACCACAGCTTTAAACTGAAAGTCAACAGATGGAAAAGTTTAAAGTGAGTGGAAAAAAAATAGTGATTTAGTCACCTGCCTAGGAACCAGTGCTTCATATGTCCATGAGGAGGTCCTGGAGCACCATGAGGGTGTTGTTCGAGTATGGTCAAAGGGAGAGAAAACGTCTTGAGTTGGGAATCTTGGTTCTTGTGAAAGGTGCAGAACTTTCAGATTTTAACTTGGTGCATTTTAAGGGTTAAAAAACAAGTCAGTCTTGGAGCTTGCTGAACGTTTTTTAAGTTTTCTGGTTAAATTGCGTAATTTTTTAAGGAATTTGGGCCTTAAAATATTTTTTTTTTCATATTTAAAAACTTTACAGGTTTTTGAATGGAGCTCAGGCTTAATAGTTTGTGTGTTACTGCCTATGAACTATATTTAAATCCATCCAGGGTTTTAAATTATCACAAACCTCTAATGTTAAAAATAATGAATATGATATATTTTGATATCCCTTGTTTCTAATATTATACAATGCAGCCTGCAAGTGAGCACTGGTGTGTGGCTTGATTTTGGTCATAAAAGAGCATTTTAGAGTGAAATTTTTAACCATTTTCTGGTAGAAACTTATTTTAGGTTTGATACTTTGCAGACAGTCGTATAGCGATCCTGTCTGTTTGCTGCAGATACACCTTTTTCAGAGAATATGGAGGAAGACATATTTTTACAAAAATAGCATTGCAGCTAGACTGCTATGTAACGAAGATTAAAAATATGCGTTGTTTGCCTATTAAAAATGTTTGGATCTTGGGTGATTGTGCAGAAAAACTGAATCTGCACAAATTTTCTAAACTTTGGACCTTTGGAATCTACAACTTTTGATAGGAAGTTTTAACTGTCTCTTTGATATTTTACCAGACAGCTACAATTAACTAGCATGTTGTTTCTGTTTACCTCTTGAATGCTTCCTAGATAACTCATTCACACAACAGCTGTGAAGGCACCTATTGTTTCCCATTGAAGTCAATGCCAGCTCTACAAACCACTAGGGAAATGTATGAAATTTGGCACAAATACTGCCAAGCCTCTCGTCTATAAGCAGACCAAATTTGAACTCTCTAACTGAAACTGTCACCACCACTAGGCCAAATTTGCAAGTATGTTTATGCTAATAACTTTTGAACTATAAATTCTGAAATTCCTTGGCTCAAGCCAAATCGACCTGACTATATGATGTCATTTTATGCCATGAATATTTTTTTTGCTCTTTTCAACTTTACAACAAAAAAACTACAATTGCAAATACCTCTTAGGCCGTTTTCACAAAATTTGTTCCAGATCAATTACTAACCATGCAAAAATTATTCCGCATTATTATTTTGAACCGTTGTCAAATAATTAGTGGAATAATGGTTCTAACGGTTCAATGCAACAACTATAGTTTGGAGATATAAAAAGAAGGTTGTCAGTTCGAGGCTTGCCGGTGCTTGGGTATCTTCCGGGTACTCCGGTTTCCCCCAAAATCCCAAAAATATGCGGTTAGGTTAATTGACCAATCTAAATTCCCCTTAGGTGTGAATGTATGAGTGAATGTTGCCCTTTGATGGACTGGCAACCTGTCCAGGGTTTACCTGCACCTCTCGCCCAATGTGTGCTGGAGATAGGCACCGGTAGACCCCCGTGACCCCTAAAGGGAATAAGCGGGTTTGAAAATGAATGAAAAATCTCCCAAAATCATATCATTGGTATCAACCATGTTGGTTATTTTGGGTGTCAAAAAATGCAGTATATCAAGAATGCTTACCCTAAAATTTGGAAAGTTATAATGCATGTTTGGCACCATGGCCCAAAGAGACTTGACACATTTTAAGGCAGCACCCCCTTGTGGTCAAAAGATATTTAATAATGTTGTTGAGTTTAGCTTATTGTCATAAGTCCTCTACTGTCCTGTTCACTGGGTCTAGCCAAAAACAAAAGCACATTTTTTTCCATAGTTGATTAAACTTCCTGTTTGTCATATTGAATTAGATAAAAAAAATTACTTTTTTAAACTCCTCCCAGACTGTTCGTCGGATTCTCACCAAATCTGAACATCCTTAGACCATGCTGACAAATAGTTATTCATGTCGTCTAGATTGGAGTTAAGGTTTTCGATTAATGCCAGCAAGCTTTGGCCATATTGGCACCAAACTTGGTGTGAGTACCTAAGGCTAACCCCAAAACAAGATGCTATGAGCACCACCTAATGGTGAAAAGTCACAGAATTCTAAATACGGCATAATTGGAACAGTTTTACATTAGTATGCCTAGAATTGCTTTGATATGCTTTGTTTTTCTATGCCTGGCAACATTTCACTGCTTGTAATTATATTTTTATTTCTTTCTTTTTTTTTTTTTCTTTTTTTTTACCTTGTCCTGTCCTGCTCAAAAGCCATCACATGGGGGAGTACATGCCTTGCTGAGTTGGACAGTTTTGCTTTCTCCAGAGGAGTAAAACACCTGGTGTGGTGTTTTCTCCTCTGGATTGGAATTTTGAATGTATTTATTAAATATTTATTAGTTGTGGTTCCCGCGAGTACGTTTATAATAGTTGTGTCAGGACAAGACAGTGCCGAACCGAAAGGGGGAGTGGACAAAGGATTGGGGAAGGGGGGAAGGTACACAAGTGAAAATGAAAGAAAGGAAGAGGAAAAAACGAAGAGAGGAAAATAATAATAATATTAAAGCTGCAAGCAGCGATCAAGGGCTCGAGCACCTACGTCGCCATCGCCTCTCGGTGGCCAAGTCATTACAATGCGCTCTACGACTGATCCTTAGTTAGAAGACGTATTCAAGCGAGATCTGTTCAACTAACCTAATGATACAGGCAATAAAACAAAATCCCATCTCAAAGCATCATGGCCCCCAGGCAACGCTAACGAGTCTAAATATTTACGAGTTGAAATATTTTTTGGGACAATATCCTGGTAACCTATGTCAAAATTGGTAAACTGCAGTTTTAAATGCTGTTCCACCTGTGATCACTTGGTGGCGCAATAACTGATGATTGGGGAAAGTTAATTTTTACAGCTTTAAGAGTCAAAAATAGAATTAAAATAAAAACACACACCAAAGCGTTTCTTTCTCACCGCATTCATTATCTTATGCTGAGTCTAAAATTATCTTTATTTGTTTCTTAACTTTTGAAATGTTGCCAGATTATCTAAGAATTGTTAGATTATCACCCTCCAAAAATCTAGTTTCATAACTGTATTTCCCTGGGATATTATTTTTGATGAACTAAAACGAGTGGTAAACCAACAATTAATACCCATAAATAATAGTAAAGCACACCTGATATTAACTGTTAACCAGATGATCATCGTAAGAGCTAGTTTGATATAAGCATTGCAGCATCAATCTGTAGCTCTGTTCTGAACAATCTGCAGCTTTCTAAGCTGTGTTTTATTTGTCGCAGTCCAAACATCTGAACAATACTCCATGCATACATTTTTTTAAAGTAAGAGGTGAAAGAAAGAGCATTTTCTGGATACTGCAGTACCATTTGGCATGTCCTTGGTAATGCAGTCGGTATGTTGTTACCATCCCTGCACATTATAGTGTTTAGAAACACACTGATAAAAACCTTGTATGGAGCTGCTGGTGTATACTTTGAAACAGGGTTGGAAACAGTACATTACACTGGCACTATATAAACAGGGACAGAAACATTATTCCATTGTGAAAATGATAGAACAATGATGGAACTGAGTCACTCTGAATAAAACTAAATGTTTACCTGCTTTTCCTTTGCATTATTGGCACCTTGTTATACTGATATATTGTTATGCTGAAATAATGGACTTTATGTTATTGTTATCACCGGTTGAGCATGATCAGAATGTGCACATCTTACATGAATTTAGGTTCAATGGACATTTTAAACATGATAAAATTGTATTAGGTTGTCAAATTCTGATCACGTGGAACTGATATTCACAATAAAAATCACATAGATCCATAAATAGATTTACAGGGCAAAACAAGCTGTTTCAGTTTCATTGTCTATTAGGCCCTTTATGCTTCATCACAATTAATGTGTGGTATTTATCCTATAAGTTACACACAAAACCTCAAAATAGGCATTGTGATTTCATTACAGTCTTTCTGCTTTGCTTTTTTTTGCACATGGACTAAAAAGCAGCACCAGGGAGTTTATTACAAATGAATACAAACAACATTTCACAAACAAATATCTTTTAAGTAGTCAGTCTAATGCAAATAAAATATAAACATCTAAAGCTTTTTATATTATATCATATCAACACATTTTACTTTGTTTTATCCTTCTTTTTACGTTAAATGTTAATTATTCTAATGAATACGCAAAGAAAATATAAACATCTGAAGTTTGTATAATGCTGTACATTCATAAATTACAATATTCACTGCTGTGAGCAACTTGCATTGGGCGATTGCATTCTTTTAAACTTATATTTATAATTAAACAATGTGTTACAAGTAAATTTGACATCTACGCGGCATATAAGCAAAATAAAAATGAAAACGTCTTCACGAGTAAACATTTTATGTGAACGCTCATTGTCTGTGCAATCACGTGATTGAATGCGCGTTCACGCAGAGGTGAGCCGAAAAATATGCCACAACGGCAGCAGCGCGCTGCAGTCATAGAGGCAGTGGGTCTCAGCGAAGCACGGGAGATCAACTGCTTTCAAACTCTCAGAGAGAGAGAGCGAGAGAGATGACAGCACCGAACTGGACGATCGCGAACGAGACACAGTGACAGTGCGCTAGTAGCGGTTGGCCACGCACTCAGAGAGAAAGTGAAACCGGAGCAGACGCGCATGTTAAATAGTTCGCCCCCGGACTCTGATTGAAGCAGCGAAAAGTCAATCACTCTCAACACGCACGCACATAAAAATAGTATAAATATAATATAATCTCTTAAACCCGAGAGTCCCAGGTAC
>SRMA01026988.1:6711-48535 GCA_007224835.1 Danionella cerebrum
ATTACAATTTAATACTAAAAAAATTAAAAACTGGCAAAGAAAGTACAACGTTTGAGGCAATTTTGCCCAAAATTTACTGTATTTTACAGTATTTTGACAGACCAATAACCAAAATTATCATTGTACAAAAATAAAAACATGAGAATTATGTTGGTGGTGGTGGAGGAGGAGGAGGAGGAGGGGAAAATTACAATTTAATACTAAAAAATTAAAAACTGGCAAAGAAAGTACAATGTTTGAGGCAATTTTGCCCAAAATTTACTGTAATTTACAGTATGTTGACAGACCAGTAACCAAAATTATCATTGTATAAAATTAAAAACATGAGAATTGTGGTGGTGGTGGAGGAGGAGGAGGAGGAGGAGGACGGAAAAATTACAATTTAATACTAAAAAATTAAAAACTGGCAAAGAAAGTAAAACGTTTGAGGCAATTTTGCCCAAAAATTACAGTATTTTAATGGTCTTGGCAGCAAATTCCTAGACATGTTTTAGTCGTTGTAGAAATGTTTTATCCAGAGTCTGTTTTTTATTTTTACTATGCTCCATCTATCTCCCATCATCTGTCCCCGTGGGGACCCGGGGTAGAATAGGTCCCTAGCACCCCCTTGCTGTTCGTAAGAGGCGACAAATGGGGCGAATTAACTGCGTGAGTTTCGGCGTGTTTTTTTTTTTTTTTTTTTTTTTTTTAGGGACTCCATTATACACAAAAAGTTGTCAGTGGAATGTAATTACCGACATATTACCAGGTTTGACAACCTATGTATGACCAAAAAAAGAGAAAGGTAAATAGACGAAATAGATGATACTGAAAAATTTAAACATGACGAGAGTCAAACTACTTTAACCAAAATTTCTTCTACACAGGTATTTATAAGAAAACTTTCAAGTAATCAAAGGTAAGTGACTGTTTTTGTCTTTAAAAGATTTAGGGACTCTAATATGAATTGGAATTTGTTGACAGACCAATATCCAAAATTATCATTGTGTAAAAAAAAAACATAAGAATTGTGGTGGTGGTGGTGGTGGAGGAGGAGGAGGAGGAGGAGGAGAAAATTACAATTTAATACTAAAAAATTAAGAACTAGCAAAGAAAGTACAACGTTTGAGGCATTTTTGCCCAAAATTTACTGTATTTTACAGTATATTGACAGACCAATAACCAAAATTATCATTGTACAAAAATAAAAACATGAGAATTATGGTGGTGGTGGTGGAGGAGGAGGAGGAGGAGGAGGGGAAAATTATAATTTAATACTAAAAAATTAAAAACTGGCAAAGAAAGTACAATGTTTGAGGCAATTTTGCCCAAAATTTACTGTATTTTAATGGTCTTGGCAGCAAATTCCTAGACATGTTTTAGTCGTTGTAGAAATGTTTTATCCAGAGTCTGTTTTTTTTTTACTATGCTCCATCTATCTCCCATCATCTGTCCCCGTGGGGACCCGGGGTAGAATAGGTCCCTAGCACCCCCTTGCTGTTCGTAAGAGGCGACAAATGGGGTGAATTAACTGCCGTGAGTTGCGGCATGTTTTTTTTTGTCTTCTTCTTTTTAGGGACTCCATTATACACAAAAAGTTGTCAGTGGATTGTAATTACCGACATATTACCAGGTTTGACGTCCTATGTATGACCAAAAAAAGAGAAAGGTAAATAGACGAAATACATGATACTGAAAAATTAAAACATGACGAGAGTCAAACTACTTTAACCAAAATTTCTTCTACACAGGTATTTATAAGAAAACTTTCAAGTCATCAAAGGTAAGTGACTGTTTTTGTCCATAAATGATTTAGGGACTCTTATATGAATTGGAATTTGTTGACAGACCAATAACCAAAATTATCATTGTATAAAAATAAAAACATGAGAATTGTGGTGGTGGTGGTGAAGGAGGAGGAGGAGGAGGAGGGGAAAATTACAATTTAATACTAAAAAATTAAAAACTGGCAAAGAAAGTACAACGTTTGAGGCAAATTTGCCCAAAATTTACTGTATTTTACAGTTTGTTGACAGACCAATAACCAAAATTATCTTTGTACAAAAATAAAAACATGAGAATTAAGGTGGTGGTGGTGGTGGTGGAGGAGGAGGAGGAGAAAATTACAATTTAATACTAAAAAATTAAAAACTGGCAAAGAAAGTACAATGTTTGAGGCAAATTTGCCCAAAATTTACTGTATTTTACAGTTTGTTGACAGACCAATAACCAAAATTATCATTGTATAAAAATAAAAACATGAGAATTAAGGTGGTGGTGGTGGAGGAGGAGGAGGAGGAGGAGGAGGAGGGAAAAATTACAATTTAATACTAAAAAATTAAAAACTGGCAAAGAAAGTACAACGTTTGAGGCAATTTTGCCCAAAATTTACTGTATTTTAATGGTCTTGGCAGCAAATTCCTAGACATGTTTTAGTCGTTGTAGAAATGTTTTATCCAGAGTCTGTTTTTTATTTTTACTGTAAGGCTGGTCCATGGGTTGATCCAAAAACGGGTTTCAACCATGGATGAAGGTTTTCAGCCGTGTTCTGTCTTTCAGAGCTTGCGGGAACTTTAATTATTGAATTTAACTTTAATCTGACTCCATATTTTAATAAGAAGGTTATTGTTTACCTTTATCATAAGCTTTGATTAAAGCTATAGTAAACTATGTATTAATAATTGTTAATAATTAGAGAAATGCACTCACTCGTTATAATTAACCCTTTAAACCTTTGTTACATAATGTGATACTTTAGTTCTTAGCATTTACCATTATTTTAGAAAGTGATTAGAGAGTAACTATTGACAAGATTGAACATCTCATTTATTAACAAACACTTAGTTACACAGGAAAAAGGTGAAACAATAGTAGAGGCTACATGATCTGAAAAGGCTCTAAGCCTCCCAGATCACGGGCTTATCATAGACGAACAGCAAAGACTACATGATCTGGAAAGACTCTAAGCCTTCCAGATCATGGGTATGTTCAGAGACAAACAGACCAAGACTACATGATCTGGAAAGACTCTAAGCCTTCCAGATCATGGGTATGTTCAGAGATAAACAGACCGCGAGCTCCTCTTGCGTTCTTCCTCAAATACCATCCCGATCCAAGTCCACTCCCACAGGAGGGTCTAGTTGAAATGTAAATCAGACAGCATGTTCGAGAGACCACGTGACCATATATGGTGTTCCTCAGAGACAAAGTAATCGAATCTGGTGTATCTTTCAGAGGCAGACGCCATTGTTAACCAAAGTAATCACAGATGCGGATGGTAATCGCTTTAACACCTTTGCAACACAAAGCAGGTTCAGGGAGTGGTTGAGAGTCTCAACCCCCGTGGTTTAAACTCTTTGCAACATTGTTAGATTTCTGTTGAGTTATTTACACATTCACAAATGTTATTGTATATAAATATATACATAATTATTCACAACCTTACAGTCGACCCCTTTTGATCGCATAGGAATGGAAACGTTTCGATGTGATCAACACTTGGATGGTTTGATGGTTAAAGATGCTGAGAGCAGGTGTATCGGCAGGTGTCTTGAGGTCTGAGGTTTAGGGTGATGCAGGAGCGGGAGGTATCACAGGTGCATGGTGGTGATGCACGAATGGGAATCTTGGTGAGGGCAAGTGGAACTGCAGGTATTTGGGTGGCACGGAAGCATGGTGATGACAGTCACAGGTGAGATCAGGTGCATTTACGGGGGTATGGCACAAAAACCATCTCCGGAACTTTCACAGTAGAGCCCCACAGGCACTGGGCAGGGACTTGTCATCTCTGGAACTGCCACAGGCACTGGCACTTGGCTTGGGCTGGAGTGACTGGAACTGCCTTGGAGACTGGTACAGAAACTGGCTCAGGAACCCCCACAGCACTCGGCATGGAACTTGCACCATGACCACCTCAGGAGCTGTCACAGGAAACACCAAAGATGCTGTGATGAAAGCACCTCTGAAACTGATAAGACCACCTCAAGGCTGCCACAGTAAAACCCTCAGATGCTGTGATGGAACCACCTCTGGAACTGGTACGAGAACCACCTCAGGAACTGACACCTCCCAAGCGATGTCACCATGTGTCATGGAGATCTGATGTGTTGCCCCGCTAGCCCCTCAGATTTGAAGATGACACCTGCTCTGATACCTTTGCTCTCAGAGGTGTTGTTGAGTTGGCACTTGGTGTAACTGAAGTAACAACACTGAAGCAGAGTGAATGTGGAAACAGGTGTCCTTCCGATGGCACACACCTGAAGCATCTAGTCCCACCCTATGTAGGTACTGGGTGTGGTTCAACTGGATGGAAAACTTTTGGTTTCTCGGCCAGGCTTGTCCCCACCTGGGCCTGAGAAATGTGACAGTCAGAAGATAATACTTCCAACCGGACTCTGTGTCCACTAGAGCCTGTGTTCCTAGTCCATAGAAAGAGTCATTCAATCAGGAGAAGATTTCAGCTTCCACTGGCATTTTCCCAGTATGCTGTTGTCCCACTGAGGATCCACGTCTCTCTAGATAAGAGGAATGGTTAGCAGCACACATCAGTCCTTTAATAAATTCATCTCACACAAATAAGAAACCTGTACATTGTTAAAATGTCAATGAGCACACTTTTTCATATCACATGTACATTCAATATATCAATGGGTTAAATGAAGAAGTACCATTGATCTCTCAAAACCAAAAGATTTTCTACTGGGGGCTGTCTGATTTAAACTTCAACTGCTTGGTCGGAGCTGTTCAAAGGAAGAAGGCAACGAAGAGCTGTACATATTAATAAGGCGACATGACGTGTAGATGTTATGCATCATAAAGCCAAACATTAAATGAAAATCACAAACATAAAACAATAGCAATAATAACCACAGTTCATTAAGGAATCTCTAATAAAGACACTTATGCAGATCTAAGTTTTGGCTTAGAAGTTACTTCTGTGCCATTCAAAAGAGAAACCTACATACTTGGTATATTACAGAGGGAGAGAGAATGAGATTTGAAAGAGTGGAGAGAGGGGGAGAGGTTTGGATGAGTGGAGAGGAGATCTGGACGAGTAGATGAGATCATGTATGGTGGGATTCATGGGTCTTCTGAATGATGTAGGTTTTTTTTTAACACAAAAGTTAAAATCTATGTGTGAAAAAGAATTGTGAGTTCTATGTGAATGCACTTAGCTGTTGCTATGTGTCAAGTTAATCATGTCCTCAACAAAAAGTAATAAGTTTTATAATCTGTGATGCAAACTTTGGCCTGTTCTAAACAGGGAGCCTGTATGCAAATGTCGATGGAGTGTGAAAATGGCTCAACTTAATTTTTTTTGTGAGGAACATGATATGCGACCTGTTGAGTAGAAAGGCATGTTCATGGTTAGAACAATTTTCCCCAATCTCAGAGTATCCCGTCACTAAACTTCAGAATTCAACAAATTCGTCAAAACATTTTAGTTCCATAAATATAATTATGTACAACGTGAAAACTGTTCTAGTCATCAATCAGAGGTTATGAAGATTATCTTCCCGTAGTCTTCTGTAGCTACGTACAACTTAATCAATGCTATGAAAGTAATCAGAGGTTTAACCAAACGTTTGATCGCTTGATTGTTGAATTTAATTCTTAGCTTTTAACTGGAGTCAAGTCCCTTCATGGTTCTTCTGATCGCCGCTAAGCAAGAATTCAACCAGAAAGTGAAACCAAAACTCAAATGGGATACAATCTTCTACTCACTAATTATTTTTAAAATCTTCATTCCCATGAATTAGAAATCTGTATTCCAGATCTACCATTGCAGCTAGTGTTAAGGATGTTCTCGCCATCTTCTGCAATGATTGGTCTGAATTTAAAAAACAAAGAGACACACACATGGTCAGGTGTGAAGTTATTCAGGAAGTGATTTCATTCATGTGGAAACCTTTGACCGTCTCCCTCTGATGGGGACTGAGTCATTGATTCCAAACTGAGATCAGAAAGATTGGAAATCTCGTGGCTTCCTGATGTTAGCTTTTATGGGTTTGCCAGTGCTAGTGCCAAAAGACAAATGCTAGCAACCAAATGCTAGCAACCCCTCCCCTTTTGGCACTGAGCTGGAGGACTCATAAGCACAATAGATAGATTTATAGATCATTATGTATTGATGTAAACTTGAGATTTTAATCTGTCAACTCAAAGATGGATTTTGGAGTTGACTAGGAAACAGTCAGAGCTGTATTTGTAGTTAAAATTACATTTTATGAACAAAGTGATTGGATCCTGAAAGTGTTATTGTTTAGTTAATATGGATTATGGTCTCTTATTGTGAATATATTACCTTTAAATCTGACTCCGTTTATTTGAGTTATCGCTGCTTTTATCTAACTTTTAATGTTTTACTTCTGTTTTAGCATCTATTTCAATGTTACTTTTAGTGATTTAGAGATCACGTTGATTCCTGACTTTTAGATTTAGTCTTATCTACTCATTGCTTAGGGTTCAGAATAATGTCGCTTAAGGTGGTCTTGCCGGTCGGTCAAGCCCCTACGATCACAAGCCGTTACAGTTATGGCTCACTGATAATCAATCTGTTTAATAGTTAAATCTAACCTCCATTCTGACCAGAGGTAATAACCTCTTTCACCAGGGTCGACTACCTCTGAGATAAGACTAGTTATTCCATGGAGAACCATGCACACTTAGTCAGAACAGATTCAATATAAATTAACTATAAGGAAGGTGACCCTACCTGGATCTAGTCGAACCCAGGCGGAAATTTAATCCTACGAGCCTTCCCAGAAAGAGAATCATTCTACTGTGTCCATGTTAAATTAGAACCATTAATCTAAATTTAACCTGCACGAGAACACTTGCGGTAACATTTACGATACAACAAAAGCATATAATGTAAATAGATTATTTCAGGAATCCAGTCAAGAAAGGAATTGTCACAATTTATTACAAATGCCATGAAACATTTTAGTTCCATAGATTCACTACGTACAACTTGAATATTGTTTAGTCATTAATCAGAGGTTATGAAGAATATCTTCCCGTAATTTGTTCTAATTACGTACAACTTAATCAATCCCAACAATAATCAGAGGTTTAACTAATCGTTTCAGCATTTGTTGAAATTTGTAACAAACCTTTGATCTGAGTCAATCTACTTTGAATTCTACCTTATTATTACATCATCTCTATATGGGCTGCTAAGCCTCTTTAGAATTAAGTAATAATGGCCAATTAAAATGTAAAACAATAAAAGTTTAAATAACTCCAAATTAGTGGATCAGTTTTGATTATTTAAGTTGGTAATACTGGGTATGTAACAGTACCTAAATCCTTTTATGATTGACTAAATAACCCGTTGTGTGCCTGATATTAATTAACTTAAGATTAAAAGTCTTTCTACATCTAGAGTTTATTGTTCTGTATACATTGAGACTGGTTGATAATAGCTCTGTGATAGTGGATGTTGAACCACAGGGGTTAGACCCTGCGGGGGTTCTTGGGGTGATTAAATCAGGTTTGCATTTACATTTAAAAGTATCTCAGTGAAATACCTTCAATTTGAATAGAAATGTACTAGGTTCTGAAAGTACTACATTGAATCTGTTTAAGTTGAAGAAACTTGTATGTAACACTTTTAGAATAAAGTTTAACCATCAGATCTGCCTTTAAAACTAGAATAAAATAAAGATGATATTCTATTTTAGTTGTCTTTAGCAAAGTAGGCCATATTTCTCCTGTTTCTGTCACAGAGGGTGGCTAATGGTGGTTATTGTCTGCATTTTGAATTGTTTTTAAAATTGTGAGTTTTGCAGATTCAGATGAAACTGTTTAGTTTTATAACTCCACTGAAGATTTAAACCTTTCGATTTTAGATTCATGAGGAGTTCTTTTGTTTGTAAGGAGAGAGTTTCCATAATCTCTTGATCTGCACTGTTGTGGTACTGCTCTTGAAAAGCCATGTTTCCTAGATAAAGCTTACTCTGCCGGATTTCTACGGTCTCCGGTCTAAATATGAGTATTTCGACTCATTCTATTAATGAAGATACTGCATGCATTTACCTGTAACATCAAGCAAAGAGACATTGACTCACCCCAGGCAGCAGAGAAGTAGAAACTCAATCCTTGTTCCAGGTAAAGTTGTTTTCCGCAGTTTTGTTGCTCTAAAAAAATACTCGCCGTTCTCATGGGAGGTCACATCAAGGTCACCAACTGTAAGGCTGGTCCATGGGTTGATCCAAAAACGGGTTTCAACCATGGATGAAGGTTTTCAGCCGTGTTCTGTCTTTCAGAGCTTGCGGGAACTTTAATTATTGAATTTAACTTTTATCTGACTCCATATTTTAAAAAGAAGCTTATTGTTTACCTTTATCATTAGCTTTGATTGAAGCTATAATAAACTATGTATTAATAATTGTTAATAATTAGAGAAATGCACTCTCTTGTTATAATTAACCCTTTAAACCTTTGTTACATAATGTGATACTTTAGTTCTTAGCATTTACCATTATTTTAGAAAGTGATTAGAGAGTAACTATTGACAAGATTGAACATCTCATTTATTAACAAACACTTAGTTACACAGGAAAAAGGTGAAACAATAGTAGAGGCTACATGATCTGAAAGGGCTCTAAGCCTCCCAGATCACGGGCTTATCATAGAAGAAGCAAAGACTACATGATCTGGAAAGGCTCTAAGCCTTCCAGATCATGGGTATGTTCAGAGACAAACAGACCAAGACTACATGATCTGGAAAGGCTCTAAGCCTTCCAGATCATGGGTATGTTCAGAGACAAACAGACCAAGACTACATGATCTGGAAAGACTCTAAGCCTTCCAGATCATGGGTATGTTCAGAGACAAACAGACCAAGACTACATGATCTGGAAAGGCTCTAAGCCTTCCAGATCATGGGTATGTTCAGAGACAAACAGACCAAGACTACATGATCTGGAAAGACTCTAAGCCTTCCAGATCATGGGTATGTTCAGAGACAAACAGACCGCGAGCTCCTCTTGCGTTCTTCCTCAAATACCATCCCGATCCAAGTCCACTCCCACAGGAGGGTCTAGTTGAAATGTAAATCAGACAGCATGTTCGAGAGACCACGTGACCATATATGGTGTTCCTCAGAGACGAAGTAATCGAATCTGGTGTATCTTTCAGAGGCAGACGCCATTGTTAACCAAAGTAATCACAGATGCGGATGGTAATCTCATTAGCACCTTTGCAACACAAAGCAGGTTCAGGGAGTGGTTGAGAGTCTCAACCCCCCTGGTTTAAACTCTTTGCAACATTGTTAGATTTCTGTTGAGTTATTTACACATTCACAAATGTTATTGTATATAAATATATATATAATTATTCACAACCTTACAGTCGACCCCTTTTGATCGCATAGGAATGGAAACGTTTCGATGTGATCAACACTTGGATGGTTTGATGGTTAAAGATGCTGAGAGCAGGTGTATCGGCAGGTGTCTTGAGGTCTGAGGTTTAGGGTGATGCAGGAGCGGGAGGTATCACAGGTGCATGGTGGTGATGCACGAATGGGAATCTTGGTGAGGGCAAGTGGAACTGCAGGTATTTGGGTGGCACGGAAGCATGGTGATGACAGTCACAGGTGAGATCAGGTGCATTTACGGGGGTATGGCACAAAAACCATCTCCGGAACTTTCACAGTAGAGCCCCACAGGCACTGGGCAGGGACTTGTCATCTCTGGAACTGCCACAGGCACTGGCACTTGGCTTGGGCTGGAGTGACTGGAACTGCCTTGGAGACTGGTACAGAAACTGGCTCAGGAACCCCCACAGCACTCGGCATGGAACTTGCACCATGACCACCTCAGGAGCTGTCACAGGAAACACCAAAGATGCTGTGATGAAAGCACCTCTGAAACTGATAAGACCACCTCAAGGCTGCCACAGTAAAACCCTCAGATGCTGTGATGGAACCACCTCTGGAACTGGTACGAGAACCACCTCAGGAACTGATACCTCCCAAGCGATGTCACCATGTGTCATGGAGATCTGATGTGTTGCCCCGCTAGCCCCTCAGATTTGAAGATGACACCTGCTCTGATACCTTTGCTCTCAGAGGTGTTGTTGAGTTGGCACTTGGTGTAACTGAAGTAACAACACTGAAGCAGAGTGAATGTGGAAACAGGTGTCCTTCCGATGGCACACTCCTGAAGCATCTAGTCCCACCCTATGTAGGTACTGGGTGTGGTTCAACTGGATGGAAAAGTTTTGGTTTCTCGGCCAGGCTTGTCCCCACCTGGGCCTGAGAAATGTGACAGTCAGAAGATAATACTTCCAACCGGACTCTGTGTCCACTAGAGCCTGTGTTCCTAGTCCATAGAAAGAGTCATTCAATCAGGAGAAGATTTCAGCTTCCACTGGCATTTTCCCAGTATGCTGTTGTCCCACTGAGGATTCACGTCTCTCTAGATAAGAGGAATGGTTAGCAGCACACATCAGTCCTTTAATAAATTCATCTCACACAAATAAGAAACCTGTACATTGTTAAAATGTCAATGAGCACACTTTTTTATATCACATGTACCTACAATATATCAATGGGTTAAATGAAGAAGTACCATTGATCTCTCAAAACCAAAAGATTTTCTACTGGGGGCTGTCTGATTTAAACTTCAACTGCTTGGTCGGAGCTGTTCAAAGGAAGAAGGCAACGAAGAGCTGTACATATTAATAAGGCGACATGACGTGTAGATGTTATGCATCATGAAGCCAAACATTAAATGAAAATCAAAAACATAAAACAATAACAAAACACAGTTCATTACGGAATCTCTAATAAAGACACTTATGCAGATCTAAGTTTTGGCTTAGAAGTTACTTCTGTGCCATTCAAAAGAGAAACCTACATACTTGGCATATTACAGAGGGAGAGAGAATGAGATTTGAAAGAGTGGAGAGAGGGGGAGAGGTTTGGATGAGTGGAGAGGAGATCTGGACGAGTAGATGAGATCATGTATGATGGGATTCATGGGTCTTCTGAATGATGTAGGATTTTTTTTTAACACAAAAGTTAAAATCTATGTGTGAAAAAGAATTGTGAGTTCTATGTGAATGCACTTAGCTGTTGCTATGTGTCAAGTTAATCATGTCCTCAACAAAAAGTAAGAAGTTTTATAATCTGTGATGCAAACTTTGGCCTGTTCTAAACAGGGAGCCTGTATGCAAATGCGATGGAGTGTGAAAATGGCTCAGCTTAATTTTTTTTTGTGAGGAACATGATATGCGACCTGTTGAGTAGAAAGGCATGTTCATGGTTAGAACAATTTTCCCCAATCTCAGAGTATCCCGTCACTAAACTTCAGAATTCAACAAATTCGTCAAAACATTTTAGTTCCATAAATATAATTATGTACAACGTGAAAACTGTTCTAGTCATCAATCAGAGGTTATGAAGATTATCTTCCCGTAGTCTTCTGTAGCTACGTACAACTTAATCAATGCTATGAAAGTAATCAGAGGTTTAACCAAACGTTTGATCGCTTGATTGTTGAATTTAATTCTTAGCTTTTAACTGGAGTCAAGTCCCTTCATGGTTCTTCTGATCGCCGCTAAGCAAGAATTCAACCAGAAAGTGAAACCAAAACTCAAATGGGATACAATCTTCTACTCACTAATTATTTTAAAAATCTTCATTCCCATGAATTAGAAAATCTGTATTCCAGATCTACCATTGCAGCTAGTGTTAAGGATGTTCTCGCCATCTTCTGCAATGATTGGTCTGAATTTAAAAAACAAAGAGACACACACATGGTCAGGTGTGAAGTTATTCAGGAAGTGATTTCATTCATGTGGAAACCTTTGACCGTCTCCCTCTGATGGGGACTGAGTCATTAATTCCAAACTGAGATCAGAAAGATTGGAAATCTCGTGGCTTCCTGATGTTAGCTTTTATGGGTTTGCCAGTGCTAGTGCCAAAAAGACAAATGCTAGCAACCAAATGTTAGCAACCCCTCCCCTTTTGGCACTGAGCTGGAGGACTCATAAGCACAATAGATAGATTTATAGATCATTATGTATTGATGCAAACTTGAGATTTTAATCTGTCAACTCAAAGATGGATTTTGGAGTTGACTAGGAAACAGTCAGAGCTGTATTTGTAGTTAAAGTTACATTTTATGAACAAAGTGATTGGATCCTGAAAAAGTTATTGTTTAGTTAATATGGATTATGGTCTCTTATTGTGAATATATTACCTTTAAATCTGACTCCGTTTATTTGAGTTATTGCTGCTTTTATCTAACTTTTAATGTTTTACTTCTGTTTTAGAATCTATTTTGATGTTACTTTTAGTGATTTAGAGATCACGTTGATTCCTGACTTTTAGATTTAGTCTTATCTACTCATTGCTTAGGGTTCAGAATAATGTCGCTTAAGGTGGTCTTGCCGGTCGGTCAAGCCCCTACGATCACAAGCCGTTACAGTTATGGCTCACTGATAATCAATCTGTTTAATAGTTAAATCTAACCTCCATTCTGACCAGAGGTAATAACCTCTTTCACCAGAGTCGACTACCTCTGAGATAAGACTAGTTATTCCATGGAGAACCATGCACACTTAGTCAGAACAGATTCAATATAAATTAACTATAAGGAAGGTGACCCTACCTGGATCTAGTCGAACCCAGGCGGAAATTTAATCCTACGAGCCTTCCCAGAAAGAGAATCATTCTACTGTGTCCATGTTATATTAGAAACATTAATCTAAATTTAACCTGCACGAGGACACTTGCGGTAACATTTACGATACAACAAAAGCATATAATGTAAATAGATTATTTCAGGAATCCAGTCAAGAAAGGAATTGTCACAATTTATTACAAATGCCATGAAACATTTTAGTTCCATAGATTCACTACGTACAACTTGAATATTGTTTAGTCATTAATCAGAGGTTATGAAGAATATCTTCCCGTAATTTGTTCTAATTACGTACAACTTAATCAATCCCAACAATAATCAGAGGTTTAACTAATCGTTTCAGCACTTGTTGAAATTTGTAACAAACCTTTGATCTGAGTCAATCTACTTTGAATTCTACCTTATTATTACATCATCTCTATATGGGCTGCTAAGCCTCTTTAGAATTAAGTAATAATGGCCAATTAAAATGTAAAACAATAAAAGTTTAAATAACTCCAAATTAGTGGATCAGTTTTGATTATTTAAGTTGGTAATACTGGGTATGTAACAGTACCTAAATCCTTTTATGATTGACTAAATAACCCGTTGTGTGCCTGATATTAATTAACTTAAGATTAAAAGTCTTTCTACATCTAGAGTTTATTCTTCTGTATACATTGAGACTGGTTGATAATAGCTCTGTGATAGTGGATGTTGAACCACAGGGGTTAGACCCTGGGGGGGTTCTTGGGGTGCATTTACATTTAAAAGCATCTCAGTGAAAGCGTCTCATTTGTCTTCTTCTGCAGGCTTTAACTGTATGGTTATGTCGTTTGCAAAAGAGACACCAATGAGTCGAATGGCATCTTGTGCCTGGGTCTTCAGTGGACCATTGAGCCGATGCTATGTTGTTGGATCCAGATCTCCATTTACTTTCAATTCTTGAAGCCCAGTCTACTATGCCTTGAAAGGTGTGTTCGGCCGGGTCTCCACCATTTAAAAGTGCATTTTGAACTGGGATGCCAGCATGGTTTACTAAGAGCTGTAGTAATGGTTCTTGCTCTCTGTTGGCATTTCCTAAACCAGAATACTCTTTGTAATTGACCCATAGTCTTTCAGCAAATGTTTCAAACGGTTCACTGTTCTCTTGTTTAACATCCAGAATTCTGCCCCAGTCTGTCGGAGTCGGCCCCCTTAGATCTATTAATGCCTGTTTGAGTCGGTCATATATCGCTTCATCACTCTCAGTGTTTCTGCGCATTACGATACTGCCGGACTTCATCTCAGGGGTTAACTGCGACATAAGTTCTTCTGGGATTGTGATGAGTGCTATCTGCCATACATCCCGGGTTTCTAATTGAAAAGCTGAGGCTTGCAGCATCAAGTTTTCCCAGTATGGCTGGAAAGGCCCTTTTCTAGGAAGCATTCCCACAATCTCTTTGTGCTTAAGGCATTCATCACACGACAAAGGGCGGCTAATGGTTGTTAGGTTATCGTCCGCGGCTCTAATTGTTTTTAGAACAGCGACTCTTGCCGATTCGGATGAAACTTTGTTCAGTTTTGCTCTCGTCTGGATGGGATCTTGGTTACAAGTTTCCCTCCTTGCATTTCTGACCAGTACAGAACTCTCATCATCATCAAACTGAGCATTTTCTCTTTCGGAATCACTCGCATCGTTCCGTGCTGCTTGTTTTACAGCAGCGACTGGGAAACCAGTGCTGCTAAAATACTCTTCAAGAGCAGAGATATAGTGATGCTTCTTTTTCAGTTTCTCTTGTAAAAGATTAATTTTAACCATCATTTCTTCTCTCTGTCTCAGCCATGCACGGTGTTCATATTTGAGTGTATCCACTTTAGCTCTAAGTTTCTGGAGCTCTTCAGATCGCATTTTCTCAATTTCTCTGATGTTAAATATCACGGATTCATTATTGGCTACTGTTTCGAGGTCATTTCTACGAAGTAGATAGATCATGGCAGTGGGTATCTTTCGGTATTTCCTCTTACACATTAATCCCTTGCCTTTAGCCAAATACCATGATAAAATCTCATTATTGCTCCACTGAAGATTTAAACCTTTCGATTTTAGATTCATGAGGAGTTCTTTTGTTTGTAAGGAGAGAGTTTCCATAATCTCTTGATCTGCACTGTTGTGGTACTGCTCTTGAAAAGCCATGTTTCCTAGATAAATCTTACTCTGCCGGATTTCTACGGTCTCCGGTCTAAATATGAGTATTTCGACTCATTCTATTAATGAAGATACTGCATGCATTTATCTGTAACATCAAGTAAAGAGACATTGACTCACCCCAGGCAGCAGAGAAGTAGAAACTCAATCCTTGTTCCAGGTAAAGTTGTTTTCCGCAGTTTTGTTGCTCTAAAAAGAAACTCGCCGTTCTCATGGGAGATCACATCAAGGTCACCAACTGTAAGGCTGGTCCATGGGTTGATCCAAAAACGGGTTTCAACCATGGATGAAGGTTTTCAGCCGTGTTCTGTCTTTCAGAGCTTGCGGGAACTTTAATTATTGAATTTAACTTTAATCTGACTCCATATTTTAATAAGAAGGTTATTGTTTACCTTTATCATAAGCTTTGATTAAAGCTATAGTAAACTATGTATTAATAAGTGTTAATAATTAGAGAAATGCACTCACTCGTTATAATTAACCCTTTAAACCTTTGTTACATAATGTGATACTTTAGTTCTTAGCATTTACCATTATTTTAGAAAGTGATTAGAGAGTAACTATTGACAAGATTGAACATCTCATTTATTAACAAACACTTAGTTACACAGGAAAAAGGTGAAACAATAGTAGAGGCTACATGATCTGAAAAGGCTCTAAGCCTCCCAGATCACGGGCTTATCATAGACGAACAGCCCAAGACTACATGATCTGAAAAGGCTCTAAGCCTTCCAGATCATGGGTTATCATAGAAGAAGCAGCGAAGACTACATGATCTGAAAAGGCTCTAAGCCTTCCAGATCATGGGTATGTTCAGAGACAAACAGACCAAGACTACATGATCTGGAAAGACTCTAAGCCTTCCAGATCATGGGTATGTTCAGAGACAAACAGACCAAGACTACATGATCTGGAAAGACTCTAAGCCTTCCAGATCATGGGTATGTTCAGAGACAAACAGACCAAGACTACATGATCTGGAAAGACTCTAAGCCTTCCAGATCATGGGTATGTTCAGAGACAAACAGACCGCGAGCTCCTCTTGCGTTCTTCCTCAAATACCATCCCGATCCAAGTCCACTCCCACAGGAGGGTCTAGTTGAAATGTAAATCAGACAGCATGTTTGAGAGACCACGTGACCATATATGGCGTTCCTCAGAGACAAAGTAATCGAATCTGGTGTATCTTTCAGAGGCAGACGCCATTGTTAACCAAAGTAATCACAGATGCGGATGGTAATCGCTTTAACACCTTTGCAACACAAAGCAGATACAGGGAGTGGTTGATAGTCTCAACCCCCCTGGTTTAAACTCTTTGCGACACTGTTAGATTTCTGTTGAGTTATTTACACATTCACAAATGTTATTGTATATGAATATATATATAATTATTCACAACCTTACAGTACAAACTCAAGCACTTTTAGATGTCTCAGTTCTTAACTAATGTAAAGATTTGAACGTAATGTGAACAATTCAACTTGATGTGAACAATAAAGTAATTTCTCATTTTTAGGAATGATTGAAATTGTGAAGGATGCAACTACGATTGCTAACATCCAGCAAAGCACAGTTGGGAACACGGGAGCTTTTAAAGACGAAATCCTGAGCCAGTGGCTTTGTGAAAAGTGTGTCAGTGAGGACAAGGTTTGTTATTTCCGTGTGTTCAGTCTGCTTAAAAGGAAGGAAACGCATCACTTCCTGGAGTCTTTGTGGCTGTTTCAGCCCTGACACCTACTACTATAGGGTACACACATTCAGTGTCTTATTTTTAAAGTCTCCTCTAAGTTACAATACATTGAATTCTTTGGCTTGGTAAAGTTGCCATCAAGGGTTATGTTGTAAGTTTTATATTTATTTAATGCTCCTTTCTCATTTACCCCCACAGTCTAAACTGTCGGTTTAACCACTCAGAATCAAAAAATGGTCTGTTTCAGGTCACGCCTACTTAAGACTTTTTCTAAGTTAAACTGGAATGGACATTAACAGCTGTGTTAAAAAATGGAAAAACAGTGCTAAAAGTTTAGACACATGCATTGAAGTTCTTGTAGCTGAGAAAATTGCCTCATAGAAAATGTCACATCCTGTAATTTCACAGGAATTATGAGGGATGGAAGCAGTGAAAAAAAAAACAATTAAAACAATAACTAATGGATAGTAAAATCTACTTTTCATTGTAATGTTATGTACAATCATTAATCTGGTGCATTGGGCGAAAAGCAGGGTACAGATCAGTAAACGCATTCATCATTTAATGGTGTGATTCTATATACAGTGGTACCCCAAGATACGAATGGTTCGAGTTATGAAATGTTCGAGATACGAAAGGTCTCGCGGGAAATTTTTTGCTTCGAGATACGAAGAAAAATTCAAGATACGAACAACATACATCTCTGCTCTATTTTCCACTTGTTTGTTCACGTCGCGCTGCACTCCTTTATGACATCGTCCTTGCGCTCCTTTCTCCCTTTAAAAGAAAGTGTGCTTTAAGGGGCTGATATGCTTTAAAACACTTGAAATCAGTTTTAAATCAAGCGAAACATTATTTATGTTTGTATATATTTATCAAATGTTTGAGTCGTGGTGTCGTAAAAAAATAACGTTTATAACGTGCAAAGTGCTGTTCTGTAGCTTAGAGAAACCCCCTCTCAGAAGTGTCTCTCCATCTCATACACTCGGTATTCTCTCCGCTTGTGCTTGAAACCAAGTCGTTGTCAGTAAATTTGTAAAGTTTACTGAAAGTCAACTTTCATGCGTGGTGACGTAATGTTTTCTGCCACCCAGTGTACCACTGTATGCATGTATGTATGTATTAGGGGTGTAACGGTTCACGGTATATATTGAACCGTTTCGGTACGGCCTGTTCGGTTCGGGACACTTGCGTACCGTTTCGGTATTCGGTATTTGTATTAAATAATATAAATGTATTATTAGCGCGATATTAAGCGCAGCGGAACCATGTTCCTAGGCGAGTTTCCGCACGGACGCTATTGAGGGACGTGCAGCTCTACTGTGCGACACTCAATAGCGTCCGTGCGGAAAATCGCCTTTGGCTTCCCTGTTAAAATACATAACGGGATAGACGAGTGGATAAATTTAAAGTTGTATGCCGACATTGTTCCACGGAGATAGTTTCCGCACGGACGCCATTGAGTGACGACTGACGAGCACGAGCGCGAGAATCATATCAAAAGCGAAAGGGAAGCCAGAGCTTGAAGACCCTCTCAACTCACTACGGTCTCGTGTTTGAGAACACTTTGGCTTCTCTGTTAAAATACATAACGGGGATAGACGAGTGGATAAATGTAAAGTTGTATGCCAACAAGTTGTATTGTTCCACGGAGATCGGGCAGGCAACACATCTAACATTTTCTACTGCTGGAGATATTATAACCAGATCTATGCTCTCTTCAGAAAATGTGGATAGGTAATCTATCCTAACTAGTTGCAGTATTTCATTTTTTATTTAAAAAAATGTGTTTTTCTTAATAAAGAGTGCAATTTATTTAAAATATCACCCAAATGTGTCACTTTTATTTATTTTATGCAAGAATTCTACTGTGTATTGGCAGCTTTTCAAAATAAAGAATATGTAAGTTCTTATTATTTTGTACCGAACCGAATAAACCGAACCGAGCTCTCCAAGACACTGTACCGAACCGAATACGATTTTAGCGTACCGTTACACCCCTAGTATGTATATATGTATGTGTATACCTGTATAAAATATAAAGTATACACAATGCCGGTGTTAATATAACACTATGCAAGTTGCATTATTAGGTTTATCAATGACTGTGATATTAATTTAACTCTCATAGTGTTGCATCCACAGTGTTGACACCAGTAGCTTTGTCAATTTTGCTGTGGCTCCAGATCAATGCCCTCTTTTTTATAATTCTGGTTACAATGTTAACCAAACTGTCTAGATATTTACTCTTTTTAAAACACAAAGAACAATGTATTTAATTAATATTTCTGATTCAGGACATATTTAATGTTTGTCACTAAAATGCCATACTTTTCTTTATTTCAGTTTTATTTGTGTGATAAACAGATTTTAAATGTCTAAACAACTTTGCTGCAAACATCAACAAAATTCTGAAGATATGGATTGGTGCAAACAATATTATTTTCTTACTAATTTAATCAAAACATTCATGTTTACTCTTATACTTACTCCCTTTTGTTTACATCCTATTTTAAAATTTCCTTAACGACTGAGATTGAAAACAATATTGAAATTAACCTGATAAACTGATAAATTCAGTGGTGCTTAGTTAAGTTGACAAGTTTAAACCGACATGCTTTAAAAATACAGTACATTTCTAAACTTTGCTGTTCGTTCGTTCATCATTCAGTTTAATAAATATATTTTTTAAATGAAAAACACTGGGTAGAGGAAACTCATTTGAATGAGAGTCACTTTTACCTCCCTCTTTTGCATTTCTGTTTGCTCAATGGAAATCTAAAGAGCTCAAGGATCAGTATCGTGTTATTTATGTGTCACTTCTCCCTTCAGCACCAGCAGGCTGTAGAGCGCTTTGTTTTCTCCTGTGGGGGGTACTGCGTGGCAACTTATGTCCTGGGCATCGGTGATCGTCACAATGACAACATAATGATCACAGAGACAGGTAACTACTGGTATTACGTAACCCTTATCTAACTGGCATCATCATGTTTACAGAAGTCATGTGCATTTTATAGATTTCCAAATATAGCGTTTTTTTTCTTACATCAAAAACATGATTGAATTTAAAAATATTTTTAATTAGATGTTTTTAGTGGTTGCATATTTATGACTTGTTTTTCCAAATTCTCTTGTGAAACAAAAACTGTGATTCAAAAACACCTGTCTGTTAGGCATGTACAGTTTTGTTCAAAACGCAATAACGCCATTTAAAAATATCTGAAGTGTATTGTGTTCACGCTCATAATCAATCCCCCCCCCCAAAAAAAAAACCCACACTACTTGTCCTGGTATGAATTTTTTTTTTTTCAAACCGCCACTCTAGTTTTTTTTACAAAGCTTGATATGATCATCAGTGCAAAGAAGCTGAGGGGCTGAGGAGGTGGAATAATGGTGGCTTTCAAAAGTTTGAATCGTTTTATAATCGTTTCATGAAGATGGAAAAGAATCGGGCCATTTTTCAGCTGACCACAGTCAATAAAGTCTAACGGAGACGTCTTAAAGTCACTGGTAGGCGAAAGAAGAGACTGTGGGACAGGGACTCACTCGTTTGTTATTGTGTTTTAAACAGCTTCATTTAAAAAGAAATAAAGATTTTTATTCATTGTATGGATTTGTTACATTTTTTAAATGAATCTTCAAAAATATCAAAATCTGGATTTGAAAATGTTATGTTTGCATGCCTTTGAGGTGCTTTATGAAAGGAAAAGGTGCTTTATGAAAGGTGCTTTATGAAAATGATAGTTTCCTCAAACCACTTTTGTGCTACAGAAAACACCTCAAATTCCTCAAAATGGAGTTATGGCGTGTTGGAAAAAAACTCTTAATTTGTTAGTGGAGTTTCCCTTATAAAACTTGCATATTTCATGTATTACCGTAATAATAAAAAAATCAAGCAGCATTTGTGTATTAGGACTTTTACTTACAGGGCATTTCTTCCGTTCCTCCAAATAAATCCTGTAAAGTTCTTCTTCTCACCATTTTTTGAGTGAAGCCAATCACCCATTTTCCCCTTTTTAAAAATGGAGCTGAAAAACAGATGTTTCCTTCCCAACGGTGTCTCACATCGCCGACAGAGTGAAGCCAAACTGCAGTGAGCGCCCCCGTGGCGATAGCTGCAGAATGAATACCTCCCAGTACAAGTCTATGGGAAAAAGCTTTTTTCACAAACAGTATTTATACAAACATTTTTAATGATTTTCCAAAGTTATAGCGAACAAATTTCAATGTTTTTTTTCTTGGCTCAAGCTTATTTTCATGTGGTTCACAATGGTTCAATTTTCCACAAAAAAAAAACAGGCGGGACCATGTGATTGACAGCTACATAGAACAGTGTTGACTTACCGAGATCATTCAGTAGAGTTGATAAATTTACGCTGCCAACGATCAACTTCAGAGAAGCCTCGAGGTGGAGCTCCGAAACCAGGAGGGTTTCCTGCTTAACAGGAAGTCACGTGTGCACATGTGCAGTAGTTAATGGCAGCCTCCTCTCCATCTCGGAAAAGGCTTCATATTAGCCCAATGGCAGTATGCAGTGTCACTCCGTCCATATTTTTTTTTACAGTCTATGTTTCTTCCAAACACTGGCTCACTCTTTTTTTTTTTTAGAATAAGCTCTTGATGGTAGGTACTAAAGTGGTTTAGTTACACCCTGGAATGAAGCATCTTTTGTACAATTTCAGCTCCTGTAGCTACCTGTGTCTCTCAATGTTTGCATGTGACAGATCTGTAACTCAGGGAACTTTGTTGTTGGCTGCAGTTAAAGCAGTTTTTCAAAAAAACAAAATGTAAGTCTTTGTGGGGCTGTGTAAGAGCGAGAAATGCGAGGTGGCACTCATGATGCAACCCATTTCCTCTGCAGACCGCTTTTATTTATGTGCAGCTTCCATAATGACTGAGCCCTGAGCTGCTCATATTTGTTTCCAACTGCCCAATGGTGATGCATCATCTATATTTTATACAGTCTATAATGGAATCATGGTGACACCACCTTCATGCAGCAAATAAGTAACAATCATTAGTTGAGCTAACTTTGAACAGCCACCACTAGAGATCTGAGCTTTCTCTCTGTATTTGCCACATCGAAACTGGATATTTCTCGTAAGTTTCACTGCCTCAAAGTTCTGATTCTGCTCAGTCTCTATCTTGTCATCGTCACTTATGTCGTGCTCAGGCTCAAATTGAAAAGGCGAAGCTGATGATATTTTGGCAGAGTAGTGGTTTGCGATGCCACCTTATAATTCATTGTAATATAAATCAACAGTGACTTCCTTTTTCACAAATCTTGTAAAATTGTATGTGTAGATGATGATTTTCTTTTAAAGTCTCAAATGTACCACCTTTAAATTGTTGCACAGTGGTTAGTGCTGCTGCCTTTCAGTAAGTATGTGGACGGTTCAAGCCTAGGCACCTTCCTGATAGGAGTTTGCATGGTTTCTTTAGGGTTCTACATGCTTAAAGTTGATCAGATATTCAAAAGAGTGAATGTAAGAGTTGTGAGTGACCGTACCCCTGCAATGGACTGGTGAATTGGCCAGAATGCGCCAACTTGAAGTACACCGGAATTCCTTGGCCATAACTATGAGAAACCCTAAAGTTAAAGCCATTAAACATTGAATCAAACAAATTGGCTGAGTAGAAAACTAATGTTTGTTTATGAAAATATTCTGGAGTGCATTTTGAAAGTAAAAGTACACTTCATCTGTGATGTGTTCAAGAAACCAGCTTTCTGTTTCCAACCAGGTAACCTCTTCCACATCGATTTCGGGCACATTCTCGGGAACTACAAGAGTTTTATGGGAATCAGCAAGGAGCGAGTTCCCTTTGTGTTGACTCCAGACTTCCTCTATCTGATGGGCACAACGGGGAAGAAAAGCAGCCCCAATTTTCTCCAATTTCAGGTAGCTGCACACAAAGGCTTTTATTGTTTCAATGTCATTCTTATACATGGATGAATTCAAAAGTGTCATGGGATATGGTACCCGAGGAGTCACTTCAGGGCTTTAACTGGGTCTCAGTGGGGCTTCTTTTAGGGCAGTTGGCGGCTTGACAAGTAGTAAAGAGATGAAGATCAAATGAAGGTTTATTTGTCTAGCTCCACACTACATCATTTCTGTTGCCCAGGGCGCTGTACAGAGAATAAATCAATAAAAGCATTAAAATATTCATTCATTCATTTTCCAACCCGCTTATTCCCTTTTTGGGGTCCAGGGGGTCTACCAGTGCCTATCTCCAGCGCACATTGGGCGAGAAGAGGGGGTACACCCTGGACAGGTCACCAGTCCATCGCAGGGCAGCATTCACACCTAAGGGGAATTTAGATTAGTCAATTAACCTAATCACATGTTTTTGGGATTGTGGGAGAAACTGTAGTACCCGGAGGAAACCCACTTCAGCACAGGGAGAACATGCAAACTCCTTCCAAGAGGGTCACTGACGAGCCTCGAACCGGCAACCTTCTAACTGTAAATTAAAGAAAAAAAAAAAGTGTAAAAAAAAAAGTTTACAGGATTACCCCCCACCTGACCCAAATCCTAGATGAAGGAAAGCTTTAAAGATATTTAAAGTAAAATTTAAAGCAGTTTTAAAGATCCTTTGAGACAGAAACAGAAATTGTAGCTGCACATAATTTCTCATGATTTTTTGTTTTACTAAATATTTATCTTTAAAAATAAATCAGTAAATGTCTAAATAAACCCTGCTATGAACCCGAAGTGAACACAGAAGAGGCAAAGGTGGGAAAATTGTTTATTTGTGGTGCTAAATTTAACCCACACGTTATAATGTATTCAGTCTATTTGGTCTTTTTAGCTGATAATAGCACAGAAAAAAAATGGATGAAGCTCTGCAGTTTTAATTAATGGAAAAATAAACTGAAACCGCGTGTGATGTTCATCTCAGGTGTTTGTTAATTGAAGGTTCTTTGAAATGCATTGCACTTGCAGTTAAAAATTAAATTCCATTACGTCTTTGTATAAATTCATGATAATTCTGTACGATATTTTTGACAGGATAACCAACAATATTCGAAGATAAAGTTGACATTCTGTACATCTTTTTTTTTTCCATTGAAAAAGTACGGTTTCTAACCATCTGTGCTCATCTTGGTGGAAATTTGCTCCAAAATGTCAGAATAATATTACAATCGAGTACCTACACCAATTCTCAGGTCTTTACTAAACCTTTTGGTGGTTAAAACTTTTTCAGGCCTGGACATTTCCCTTTTAAAGCCTTGCAAGCTCACATTGCAGCACACAACAGTGACCATTTTTTTCATGAAAATTGAGGTTTATCTGTAGTAAAGATGCAAATAATTTCTAGTGTCCTCTAGGGCAGTTTCAATTTCCTCTCACTGGTGGCTGATACTGATGAAGCAGAGAGATGGGTATTAGAAATTTGCTGGTAGGCTAATGCCCCAATGGTTGAAGCACAACAAGGCTTGATTAAACTCGCAGGACAGCCTTATCTGATGAGAGAAGTGATCCAAATGTGTTTAAAGGTGTTGAGAGAATATTATTTTAATTTCTTTTTTGGTACACTTTACCCTAGTGATCAGGAAATATATTTGTATTTTGAGGCTGTTAACAGCATAAAAAATGAATTGAACAAGTTTTCCTCAAATTCATGATTGAGGAAATCACATTGATGTATGCAGTGTCTACTTGACCGAACGCTTGGCATGAAGTGAAAGCTTGGCTGTGTAGAATTAGGCCCGCCCTTCTCTGAATGGGGAAGAGTGAAGTGGTAAGGGGATGAGTGGAATTGAAAACATTTCAGTGTGTTAAGAAAAAGTGGAAAAGGTCATTTGTAGCCTGTGAACCTTGTTTCTGTTTCGGACTAACTACGGTTCTTCCCAGAATGTGTGTCTGAAGGCGTACCTGGCTCTGCGGCACCACACGAACCTGCTGATCATCCTCTTCTCCATGATGCTGATGACCGGAATGCCTCAGCTAACCAGTAAAGAGGACATTGAGTACATTCGGGAGGCATTGACGGTTGGCCGTTCTGAAAACGAGGCTGAACAGCACTTTTTGGATCAAATTGAGATCTGTCGAGATAAGGGTTGGACTGTTCAGTTTAACTGGTTCCTTCATTTGGTACTGGGTATCAAACAAGGGGTTGAAAAACGCTCTGCATGAAGTGGAATGAAGAGTCAACTTTTTTGTACATAAAGAAAATCTGTATGTTTTTCATTTTTACTCCAGCATTTCATTTACCATTTCATCAACTAAAAAATTGGAAGCAAAGTAGCTTTTGAATGCAGGAGAGGATAAATATAATGTTTGTTTTAATATCCACAGCTTTTAAATGATCTACACTGAGTAAAAGTGCATTTGTTTAAGAAATTAAATAAAGTATCATAATGATTTTGTAAATTGAAAGTATTTCCATTATTCCATGTATTTTTAACTTATAAACTTATAAAATTAAACATTTCCAACTCATGTTTGTTTTCAATATGAGAAGATTTTATAGATGAAATGTGTAGAATGTTAATGTAGGGATGAAATTCTTAACCATTACTTGTGGGAAAGCTTTCATGGGTTTAAGCTTTAAAATAAAGGTTTAAAAGGTTCCTAATAAGTGTGTTTATGACTGTTCATGGGATTTTATGGGAATGTTGAACAATCTGCCCGAAAGAGCTGTATTGCAGTAAGTTAAGACATACAAGCTGTCGCTAAACCACACGTTCCCCAAAATATTTGTTAAAGTTGCTTGTCTATGATTCAAAAACCGTTTGAATGTTAAACTGTTCCTGACTTTAAAAAGGTATGTGCTAAATATGTTAAATTTGTTTTTTAACTAATTTACATTCAGCTAATTGCTGTAAATGTGTTGTTATAGACGTTAGCGTATTTTCAGCACCTCAGATTACTGACAAGGAGTGAAGCCAAAAGGAAGTGATTTGATATGCCGAATATTCTTCCTGATGCTGTCTATTGACCCAGGAAGCTCAGAAGTGTTTCAGAATGATAATCACTTTTTTTTCCCTTGTTCTGTCCTGATTAGGAGTCACCCCCCATGGGGGGGTGGTAGGTGCTTCGTGTGAGCTGGACAGTTTTGTTATCTCCAGGAAAGCGAACACCTGATGTGGTATTCCCTCCTATGGATGGAAGCAGTGAATTTATGTAGTTATTTATTTTTCCCATAGTCCAATTTGCATTAATTAAGTCAGGACAGGAGGGTGTGAAAAATAAAGGGGGTAGTGAAGATGTCATCTTTCGAGTAGTAGCAAGACTCTGGCCGCATGTTCTTGAGAGTCCAGCTCCAGATCCCCAAGAAAATATCTCTGCCCACTGCATAAAAGGGGCTCCTCAAACGAGTTGTCAGAGGATGGCCATCTTTTTTGGCACACAGACAAAAGGGGTTCCAGATCGGACACACGCCTCTTATGACATGGAATCATCAGCTCGCTCAAACCCTCTGCCGGCTTTTCAATGCAAGTCATCCACAGACATCCGAAGAGGCCACCTTGGGACAGAGATACCTCCAGAGACGTGTTAGGTCTTTGGGAAGCATAGTGCCCTGGTCTCACCACAGGTGGTGTTCCTGGACCATTAAAGTGGACACTTTGCGGCTGATATTCATCACGGCTGACTTTGACACCAATAGATAGTGTCAGGAGTGGAACAAAAGTGACCTGTGAACTTGATGGCTGTCACTACCCTTGTGTAATTCATAGAGGACCCTGGCCTGGTAGACCAAAGTAGCTTTTTCTGCAGTCATTACATCATGAAAAAGGACAAAATATAAGCAAGGATTTGGATTCAGAAACTGGATCAGGCTTGGCTGAAGATCTGGAGGTCCTGCAGTACAGCGGATTAGCAATCTGGGCGAGCAAGCTGCACCGGAATGTGAGGTAAGTAACCCTCCAATCTTTCGGCATTTAGGGTCATAGTGAGAGTTACACTCAATTCGCACAGAGAAAAAGACAGAATGAGGGTAGGCTTCACTGGGCTTAAATACCCAGTTGATTGATGTCAAATCACCTACACCTGTAACATGATGTGAATCATTGGCCCTTTAAAATGGTGGATTCCCTCTTATTGGCCCTTAAAATGGTGGTCTCCCAGGAACTTTTCCCATCAGTCATCCTTATGATGAAATATGTCTCGGTTCCCTCCCTCAGGGAATAGCTATTGTTAGTTGATGTCCATAGTCACATGATGTGTTTGAATCGCTTTAATTAAATAATTCACTCGCTATGCATATAGTTCAAGTTTTTGGTAAATGTTACAAAAATGAGCATAAGCTTAGAGAATTGGAATGTTTATACAAGTGAATACCCTTTAGATTAATAAATTTATGGGAATTAGAATTTTTATTAACACAGCAAAATATGATCTTATGTTGTAGATGAACTTTTATTAACGGTGTATTAATATATCTGACATTTTTAAAAATTCTAAGAATTAAAACACACTGTAACAAGCACATTATCAAAATAAAAACTGAACATATACAAATCTAATGAAAAGCATAATTTCAAAACACATTCTAGCGACAGATCAATAAACAAATATAAATAATCCACAAATTACCAGTTTGATTGAATTGGGTATTATTGCGCATTCTGAAATTACATAACATGCCAAAAAAATATTTAATGTCCCCAATAATACCTTCTCTCCCCTGTGACTCAAATAAAATGTCCACTGAAAATTGTCATGTCAAAAAGTGTAAAATAGTTCCAAAGCTTTATGACTTTCCTTATTTGCTAGCAATATATACAATGGCTTATAAACTTAAAGGTACGGAAAGAAATACTAAAATTCTTCACAATAATTTGTTTTATAAACAACATATCGTGGTTTTAAAGACATTTTACACAAGCAACAGAAGAAGACTGTGCGAAATATCAGGGTTTTAAGACATTTTCTACCTTTCATTGATTCACTGATTCCTTGTGTTTTCTTCTAACTGTCTTTTGTTTAGAGTAAATTCTATTCTGGGCACAGAAAAATTAATATTCCTTCAAAAACCTTTGGAAAGTAGTGCAAAACATTTATTTTCCTCAACTGCTGTTGCTGGACACATCATGGCATCCATTGGCAATTACCCCATCGATTGGTGCTTGATAGTCAATCTCTCCAATCACAGCTTTCTTTATGACTCGGAGCCAGCGTTGCTTAGCCTCCTCTGACTCAGCCGTAAAACAGTGGATTGATTTCGACTGACACAGGCGGAAACTGTAGGGAAACTCTTCCTCCAGCTGATAACCCAACAATGGAATTGTGCACAGGGCTTTAACATCCTACAATAAAAAAAAATTATAGACAGACAGAAAACTAAAGAGTTGGTATCTACATTGTTAAAGGTTCCCAAAATGTAAATCTACGCAGAAAAGCACAGATGTATCATGTATTTCAACAGGTGTTCATGTAGTCACTGTAGATGATCATCAATCCATTAGTCTTAAAGATTACGTCTGTTTTAATTGTAGCTAGGATGTATTTGATATGCTCTAAATTGTCTCAACAGAGTTGGTTTGCAACTTTTTAGGAATTCGAAGTGGTTGACTGCATGTTTTAAGGTGTTCAATACCCTTTATGGTGTTTCAGTTAAACCTTATTTGAAAGACATTTCAAGGAGGTTTAATGAACCAGGATGTTGTAACTAGTGCTATGCCACTTTAGTTTTGGGAGCGCCACTTACGGAGTTGTTCCAAGAGTATTTAAAGGGTTCCTAATGTCCTGCAGCTTTATTTATAAAGGTGTACTTAGTGGTAAGGGGTTATCAACTTTTTCTGTGTTGAGTAGAGTGTTTCTACAACAGCATCTAGGACCTAGTGGAGTGTGTAACTATCGTCTATTAATGTTTTTAAGATCTCGCTCACCTGTGGAGCTCCATACAAGTAGAGAACCAGTGCATCATGTTGTGGTATAACGCACCAGAGCCTCTGACAGGTTTTAGTTCTGTCACCGTACTGCAGGAAACCACACAGTAAACTGTTTCCTGACACATGAGCTGCTTCAATCTAGCAACAGAGCAAGAAAAGAATCAAATATTCACTGTCTTGAAGATGCTGAAGGGGATAGACACATTCTCATTTTACTTAACGGTCTAAACCTTTTTGTTCATCCTAAAATAAGAATTTAAAGGGGGCCCAAATGAACTGGGAAACCAAAAAGTGTTTGATCTTTTGATGTAAAAGCTGATGAAACAAAAACAAAATGTAAAATGTTACAGCGACTAAGTGACCAAAGTCACAGATCTATGGCATTTGCAGATATTGTATTTCCCCCAGTGGACTTCACTCTGGGTACATTATAAACCCAACCTAAGAATAGGTGCTAGTTACACAGGAAGCCTGTGTTAGGATGGCCATAAGGATTTAAGGGAGGAGTTCTGTCAGGATTTACAGCTAAATATCAGTCCCTATTTTGGAAAATAAAAAAGTGGGCAATTTTTTTTTTTTTTAAATAGAGCGAGCAAATGTTAGCAAGAACACAAATTTTTTCAACTACATTTTACAGTTTTTTTTTTTTAATTAATATGTTATTTACACAATTTTAATTGCTCAACTTACCGGTAAGTAATAGTGTGGGATGCCAAACAGTGTTTTATTTTTTTACACTTGTGTTATTGCAGTGTTTCACTGTTGGTACATCTCATTACTGTTAGTGAAGTGAAAAAGTGAAAGTGAAAGTGACGTTACGACCAAGTATGGAGAGACCCATACAAGGAAGTTGTGCTCTGCATTTAACCCATCCAAGTGCACACACACAGCAGTGAATAAACACACCGTGAACACACACCGGGAGCAGTGGGCAGCCATGGCTGCGGCGCCCGGGGAGCTGTGGGTAACTGGTGACTTGCTCAAGGTCACCACAGTCATGGTTGTCTCAGAAGGGAGAGAGTTTCAACACTCATCCCATCTTCGACTCCTAGTGGAGCTGGGGATCGAACCAGCGACCTTTTTATCTCCAGTCAACCACCCTATCCACTAGGCCACGACTGCCACAAAGGTATATTAGAGGTATAATCGCAGCTCAGTTTTACAGATGTACATCACTGTTAAAGTAAAACTTAGTAACCTGGCTGCGCTGGTTGAATTTGGATGTAAAAACTGCTTTGAGCACTTCCTGTTACAAGCTCCTCCATCACAAACCCATAACCCACCGAGCTCTCTACATGTGCATGCATCACAACATGTAATCCATTCAGAGGTTTTGGCTCATCCATCATTCATACAAAGGTACTAAAAGGATGTGTATGGCACCTCCCATCTCCCTCAGTGCACATTTTGTTAGCAAGAGTAATGCCACGGAAGTGCTAGAGTTAGTTTTATGAAGCAATGGTCATGATTTAGTCAAAAGAGCAATACTCCTGAAACTACTGAAGCTTCACAAAAACAAATAAATAAAATAAGTCTAATGTGATGCTACTTCTATCCTCTAATAATCCAAAAACATCTACTAGATCGTTTTCCAAAATGTTTAAAGTCTCTCCAGAGGATGATTTATATTTTTTATGTTTGTACTTCTGTTGAAATTATTCTGTTTCAATCTGTGTTTGAGAGTACACACACCTCAAGAATTCCTTTCTTTTTCCCACACACAGACTCCTCAGCATCCCCTCGACCGGTCAGGATGAAGAAACAGTCCTTGCAAACCTTATTCAATTTGTTGCCGTCGTACCTCATTGGAGCCTTGTAGTCCGAGCATTTATAGCACACAACCTGAAACGGATTTAAACTTGAGAGACATCTCACACACATTCTTCAGAAATGTTCTCAATCAAAAAAACAAAACTGAGCTCATGTTGAGTCAGCTACACAAAACACACTCCATCCGAAACATTTGTCAAATATAAAAATTGGGACCTTTTCCACAGCAGCTGAAGGTGTTTTAAGCTGTACTTTGGTCGTTTTATGCTTCATCTCCTCTGTCACAATATAAACAGGAAATAACTGACTCAATACAAAATATACAATAAATGCAGATTGCATTATATTGGAGCGTTACTGTGGCCAACCAAACATTACTATTTTATTTTTAAATGAATCTCCTGAACCAATAAAAACACAATCCAAAGTACATTTTAAATTTCTCTGGATGTCCCTCGGGGAATTGAGGCCGAACTGAACAGTCAATCCTCCCTCAACAGGCTCAGGATGCGGCAGGATTGTTTTTGTAGAACATCACAAGAGCAGATGATAAAGAAATTAATTCTTTTTCAGAGTATTTTTGTTTCAAGGCTTTTTCTGAGAGTCTAAATGTGATCGCACACAGGTCAGAACTGGTGAAAAATTACATCGGATTTGGGTTTGAAAAGTGGGTGTAGCAAAATGGCTCTATAGTGCCACCTAATGCATTTTAGTTTTTGGTGCCCCAACAATTTGTTTTAGGCAAAAGTCGACATTTCACCAATAATGAGAAGTTGTTATAAACTCAGCCGTACAATGCATGATTGCTCCCCAGTTTAAGAACTATGTTAACAGTTTATGTCTGAACACACCTACAGTGTAAACTCAGTTATAGCGCCACCAGCTGGCCACCATTGATGAGGTACTTTTTACCAATTTAGACATTCATTCATTCATTCATTCATTTTCAAACCCACTTATTCCCTTTTTGGGGGGTCACAGGGGTCTGCCAGAGCTCACCTCAAGCGCACATAGGGCAAGAGGCGGGGGTACACCCTGAACAGGTCGCCAGTCCATCGCAGGGCAACATTCATTCCTATGGGGAATTTAGATTATTTAATTAACTTCACCGCATGTTTTTGGGATTGTGGGAGAAACCGGAGTACCTGGAGGAAACCCACGCAAGCACAGGGAGAACATACAAACTCCTTCCAGGAAGGTCACCAGCGAGCCTCAACCCGGCAACCTTCTTACTGCCACATAATTATGTGGTTGTCATGCTTTCCTTATATTGCGTTTTATTCAATGCGCATCTCTTAGAGGTTTGATGGTTTGGTTTCAGTTTTTTTTTTATCTGAAACTTGTGCAAACTGAGACTTTGAGAAAGTTCTTTAAGTCTAAGATAGTTTACTTGACAGGATTTCACATAAATATAATTTAATCAAAAAGCCTCTTTTCTCTTTCCCAATTTGTCTGTGCTTTTGTACATTTTCAATATTAATACACACTCACATATCCGCAGGCTCTGCAGTGGTGTCTCCTGCGGGTCAGCGCGTTGAAGGGCTCTTTGCATTTCATGCACATGGTCACTTCATTGTCCCGAATCCATCGTGGAGCTCTGTTTCCCAGCTCTTCTTTCTATGAACAAATTAAGTCTTGGGAACAGTGCTAAGTGTTGAGGCATCACATGTTGCACATTAGAAACATAGCGGGATTCGTTTTGGTGATGACTTTATAGAATAGTGAAAAATATAAATTTGCGGCTACCTAGAGATAATGTGGCTAATCTAAATCAAAGATAAACCTGTTTAAAATCCCGGTGACCGGTTACTTACAGAAACTTCTTCCTCCACCACTTCTTTAGAAGCTGTTTTAAATGTTTTATTCTTCTGCTCAAAGATTTCAATGGTTTCCTTGAATGCCTACAATAAAAAGAACTGTGTCAGCTTTGTTCACATCTACCAAAATAAAACACACAAATAAGCAAAAAGGGTATATGGAGGTGTTAAAACAAACAGATTTTTAAAAAGGCATCTGTCTCAATGTTTAAGTAGAAATTTTAAGTTTAGTTTCTCATGAGAGTCTTCCCTTTTAAACCTGCACTCACAAAACTAGCAGCGAATTGACCATTTAACAAACCAAGGAAGTTTTTAGAAACTTAATGCCACTGATACCTTGATCCAGTTATCCTTGTCTTGCTCTGAGCTGTGGAAACAAAGAGAGTCATCACTTCCTTAACAGTGGTTCATACGTGGAATGTATTCTCTTTCCTGAATTTTCTTTTAGACCTACGGCTGGTCCAAAAAGTCATGCATTAATAAAACCTGTTTTGTGTCTGGCATTTAACTACAACAAACTGTGATTTCCGCCATTATTATATTGTTCTCCGCTCAAGGCACACAACCATTCATTTCTGATCACCAGAGGTGCTTAAAGGTGTATACACACACGCAACCAATTTTGCTACTGACCTCTATAGCCATTTTTAGCACCATTCGATTATAATGACCGGTAATGAAGCTATTAGTTCGATGTGCAAGATGGTGCAGCTTCACCATGTGGCCTAGATCTATGTTGGGGAGAGGCTCTGCACATTCTGTATAGACCCCAGAAAAAAAAGGTAGCAAAGACATAGCTGTGAGTACTCCTTTACAACATCATGGCATGAGAAAACAAAATGCCTACAGCCACAGAAAGCATCTTCACACAATTGCAGTGGCTGCCTGAAAACCCCCATAACAACCTCTTCCTTTTTCCAGCATAACCCTTGTACCCTGCGTAAGTACAAACTGTGCCAATTAGCAAAGGGTTTTAGAAAACCCCAAAGCTGGTTCCTCTACTGATCTTCCTAGACAGTGTTTCCTTCTACTCTTACGAGCCTTGTGTTTGTCAAGGTTCGATCTCCTCTGGTTCACTATTAAACAATGGTCATGTTTGTACTTCACCTGGCCTGCAACTCCAACGTTCTCTCATTCCCAGAAACCTGGAAGGTGTGTGGATAATCTTCGTTGGAGGTCTCCAGAACCTTCATTCCTTCGACACCAATCCGTGTGCGTACAGAATACCGTGGACCCACTAGACTGAACTTGGGGACGCAGTACAGCAACATGTGGTTAAACTGTAAAGAGAGGAGCTTTGTACTTAAGAACCTTCTAATTGTTTAATGTGTTCACATTTTTTTTAGTCAGAAGAGCTGACCAGAAAAAGATATCTGTCCATGGAGGATGTGTTTCTGGCTGCAAGCTTTAGGATCTGTCCTTCTTTAATGAGTTCATTTGACGGGTTAACAATGTCTTCTTCCCCTCCCGTCATCTCATAGATTTCTATCAGCTTCTTCTGGTTCTCCTGATCAAAAAAATAAAATCATTAGTGAGCACACTTTTAAACGTTTACTTACAAATTAATTATAGTAAAGTTGAGAACACTCCATTTAAACTAAGTGTTATAAACTCATCTTAAACAGCCATTACTATTAATAACTGCTTTTGTTAGTGATTAAATACACAATTACAGTAAATGATTTATTGATTGCTTCATGTGTGATGTCTTCTGAACACTGTACAAATTAGCTATGGATACAAAGATTGCACAAATAAAAAAAATAGGTGGTGTATAAGAATTTCACTTTCAAGGTTGAAATTAACTTTTATTTCACAGGATTTAAACATGTTTCTTCTACTGTAAAGTTCACCACTTCTGATCTCTTTTGGAATCTGCTCACTACTAATACTAGCCTCAAGTGGTCAGTTGAAGAATTGCAGCTTCAGTCACTTCCTGTTGAAGATAAGGGAGGTGTTGCCACGTGGTTGCAGCACTTAAACTAGATGGTGTTTTTGTTTTTGGCCTGATGCTACCCATCAACCAGGTTGTACAAAGCTATGGTATCTGATGGGTAATTTCACAAAACACTAAACTAAAATTGCTCAAAATGAGACAATTCTGTGTATATAAAACAAAATGAGTAAATGGATTTTAAGTGAAGTTGAATGAAAGCTGAGAAGAGTTTAATGAGTTGCCAATTTTCTTCTGGACATGTGAGTGAGAGGACTTTTTTTTTCAACAATATGTGTGTTGTATAACAATCTGCCTGTGTTCTATAAAAGAAAAAAAATAATAATAATAATCCTATTTTTCTGGTTGACCCCTCACTGCAGCATGTGTTTACCATATAGAGTCTTCTTACATGGTTTAAAATTTGATTTTAGAACGGTTTTGTGTTTTTTGTCCTGCATGCATGTTAGTGTAGTAGAACTTTCACAAAGAGTGTGTGTATAGCGCAGCAGTTCTTCCAAAACGCGTTGAATCTCCATTAATGCAAAGATTGCATATTTATTGATGTGCAGCATGCCTGACGAACAGCAAAAAATAAAATCTCATTCTCAGTATTGATGATTTCTTCCAGAAATTCACAACATGAGAAACAGCTAATCTGGCTAATATTCAAATCTACTGCTGAATATGGTCCTGGATGTTTCTTCATTGCACAGTAGTTGTCTACAGGGGGCATCAGCAAATTGAGTCAGTGATAAATTGTTGGATAAATAAAAGCAATCAGTCATTACTGCAAACACTGCATCAGGAGTGGACCGTTCCACAGTATTTACTTATGTGATTGTAGGCCATAAACAAATATATTCATCATTGTGAACATACATTTGGCTTCATCGCTGATGCACATTCATGATTCAAGAGTTCACAACAAAAATTAAATCTGGAAGCTTGCCTCACCATCTTACGGATTGCTGTGTTGGAGTGAGTGGCAGCCATTGAGATGATGTGCAGAGACTCTGTAAGGAGAAAGAGAAGTGAAACCTGAGAGGGTTCAATCATACGAGGAACTGAAAGCTGGAAGAAGATAAAAGCATATAAAAAGTATATAAAATATAAAAAAAGTGCACATCTTTCCAGTGTGGTCCAGTGTTCTTCTGGGTTTGGTTTCTGGCCACCGTCTACAGCAGAGGTGCTCATTACCTCGATCGCGATCAGTGGAGGTGCTACTGGTCGATCATACCCCAACATGAGGAAATATGCTATCTCCTTGACTGCATTATTCGGCTCCACTTATTTATATGAGTCACCCTTTTCCTACATGAAAATCATTAAATCCAATTAGCGTTCCACATTGACTGATGAACATTTGGAAGTGTGCTTGAGGCTGGCTGTCAGCAGCTACTGCCCGGACTATGCATCCCTGGCTGATTCAATTCAGTGCAAGTCATCAAATTAAACTCAGGTTATAATAAAAAACGTAAATATTTAATTATTATGTGTGTTTTGTCAATTCTCAATAAAGTTGAAAATAATGTTTGTTGATTGATGTTTTACATTTCTGTAGTGGGTAGATCACTTTGACTTGGTCATTTTAAAAGTAGCTCGCAAGCTGAAAAAGTGTGAGCACCCCTGGTCTACAAATATGAAATGGGTGTAAGACCCTGCAGTGGACTTGCAAGCTGTTCATTGAGTAACCTGGCCTTTTGAAAATTACTTATTACAATAAATTGAAAGCAAAAATACTCAAATGAATCTTGCTCACTTTCCGCTTGATTCCGGTCGGGGTCGTCCTCCGGGAGTTTCTTCAGATAATCTTTGAGCAGCATCTCGTAACGAGGAACTCGCTGCACTGGCTCAAGCATGTGATGCTGCAGGCTCAGATTGCCACACACCTCTTGGCTCTGAAACGCACAAAGCCATCTCAAATTCTTTACTTGAAACTAAAGATTTTAGATTTAGTCTTTTGGCATCCATCTGTGCACTCCAACGTTACATTTTCTGTGCATGTGTTATTGAACTATGCAAAAGTGGGGGGTAAACAAAGTTTTTAGTTTTTTTTTTAAACCAGTGTTAAAACATTTTCATCAACAAATATGCAGTAAACGAACAAAGAGAAATCTAAATCAAATCCACATTTGGGGTGACCACCTTTTCTGTCACTTCAATCACTTCGAGTACTTCTTTAGATTGCTGCAGAATACATTTTGGGCCAATCGGATGTCTCCTTGATTGTATGCATGATTAATAAGTATCTGCCTCTATTTTTTTCAGCATTGAAACATCCACCATGCTTCACTGTTGCCTGCAGACATTTATGATCATACCACTCTCCAGCCCTTCAATCAACAAACTGTCTTCTGGCACAGCCAAATATTTACATTTCTCGCTAATCAGTCCAGAACACCTGCTGCCACTTTTCTGCACCCCAGTTCCTGTTTTCATGCATACACGACTCACTTGACTAATGGAGGCATTGATTTTTGACTGCAACTCTTCCATGAAGACCACTTCTCTAGGCAGTAGGTGGGTATACCTGGATACCACTGGTTTCTGCCAGTGCTGAGCTGATGGATCTGATGTATAACTACACTGTGTCTTGTGGTCAATCTTGCCATAACAATAAACTGTCTGAAAATATCTCTGACTTTGTGCAAGTGTACCTATAAGTATTGATGCTAATTTGAAAAAGGCAGTAAAAAAAAAACAAAAAAAAAAAAACATTTTTTGATTTCAAATCTAAAATGGACTTGAAATCAATAAGTGACAAGCTACAACTGAAATAGATTTTAGATCTAAAGCATAAATCTGTACATTATAGGTTTTCTCAAAAATGTATAAGTGACATCTCACGATGGATGAAGCCTCTGAAAATGTTATTTCAAGACTCAACACACCTGAATGTCCTGAATAATGGCATTAAACTGTGGTGATCTCTCTGTCCACTGTTTGAGCAGATCCATGCCGCTGTCGAAGTTCTTCACGTATTCCGCGTACATTCTCAAGAATGGAGCCAGCTGAGCCATCACGTCTCCGATACGTGGCGTCTCATCCCTGAAAACAAAGTGTGTGAACATTAGCAGAAGTAAACAAATTTAGTGTTTCCCATCTGTCTCGCTTTTCTACATTGATATGAATTTATTGGGATACTAACTGCACACCCATAAGCAGTCCACAAGTTGCTCACACCAGGATCACAAGACCCTTCAGTTTTGTTCAGAGATGGACCCCCGCCAGATCTTGGTTTTAAGTGGCCACCCGAGATACAGTCACCTTTCTACAAATCAGTTGCCTCATCTCCTCTGAGATCAAGGCATATTCCCCCACGAAACTGCCCTTTAACTTGGCATTTCTTTCTCTCTTTTTAAGCCATTCTCTCTAAATCTTGTGCTGACTGAGCATGAAAATACCACTGGATCATCAGATTGAGAATGTGTTCAACAAAGTTATTCAAAGATGACTTTAGGCTTCTATCAATGACTCTTCCTGTAGGCATTATATAGATCCAAAAACGACTTCAGAATAAGTAAATACAAGATTTGTCAAATACACCAGGAAGAAGCAGTAGCATCATCTTTCAATTTTTCATGTATCCAATTCAGGCTTAGTCTGAAGTTAGGACCACCAACATACATACCATATTCACTCACCGGCCACTTTAATAGGTACACCTGTTCAACTGCTCGTTAACCCAAATTTCTAATCAGCCAATCACATGGCAGCAACTCAAAGCATTTAGCCATGTAGACATGGTGAAGAACAGTGATTTAAGTGACATTGAATGTGGCATGGTTGTTGCTGTGAGACTACCTGGTCTGAGAATTTCAGAAACTGCTGATCTACAGAGATTGAACCAGAGAATGTTCCAAAAAGGAGAAAATATCCAGTGAGCGGCAATTATGTGGGCACAAATGACTTGCAGATGCTAGCAATGAATGGCCAGACTGGTTTGAGCTCATAGAAAAACAGTAACTCAAATAACCACCCATTTTCCAGCAGAATTTAAATGAGAACAGCTACACCGAGGACAGGAAACCCCTCAGACCTTACTTGTTTAAACAAATGCAATTTATCAATATATATCCTCAGGGATTAGGATAGCAGTAGCCATTGCAGAGACTGCAGAGCTTCCACATTCACGTGAAGGGGTGAACGGAAAATGACCACCTTAAAAATAAATAAAAAAAAAACAGCACCGTTCGATGTTCTGACAGGAGTTGATTCATTCTGTGAGGCATTGCGTAGCTGATACAAACCTGGTCACTGCCTCAGCAATATCTAAACGGAATGTGCTAGTAGCCTACATTTACCGTTTACTTGTTAAGTATCAGCAATCTTTACGGTCTCAGAATTTTAACATGTTACACTACTCGTATATTACTACTGAGTTACTTTCACCAAAATAACTATAGAATTACAACAGAACATTCTAGAATTAAAAAATGTACTGAGATGCGTTTAACATCAGTAAAAACAGATGTGATGTAGCATAATGACTGTGGGCTACAGGCTACTAACAATATAGTTTATAAATGGCAACGTGAAGCTGAAGACAATGCAAGAAGGAATTACAGCCAGAATAACCAATGACACCAAGGTAAAGTGATTACACCCAAGCTTTTCACAGATACTCAAGATAATCAAATTAGACAACAGTAAACTACAACAATGATATGAATTTGTCTTTGCTCATTGGCGTCATTATTTTATTCAACTCAAGTGATTTTCAACACAAAACTGTTATGCATGTGACCATAATAAATATAGCTTTCTCAGTATAAATCCAATTTAAGGTTAACATATTTAATATACTACATTATGCATTATACTATACAATTTTTATACTATACAGCTATAGTTTTAGGAATGAATGATTCATTGTTTATATTTATTCCCCCTAGAAACTTATTGGTGGTGTTTTTTTAGCTGGTACCTTTTAATACACAAATAACATGAAAATAACAAATACAAACAACAAAAAAAGCAAATCTGCAAAAATCAAACAGCATTTTGACAGAGATTTGTTATTTAAAATTTTTAAAAGGCATTCAAAATGCTAGCAGCAGCTCACCAATAACAAAGCTCTGCTGTCTGTTGAAGGCCAGGTGCCCAAATGGAGTGAAGGCGGGAACAGCCAATATCAAGTTAGCTTGTCTCCTAGCAACCAATAGATGAACTTAAATCGACTGATGGAAAGAAACCTCAGCTTAAGAAACCGTTTGAGCCAGAGCGGTGAACATAGAAAGCAGTGAGAGTTGTGCAGCTCTCGGCTTTGCCATAACCAGTGTCCAGATCACGCGTAATTTGGGGAATACAGACCGAAGGAGACATTTACTGCCATTTTTATAAAGTGCAGGGACATGTCCGTTTGTAAATTACCTCCATGCAAGAGAGTATCAGTATGTTCTCAGCACTGAGAGAAGCACAGAATTTGATCATTTCTTCTTGTCTCTATCTCAGAAGAAAAAAAAAAAAAAAAATTCGAAATAATGTGCAGTCGTAACTTTTGCAAGCACGAACAGGAAGCAGAACTTTTGTGCATCAATGCTTACCACTGGCTCATCCGATCTTCCAGGTTGGGTAGCAGAAATTGGCTGTGGAAGGTGTAGATGGAGCCCACATTTGAGAAAACTCCTTTTACTACATCTATGGGGAAGGAGCCTTTTAGAGCCTCCTCTGAGAGTCTGGAGGAAAACACCTGGATAAGCAACAAACAGGTTTATTGCACCCTTTGCAAGCTAACATTTGGCATCAGTAAAACATACAATAAACAAATAAAACTACTAAACAGGAACGGCAAAACTAGAAAGACTGTCCTCACTTTAGTTCCGCGACCAATTGACCATCCAGCATAATACAACGGCAAGTAAAAACAGGACTTTTTTATGAACCTGATCAAGGAGATGCAACCGGCTCACATATGCTCTTTCTGTCTGTAGGAGCTCACTCGCGATCTTGTACAGCTTGTGCTCCTCAATTTGCTCCTGGCAAAACAGAGGCACACTTTGAATTTAAAAAATATACATACACACACACACACACGCACACACACACATACATCACATTTATTCCAAGGGTCCAGAAGCTCTTTTCCCATTTCACAGGAAAACCCCTGAAAGTTTTGGAACTCAAAACATTTTATTAACGCTCCAGAAAACCCTTTTCATAGTACTGTAAAAAACTGAGTACTGTAACTGTAAAAAAAAGTATTTTATTAAGTTTCTGGTTCTTTCTCAGTGTTTTTACTGATTGCAACAGCCATTAGGGCACTGCACAAACAGGCTTTAAAAGGAGTTAAATTCTCTGGAAGTATTTTAATTTGCGGAGGATTTTCCAATGTATGATTTATCAATCATAATTGTTTGATCTAAATAATCTCTTTCTAAAGGCCTCTACACATTGGTCCAAATTGAGATTTGCACAAATCTTAGTGCCGACAGAGATGAAATCAAACACAGAAAAAAAAAAGTAATGGATGCCAGTTTATACATATACAACTTGAACTTTTTTTTTTTTAATGAAAACATTAGTTGAAACCCCAATTCTGAAACCTACCTCTGTTCTTACAGAGAAAATTTGCCCAAAAAAAAAAAAAAGTAGTTTGCCCTCTACCCCCATGAAACTATTAACTGGTTGTATAACTTTTTCAAGATTAATGTTAAAATTAAAACAGTTTGGAAAAAGATTTATTGACTCAGCAACAAAAAGATTCGGGGTTCAAATCCCAAGGTAAGAACTGGTCATTGTTTTCGTTGCTTGAAATATTGTTTGCTTTGGACAATCTAAAATGCTGCTGCTTGAATCAAATTGTCTCCTGTTCCCTCTATACCTCCTCCACCCAAACCAGGCTGTGCTCCAGGCCATTTATTCATGTGCTGTCCTTCCCTGGAGAAAGCACATGGTTTTTCATTCATTCGTTCATTAGTTCTGAAGTCGCCAAGTAAAAATTCAACTTGAAAATGCAAAATGTTACAAAAATGACATTTATTTTTTTTATCTAGTTGCCAATGTTTCTTTGTCACGTGTCATGTTTCTTTCTCCAATAACACATCAATTAAAAACACAATTTATGTGCACAAATATCAATGTATGTGAGAAAAAAAATAGTGCTTATATGCTTTATCTACAGAAGTAGGAAAAAAAAACATAGATCCACTGGTGGATGGATGCAGGGTCTGAAGGGGTTAAAATCGGCTTCCTCTATTAGACTGGTGTTTACAGCTTGGTGTTTTACTAAATTTGTTTTTTTTTTTATGTTGTGAGGTGATCTTGAGTGTCGTTAAAGGTACCATACAAATTAAATGCATTATTATTTTTAATAGCAATAGAGATTATGTGGAGGTGCCTGAATGCATTGCAACAGCTCACCTGACTGTCTTCATCTTTGCCCATGTTCTGCAATTGTTCATCTGAGACACTCTGTGGCCATTGGCTCTCGTGTTTCTGATCCTGAAAAGGTCTTTGCTTCCTGTTTGTGTCGTCAGACTCACCTTCAGAGAAACAAGGGCATCATATTTTATTTCTTTAAGACCGGGTGTGCACTGCTATGCCCTTAAGTAACCCACTTGATCTTGGCAATAGTCTCCAATACAATAAAAAAAAAAATTCCAAAGCTTTTTATAGTAATGCTTGTGCGTCTGAAACTGCTGACAGTGTGCAGTGTAGTAAAGTTGTGGGAAGTAACAAATTACATGTACTTTGTTACTGCCCACTACTGTACTACATTTCGGTAGTACCCAAGTAGCCTTTTCAAGGATGGAAGTATTTCAATTTGAGGATACTTTGTACTTTAACTCGACTACATATCAAAGTCAAATATCTTACATTTTACTCAAGTACATTTAGCAAAATCAGTCGTTCCTTTTTATTTTTGACTGGATAAAAAATGTAATTGGTCAACATGTGCGAGCCACCAATCAGAGTAGAGCAAATTCAGTTTTTATTTGTTTCGGTTGTCGCTTGGTGGTACCTACTTA
>SRMA01026988.1:52484-318290 GCA_007224835.1 Danionella cerebrum
TACTCAACCTGTGATTAGTGGTCTGTCAGACAACGCAGAGATTAAGAGATCAAAGGAAGTTTATGCCAGCATCGTCATTAAGACAGAGAAGAATGCAATAGACAGATTGTTAGAAAGGTACTCAAATTGGCATCGCTTAAAGAGAGCAACAGTTATCCTGCTACGCTTAAAAGGATTGTTGTCGAAAAGATCAACTGTGCATCTTAATGATCCTATAACAGTACAGGAGCTCCAGTTCGCAGAATTGGAGATTTTAAAGCATGTTCAGGCTTGTTCTGTTGAGAGCACGATCGCCAAGCGCAACGTCGTGCGTAAGCTCAAACCTTTCAAAGATGAGTCTACTGGACTCTTTCGCGTAGGTGGCAGATTGATTAAGGCTCCTATCCCATATGATGCAAAGCACCCAATTATCTGGCCCAGCGAACATTATGTTACTAAGATGATGATTAATCATTTTCATCTTGTTTCTGGTCATGCTGGCCCTGAAAGAGTGCTATCAGAAGGTTCTGGATCATAAAGGACGTGTGGTCATCAACAAAGTGCTCAATTCATGTTTGCAGTGTCGCAAGTCGAGAGCAAAGCCACTACATCAACAAATGGCTGATTTACCAGATTCTAGAGTAACTCCAGGAGATCCACCATTTACCAAAGCGGGTGTGGATTATTTCGGTCCCTTCCCAGTGAAAACTGGACGAACTGAGAAAAAAAGATATGGATGTTTGTTCACCTGTCTTACAACTAGGGCCATCCACCTGGAAGTAGCTCACAGCCTTGACACAGATTCCTTTGTGAATGCCTTACAAAGATTCATTGCAAGAAGAGGCCCACCGTCGGAGATTAGGTCTGATAATGGGACGAACTTTGTGGGAGGTTTACGAGAGTTGAGAAATGCTTTGAACGATTGGAATCAACAGAAAATAGCAGATTACTTGCTTCAGAACCATGTAAATTGGATTTTCAACCCACCAGCAGCTTCACACATGGGAGGTGTGTGGGAGCGACAGATCCGCACAGTTCGTTCGGTGCTAAATACGGTTCTGTCACAGCAATCACCAGATGACGAGGGACTGTCAACCTTGTTTTGTTGTGTGGAATCAATCGTCAATGGAAGACCAATCACGAAACTCTCAGATGATCCATCGGATCCCCTTCCGCTCACGCCAAACCATTTATTGTTGCTCCGTGCTGGACCATCACTTCCACCTGGATCGTTTGTCAAACAGGACATATATCGTCGCAGATGGCGCCAGGTTCAGTATCTAGCAGATGACTTTTGGTCAAGGTGGCTAAAGGAATATCTACCTCTTCTACAACAACGCAAAAAATGGTCAGAGTTGAAAGACAATCTCAAAGTCGGAGATCTCGGTCTTGTGTTAAATGAAAACTCTCCTAGAAATCATTGGCCATTAGGACTTATTACGCAAGTTTATCCAGGAACAGATGGACTTGTGCGTGTTGTTGAGGTTAAAATGCAAACTGGACCGTTTAAGCGCCCAGTTACTAAAATTTGTCTTTTAGAGGGAGATGTTTTTAGAAATGGTTAAGGTTTGGACTTTGAATGACCTTATCAGGTCATTGGGGCCCGGGATGTTGCGCTGTTTCTTTAAGAGTTGAACTAATGAATCGGTTCCTTCGAATCGGTTCTTTTGAATCAAAATCTTTGGTCCGAGACTTCATTAGTCGCATGGCATGTTATCTTAAGAAAAGTTTAATCATTGTTTTATATGTACGATTGACTTTGTTCTTTCTTGTTTTCCCAGCGTGGTAAGTTTGTTTTCATTTGTTTGTTTGCGACTTAAGTTAAAAAGAGCGTTGATTGTGTTAAGTACCACATGGTTATATCAACCACGTGAGGTTTGATTTATTTCCTAATTTAATTTCGTTTGTCATTTAAGTTAAAATATATATTCATTGCGTGTACTAATTGTAATTTAGCCATTTTGCTTTAAGTATTCGGTGTATGTAAAAATATGTTAAGTATGTACTTTTATGTTGTTTCAGTTGACCTCAAGTAAATACTCAATGTTTGAGTTAAGAGCGTTCAACACCAAAGAATAAAACAAGAATTCACACCTTAATGTTATCTTTATTGGTAACACAGTTCCTCGTGTCTTTTGGCATTGCCAACATAAAAAGAAACTGCGGAAAGAAGTTGCTTTATTTTTAAAAAGAAAGGATTTTGGATAACTCTAGATATTTTGTATAGTTTAGCGTTTGAGCACATAATCTTTGGGGTTTTTGATAATAAAAAATCACTTGACAACGAAGCATATGTTATTAATTTCTTGTTGCTTTTATTTAAATACCACATAAACAAATGCAAACAAGCCTTGTTTTCAAGTTGCCCTTAAGGAAGTGGACATTTATCTAAACACCATCAAAGACTATGAAAAAGCAGGGAAAATAACTACTCTGTGCAATTTGTTTGAACTGTATAAATCATAGAGTGTCCTATTCTTTTCTAATTTTGTATTTTATTGTACTTTGCATTTTGTGTACCCTCTGGTTTTTTGTATTATATATTTATTTTTTTGTTTTGTTTTATGCCTTGTCTCTTCTGATATATTTTTGTAAATGTTGGTTATAAGTAATAAAGGAATCTATATCAAATTTGATAAATATGAAAACTGCAATTAGAAAAATGCATTAGTACATTTTAAATGTACAGTATATTTTAATATATTGCAAATAAAAATTTGTACGTATTATGATTTGATTTGTTTGGACTAGTACTCCATGTTTACATAACCATATTGCCCCTGGCTTTTATTCCGTAATGTACTTTATTCTTCAAATATATATGTGAGCGGAAATTATTAAAATGCTTTATACTGTGCTCTTTCACTCAAACTGTTTTCACTAATTATATGATCACGTAAAACTAATATTAGTTTAACAATCATACGTATGCACAATACTCCTTAAAATGACACACACCACTTGTTTAAAGTAAACCAGTTTATTGGAACAGCTATTTCAAACAACAAAACATCAGATTATAGGTCTGAGATGTATGGCTGCTTGCTAGGAAGACATGACAGATAGTACGTATGTATATAGTTAAGACATTTGAGTGATCATTCACTGTGAGTGAAGTGAATTATATGTGCAAGTAAAGATGAGTACATTTGATTGTTATTTTTAAAAAAGCTATTACTTGACGAAACCGTTTTTTTTTCTCCACACTTTGTTTCTGTACTGGATTATTTGTTTGAGTTGATTGAGAGACAATTTTCAAAGAGAAAATATTACAACCATCACAAAAAATATGAATCATTATTATTATTATACACGTTATTATATACATTAGTGCTGGTAATAATAAGGGTATAGGGGTTAAGTAAGGATAACGTTGGGCGGCACGGTAGGTTACTGGTTCGGTGACCTTCCTGGAAGGAGTTTGCATGTTCTCCCCATGTTTGCGTGGGTTTCCTCCAGGTACTCCGGCTTTTCCCACAATCCCAAAAACATACGGTTAGGTTAATTGAATAATCTAAATTCCCCTTACATGTGAATGTGTTGTGTGTGTATGCGTGTGTGTGTGTGTGTTGCCCTGCGATGAACTGGCAACCTGTACCCCAGCCTCGCGCCTAATGGTGCTGGACCCCTTGACCCTGAAAGGGAATAAGCAGGCAGAAAAATGAATGAATGAATGCTGTACGTCTCAATGTACTCGGTAGTCAAAATTGAGAATACAGTGAATTAAAATCCATCCACAGTTGTGCTTCCAGAAAACACTACAGCATAAGTATTTCTTTTCAACAGCAGTGCAATTACAAGAGTTGATTAAACAGTGATTATAATACTTTAGGAAAACCATGCATGAAACAATCTCATTAGATGAAGTGTATTAATGTAATACAGGCTACGCTGAGGTAGTTCACGGCACTCAAGGAAATGTTTAAATGGTAAATGTAGTCATGCATTGTCAAACGTTTAATAATGCTTCCTCAATTGCACTAGAAATAATCACAATTTATTCTTCCTTAAGTTATAAACATCACAGAATAATATTCAAATGCATCTTCGGGAATTGCAGGATTTCAGGCCTCTCAGGGTTTATGCTGTAGAAATGCATTCAACCAAATTATTCTTCAATTCACTTTCACTTTGTCTGCCAACCTATTTTGAATCCTAATATTCATCTTTGGTCTGTTGAGTTCATTTAACGTATTTAATACAGTGCAGTTTATTCCATTATAAACATGCTAGTAATACTAGTAAAATTTGTGAAAACCTCCCCAATCTCCTTTTACTCTATAAGAGCTCACCTTCTTCAGTCTGAGGTTCTGAACCAAAGAAGAGTCAAATTCTGAATGGCATGATGCATTACTGTTACAAAACTTTCCCTCTCCCTTCTTGCTGAAGAGATGCTTGACCATGAGAGTTCTGTAGCACTCTCCAGATCCATTGTAAGAGCCTCCAAAAGCTATAGAGTGATCAAAACAGTTCTTATGGATCCTTAGAGTGCTAAAGTATGAGCACATCAACCCTAGACTTCAAACCGCCACTGGTGCCATAAGCATTTCTGTATTGAATACAAAAACTCTCTTTCACATGCACTGTTGATGAGAAACAGGGCTTCCAAGAATGCACTTCCGTGTAGTTGAATGCTTACCCTCCTTAATATTAAGCATACTTACACCTTTCTTTGATTGTTTTTTTTTAAAAAGGTCTTAACCAATTTAGACCCGGCATCCATTACAAATTAAGCTCTGCATGTTCTAATCTAAATTAAAAAAAAATCCACTCATTCATTCACTGATGACAAACCAAAGGTTGAACTTGTTGATTTATTTGCATATAAATTGAAAGGTTTATAGGTTGAAAGGTTGATTTATTTGCAAATAAATTGCAAATGAAAAGTATTGACTAAGTGCAATTTTATTTTACATTTAATGTTAGATTAGTGGTTGTAATCACAACATAAAACAGCAAAAGAGTTTGACATTTGCATTACTCTTTGATAATTAAAAAAAAGCCCATTTTAGGATAACTTACCAAATATTTAAACATTTAATAGATTTGTAGCAGTTTTCTAGACACTACAAATATTTTTGATGTTTTATTAATTATAGATTTTGTAGCACTTCAAGATCATTTTAAATATAAAGTGAATTTAGTAAATAAAGTGTATTTTTAATGAGGTGTAGAAGGCCAAACACACCACATTCTCGTTACTCGATTCATACTCTAAACACAAATTCTAACATGTGCAAAGCTTTAAAATGGATATCACAGGTTTCATTCCAATTTTGCTTGAGGATTAGTTTTTTTTATAAAGATTTTTAAAGGTAAGGGTTACAGATAAAACAGGTGGAAACCTGTTTTTGGTAAGAAATTGTGAATTCTTACTTTTAAGTAACATCAGCCTATGGAAACATTCACATTTTTAGTTTGTAGTGGGACAACTCCCCTACGTCTAATTCACAGTCAACACCGAGTGGCCGAGTAGCAACGCTTTTGTTGTGATGTTTGATGAAGTTGATGAGGGGTAAGGATGAAGGGGGTTTGTGAAGAATTCTCTGAAGAAATGAGGTGAAGGTCATCATCTGTGTCCTGGAGACTCTGAATGGGGTGTTATTGCTGTCATTGGGTATACCCTCCCGATTTCTTGAATTTAAAGCTGTAGAAGAGGATTTGAAAGCTTTAAAAGAGCTTTAAATTCAAGAATTCGGGAGGGTATACCTGATACCACAATGAATAACTGCACATGATTTGACCAAGTCGCGATTCTTGCCACTCATGGGGTACAAAGAACCCAAGTCTCAGCCACTCATGATTCCCGGCACGTGTATTGTGTGCAGCATTAAAAACAGCACCACCAATGCCAGACTTTGGTATGTCAGTGCCACATGAAATTCCAACTTGGTGAATTTGATGGGGGATTTTGAAGATTAAACGATGCGATGAGGTGTGGTCCAGCTCTTGAACAACCAGTTTTAGAGATACGTTTATGATTGTCTCAAAAATGAACAATTGATTGTTTCGATTTGAAAAAGACAGATGATGTTCGTACATCTTCAGTTTTGTTTGGAGATTGACCAAAAGACTGAAACACAATGTTTTGAGGCAAACAATCGCTCATCTTCTGCCACAGGTTCCAGAGATGTACGTTTATGAGAGGTAACAATCCTGGAATAGCCTTCAATCAGGGATGAATCCTGGAGCTCTGCCTCAGGTACCGATATATTCAGATATACTGGTGAAACAAACATACATAACACTGGGAACATGTTAAACACTCACGTATAGCCAGTCTGAAAAGCATCCCTCCTTATTTTACAGTAGTTAATGATGTTTTTTGTTGTTACCTGGGGTGCAGTGTGTTCAGTTCTTTGTAATGCGGTTGCACTGAGGCCGGAGAAGGCTGTTGATTATCTACAAAACACTGACGCATTAGAAAAAGCATGCAAACAAATAAATATTGAGTTCTTTACTTCAGAGCTTAAAGGTTCTGTGCTTTAAACATGTGTGCTTTGACAGTTTGTGCATTTTTAGACTCAAAACTGGTAAAAGGGACAGAGTATTGTTTTCAGGTTGTTCTAACGCAACAATGGGGTTAAATATTTGGGTTACATTACACTATTACTATAAAGGGAAATTTGACATGGGGATGCAAAGCATACAAACCTATGTTATCTGAAACAAGTTCAAATTAGCTGGGACAACTTTTGTCTTTTTCAAAACTACTTCAGACTGCAAGAAAACTTCTTTTGCTTCAACATTTTGTTTTCCAGCGAGATAATAACACAATGCATCAATCACTTCTGGTGAAGAAAGACCTCCAAATGATCAAAGTGAGTGTACTTGACTGGTCTGCTCAACACCAAGTCTTAACCCTGTGATGTCTTAGGGTGTCTTTTTTTTTTTACAACATTACAATTTGTTCTTATAAATACCCTTAAATGTTTTTGGAGGCAATGCTTGGTATCATTTTTGTGCAACCCCGTTTTTGGAAATTCTTCGTTTGTTGGTAAAAATACTTAAATTTTTATGTTTTAATATGTTGTGTCAAAAAAAATATCATCTTTTCATTAAACATCAATACATTATTCATTTTCTTACCCACTTGTTCCCTTCTGGGGTCTGCCGGTGCCTATCTCCAGCGCACATTGGGTGAAAGGCAGGGGTACACCCTGGGCAGGTCGCCAGTCCATCTCAGGGCAACATATACATTCACATCTAAGGGGAATTTAGATTTTTCAGTTAACCTAACCCCATGTTTTTGGGATTGTGGGGAAAACCGGAGTACCCGGAGGAAACCCACGCAAGCACAGGGAGAACATGCAAACTGCTTCCAGTTCCTTTAGTTAAACATTTTTGAGAGAATTTTGTTTTGAATAATTAAATTTAATATTAAATCTTAATATTAAAGTTAATGGAAAATGATGTTAGTCACAAAAATCTAATACAATCGCAGAATGACTTTTCATCTCTTTCATTTAAATGTGCTCTGCGATTATGACACTCACCCATTGTGCACAACATTCCTCATGAGTTATTATATGAAAGAGATTTTAATATTCTAAACATTGTATTAGAATTATTTTTTAAATGTGAAATTTTACAGAAAAGCTAATATTTTAGTCTTTAGCTGTACATTGCAGTACATCAAAAAAGCTAGTTATCACAGAAAAGGCCACTAGAGATCTGGACATAACTGTACACTGCATAAAACTATGGGTGTGGTGTCCATGACATCCCCCATAGGTTTCTGATCAAGTGCCATCCATGGAAGTGGAACAATAGCTTATTTTAAAAGCTATTGGGTAAAGACAGCACAGAGTATATGGCGATTGCAGTAGAAAAAAGTTCAACACTCACTGTTGCCATGGTCAGAATTAATGCTATAGTTTGACAAACCCATTGATATCAAGCTTTTATACTCATATTCACATACATTATATGTACAGTTTTATATATTGTATTTTATTTTAAATTCTTAATTGTACTTTTTGTATTAATGTTGATTGTATGCCCCTTGGGTCTGAGAGAAACGTAATTTGAATTTTCTCTATGTCCAGTACATATTGCAAAATTGACAATAAAGGTGACTTGACTTTAAACATATTTTCGTAAGTGGTAAGTGGTTTCATACTTAGTTCTGCCACCAGACTCAAATGGACAGTCAATGAATTTCAGAACAACTCGTCTCTTTATGAGACAGCATCCCATTTTATAAAATCTTTTATAGCTGTTCAAACATTCTTGTATTATAATAACAATAACTTGAAGGACATGTCCCAGTATATAATAAGACACTGTAATTGATGTTTTCTCTGCGGTCTAATTGCTCCTTTTGGCTTGTCAGACTTTGAAAGCCCATTCTCGGCCCTCAGTTCCCAACAGCATTGGTCATCATTTTGGCAACATAGCAATTTTAACTCATTGGTTAGTATGTATTGCATCCCCCAAAAATTATACAGGTGTATATGGCCCAGTTTGAGTTGTCTTTGATTGATTTATATATTTTATATTTTGTGTAAAGTTTTTTGTTATTTTATGTGTTCGTATATTCTTGTATTTCTTTTTTTGAAGAACTGTGTTCAGATCTGCAATGTGTAAAGTGCTACATAAATAAATCTGAACTGACTTGACTTTAACATGAAGAAGACTGAACAGAAGACTGAGCTAATGTCCACAAAACATGTCTCCAAGGGTTTTTTTTGTCATAAATTTCCCTTAAGTGAATTATAAAGTACTACATAGAAATACATGTAAATATGCATATAAAGGAAAAAAAAACAAAGTTACCATTAAAACATTAAGTGTGTGAGAAGGCTATTCTGTGAACTACATACTCACCTTATGGCTTAAGCCTTCTTGACCCCACCCCAAACCAAAGGTATATTGTTCTTAAAAGAGAATGCAAACTCAAGGTGGGCATTGAATGCTGTTTTTATGCACAGAATGAATGTGTAATATACAGTTATGGTGCAGTGTACCTCAGACATGTACTGTACAGTGCAGGACGTTTACTCATGCATTAGACAGAGACATTCAAAGACAGGATTAACAGTCTGCTCTTGGAAACAGTGTAAAGTGTGTAGAAAGAGAGCTTACAGTGACATTTTATTCAGATCAAGGGGTTTTCCAACTAAAATGAAACATTCTATGATCATCTATTTCCACATATGTCCAAACCTGCTTGAGAGTCAAAAGATAAGCACTTTAGACAAAAACCAGTAGCCACTGACGTTAATTGTGAGCTTTAACTGTTTACAGATAGTGATAAATGCACACAAGTAAGAGTGAAAGTCATTATTCTTGTAATTAAATATTTACTCAAGTAGTTTCTACTGATCCAAAGTAAATGAAACAAAAGCATGGATTATAACTGAAGAGACCCCACACACCTCACTTTCAAATTCATTCATTCAATCATTTTCCAACTTATTCCCTTTTAGGGTCAACGGGGTCTTATCGGCGCCCAATCCCAAGCACATGTTCGGTGAGAGACCCTGGACACATCGCCAGTCCATCACAGGGCAACACACACTCACACATTCACACCTCAGGGGAATTTAGATTATTCAATTAACCTAACCACATGTTTTTGAGTACCCGGAGGAAACCCACGCAAGCACAGGGAGAACATGCAAACTCCTTCCAGGAAGGTCACCGGCGAGCCTCGAACTGACAACCTTCTAACTGGAAGGCCACAGTGCTTCAACTAATTTTTTTTAGATGTGAAACATTTTCAATATGTTGAATTTGACACTTGTGATTGACACAAACATGTAAACGTTAAAGTAGGTGAGTGCTAGAGTGCTTTTATTTTTTAATAGCAAAATAGTTTTCAGCTCAATAATGCCTTTTAATATAAGAATCAAATATACGTCAAATTGTGCAGGGTGTTTAAAGAATACTGGCTAAACCGCTGAGTTGAGTTTTTTAATAGCTATACCTTTTGCACCAGATTTCACAGCAATAAAATATATATTAATAATAAAATATTTTATAATAAAATATTCCGATCATACAGATTCCACGTCCACTAGACTGCATGAGGCATGAGTGTAAGAAGCTTTTTAAAAACAAAAGAGTGGACTTGAAAGGCATGCTTTGATATTTTAACATTGAGTATTGACAAATAGTTTCAGGGTGAAGCAAAGCTGTAAAGACCGGGTGCCCTGCCCCCAATAGCTCGACTTTTATAATAAGATCAATGCAGAACTTCATCATGTTGTGTGGTTCTTTATAATGTTCTGAAATGAGCAGGATGGAAAATTTCAAACATTTATAAGAGTGTTATCGCAAAGAACCTCCTGCTCAACAAACTTTCCAGTGATTAAGCTAGTGCAGATGAGTTATGCTGTTAGTGGTACATTCATATTGCTGTGAAAATCTGATAAAGCTGTTCTTAACATATTGGTTAAAGTTATTTTACAATTACCACCCACAGATTGCAACATTATTTGATGTTAGTGAACAAATTGTTTACTTACCCCCAAATAATTGTCTTCTATTTAATCAATACAAAAAAAGACACTTTAATGGCTTTAATTGGAAACTGCCAGAAGAGGGCGCATTCAAATCTTACTTATTGTCAACCTGAAGAGAAAATAGAATTTTGCACGCTGTGAGGGTATAGCTGATGCACTCAAACAACTAAATACATTTGCACAAGAAGTCTGGGACAGAATTCAAACAGTCATGAGTTGAGCTCATTTCAGATGTTCACCAGTTAAAGGCCACCTCCTTCACTGATTTTTACTTTTATAGATTAAAAAAGGTTATATTGACAGATGGCAATATTAATTCATACATCACGTTTAGTCACATGAAAATATATGTATCATATGAAAGATATGTGTAGTATGCAACAGCAGCAGTGCCAGCAACCAGCACTCACCCACAGTAAGCTGTAACACATTGTGTAAAAATGATGACAATTTATAAAATGTAACATTCAATAGCAATTTTAAGTAATAAAATAAGATTTTAATTTTGTTGGTATGGCTACTGGTTTTTAGTGCAAACACAAAGATTTGAGATTGCATGAGGGTGAATAAATGACGAGTAAAGGTTCATTTTTGCTGAATCATCCCTTGTTATGAGGTGAGAATGAATGAAAATGGATGTTGCATGAGGAGCAGGAAGCATTTGACAGGTTCCCTCAAACCGGACGCTGGTCTGGAATAAAACTGAACGACTCTGGGGTTTAATATTATCTTGCGCCGAAGTCATGTGACCTACATGTGATTATTTCAGAGAGGAGGTTTCACAAGGTTTCTGTTCACATCCCTAAAACTGAACCTAAGCAATTAAAAGGAGCATCAATCAACATTTAGCAGATCAACACAAATGATTAAAGAAAAATGCACTTTAATTAATTTCAATTGCTTTAATTCAGTTTTCTTGCAAATCCAAGTGTGTTGTATGCATTAAAACAGACGGGAGGCTCCTTTACCAGAAGATGTTTGTATTATTAATATTAGACTTGAATTAATCATGAATCTGGTTCACAAGTTGTACATAAAGTACTAAGTTGTAAATATTTCAGTTGGAAAGCTGAATGCAGATGTATTTATAAATGAAACCAGAATATTTATATATAAACAGAAATTGGACAATGAAACTGAAACACTGGACATTTGGCAGGTTTACTTCAATTTAGTTCTCCTGACAGTTTTCTGTAGGATCATTCTAAAGTCTCTGCCTCGTAGTAAAAGCAATTTAATCGTGTTAACACCAGCTGTTTCAGTTTCATTGTCCAATCCCTGTAAGCAGCGTATTTATTATACTACACAATGTGATTTTAAGACCAGAATGAATTATGTACAGTGCAGCAGGGATGCGGGGGAATAATGTTTAGGGTTCAATTCCTGTCAAATGCTTCAAGCACCATGTGATATTTTATAGATTCTCAAGAAACAGCAGTTTTGACAGATATTTGGCCCATGCATGGCCCTCTCTTACACATGTTCTGTGCGCTATGGCAGCTTGCTGTTTGGCTAGTTGTAAAGTAGTGTTTTGCCAAAATGTGAATGAATTGAGAGGATAACAACAGGAGCTTTTAAAATGTCGATGCAATGGCAACAAATGAGAAGATAAGGACGGCAATTACATTTAGTAATGAAGAGCAAACTGAAGGAGGAGACCCAGAAGTGTGCAAAGTGCTATTTTTTTACCACTCAAAACAAGCACAAGATTAACTCTGAGATTTTTCAGTCTTTTATATTAACAATGAGGACGATGCATCGGTGACAACAGCAATAAGAAATGGGTTTTGAGTTCACTCTAAATCATTCCATTCCTGAAAATCACTCCAGCAATTTGCTTTTCGCTTTGTCCTCGTTAGGATCACAGGGTTCTGCCAGTGTCCTCTAGTAAACCAGTTCACCCACCATCACTCCTAAGGGAAATTTAGAATCATTGGTCAGAAACACGTTTTGGGGAGAACCTGCACTAAGGATGGTCACCATCTTGTACTTTCTAAATGTTTCACTCGTCTAAAAAAAAAAAAAAACTCGTGATTTTTAAGATTTTCTCTCTCTCTCTCCCTCCCTCCCTCTCTCTCTCTCTCTCTCTCTCTCCCCTTGCACCCTTCTGGTTCTCACCCCTCAGCAGATGCTGCAAATAAACAGAGTTAGCTTGCATTAAAGCACAGTCCCTGAGAAATTAGTCACCAAGTCTGCTCACATTCAATAATTCATCACTATCTAAAATAACCCCTATCAGATCCCTTCTGTGAATCAATACAGTAACCGTAGCTCAGCTCTGGTCTCTGGGATTTTATACCATTAATTCGCTGAGTGGCGCTGTGGCATGAATGAACGTTGCTGTGTTTGGAATAGCATTTTGAGAAGGAAAAAATAAGAGAAATAAAAATAAATACAGAGATAAAGGAATATAAATCAAATACATTGATACATTAAAAAAAGTGGTTGACTACATTGTAAAAATAACTAAATATATTCTTGAATAAAAAATATTTTTAAAATAATTTAGCAAAAAAATAAACATTTGAATTTACAAAATAATAAAATAGATACATGAACATAGATCTAAATATGTAAATTCACAAAATACTTGTAAATGGTGCGGATCATATAAAGACGTTAAACGTAACACTGTGTTGAAAAAAGACAACACCTGTGTTAATGTAACGTTTAGTGAACTGAAGACCTCTTTTAGTTTTAACACTGAAACTAATTCAGCTGACAAAGTGTTACATTAAACACTGGGGTAGTGTTAATATTTATCCGCACCATTGACACAAGTAGTGTTGACTTAATACTGTGCAATATACTGCGTGAGGAAGGTGTAATTGAAGCTATTGTGAGTAGTTGTATCAAACTCACTTAGATTTTTATAGGCTTAAAAACTCATAAGTGTGTTTTTTCTTAATTGTGTGGCTGCTAAAGTTTGGGTTAGGGTTCTGCTGCTGCAAAAAAAAAAAGATACTTTGAAGAATAAACAAAAAAAAACATTTTGTTCAGGTCAATGGAGTGTAAATAATGACACACTTTTGTTTTTGACGATTAAAACTCAAATGAACAACTTTCACATGAACCCACTTTGTAAACATGAACCTTTGTTCCACTTGCTTAAACCACTTTTTGTGTTTCTTAATTCACTTCCTTTACAGAAATTGTTTGTGTAATAAGCTGTTTTAAGTGAACTTGACCTCCAACAATAATCTCGTTTAATTAAATTGGTGTGAAGTCATTTGAAAGGATTCAAAATATAGTCGCCAATAAACTACAACGCTGTTCCACCCGCAGCCAACTTTTCCCAGATTAAACATGCTAATATGAGATGATACTGAAGTGCAGTTCATTTAAAATCACACAAAAACAATCATTTCTTTCAGTCGTATACATAACTAACTAAAAAAATCACTTTCCAACAGCTCTTTACAAACAAAATGTCCAACTGAATCTCCTTTAAAGTCCATGCCGGACCGGCCTCAGATGTTGAAAGTCACTCTGAGTTCTGAGAACTGATCAACAGTCTCATATAAAGAAGACCAAGACCATTTGTGCTCCACTAAATCCCTGAGTTTAAGAAAAAAGTCAAAAGCAGCAGCCTGGAGTTTTCCTCTCTGTTGCTCTCTATTTGTCAAAAGCAGGTATTGCTGCTACATACGCAATGATTTGGGCAAAAGCTGAACAGTGCATAGCAAATAGTATGGATTCTTGAATTCATTTAACACTACAATTCGTATAAGTAGGTTTGCATAAAGATTTTGTTGAATTTCAAAAGATTACATTTTTTTGTGATTAAACTCTTTTTTTGTGTTAATCTTTGAGTTTGAGTTAAGTTGATACCCCTTGTTGTCTCAAAATACAAAACGAACACAGATTGAACACAATCGCGATTATTTTTGAGCTGCACTTCAGTTTATGCCCAGATCAATTCACATTGAGCTGCAATAGCAGGTTTCAATCAATAGATGGCACTGGAGAGTGGAATTACTACAGACTTCTCCTTTTAAACAGAAACCAGCGAGTCCTCCTCTCTGTAGCATTAGCGTGGATGTTGAAAGCTGTAGTTTCTGGGGTACAAAGGCATATAAGTGGACGATGGGGGTGTATAACGAGACGTTGATCGCTGGAAGTGACTGGAAAGTGGTCGAGATTGTGACGTACCCCACATAGTCCGGCGATTGGCCAATAATGGGGAGCGATAGGGTGAAGAAGGGGCAGAGCCTGGAGAATAATGGGATTGACTTGAAAATCGACGCGTTAGCACAGAGGAATGAGTCGGTTGATGGGTGCAAGTATGTGGTTCAAAGACATAGGCACGCACTCCCATGGTCCAATGGCGCTGGGGAGTGTTACTTTTGGGTGTCCAGGAGGCCGAGGATGGGGAAGGGGCTGGAGATGAAGGTGCCTCCAGTGATGGGGGGCTGTTTGGGGCAGATGTTTGCATGCTGGGGGTGGAACTAGGTGTTGTTGCAGGTGAAGCAATGGCTGCCGCTGCAGAAAGCACTTCTGATATTGTCAAAGGCGTTTCGGGAAGGAGAGGGAGGGGTGAGACACTTACTTTAGGGGTGCTGGTCCTCACTCTGGGTGGCTTTCCCACTCGGGTGCGGTGTGACTGCTCTTGGTCGAACTCTAGGTCCTCTAGTTTCTGAGTCAGAGCCAGTTTTTGCTGGATGGCCATTCGTAGGAGAGAGTTCAGGGTCTTTTTCTCATCCTCGGCCGCCGCAAGCTGTCGCTGCATCTCGTCCAGCTGAGACACGTACTCATCACAGCTGAGAAAAGAGAATGTTAGTTTTGATTTAGACGATAAAAGGAAATACTGATAGATTTATGTAAGTTCTCTTGAAAACTGTTTTACCAAGTACAGCTTTACCCCAATTCATATACTTCAGATTGTCTTCCAACTAGTCTTTTTTTTTAACATAGATACATGGGTTTGTTTGTAGAATAGCACAGCTGTAGTGGATAAGAATGTTGTAAAAGTGAGATAAAAAAAGTCATTTTTGTCAGATTGTTGTAATGATGTTGACATATTAGTTTTAAAACGGAGATATTACAATTGAAAAGATATTACAGTCACAATGTTGACATAGACAAGTGATCATTGTTGTGTATTCTTTTTGAGATAGTTTGAGATGGAAAAGTAAACATTTTGAGATTGAGTAAAGTTTTAATTTGGGCGGCACTGTGATGTAGTGGGTAGTGGACACTGTGGCCTAGAAGGTTGTTGGTTCGAGGCTTGCCAGTGACTTCCGTGGAAGGAGTTTGCATGTTCTATGAATTAAGTTTTAATTTTGAAAGATTACAGTTGAATTATTGAAATAGAAAAGTAATCACTTGAAATAGTAACATTTACATTATTATGTTACTCCTTACATTATTAGATATATAGCAGTTATATTTTTGAGGTATTACCATTGAAATAATGGAATAGTATAGTTGATAACTTGAGATAGAAAAGTAATCATTCTAACATTTTAAAACCTTTTAACTATATTCTATAGGAATGTTGATATATAAGAGTTGAAATATAATAATATTTATATGACAACGTTTTGACTTTGAGATATTTGAGCTGAAATTTTGAGACAAAGAAGCAATTATTTTTGAGGTAGTAAAGTCTTTTTTAGATTATATAGTTTATATTTTATAGATGGAAGAGATAGGTCAGATAAGTTTGAGAGGCAGTAAAGTTTTCATTTTGAGAAAATAGAGTTGAAATTAGCATTTTCTATCCAAAATTTCTACTTTCCTGTATCAAAATAATAACTTGATCTTAAAACTGTATTGTACCAAATAAAAATGTATCTTTATCTTATATTTGAGCTAAAAATTGCAATTTTGCTATGTAATATTATTTTACTTTGTTTTCTCGCGATTTCTATTTTCCTATCTCACGCTGTAATCTCGATGGTGATGGGAGCGGAGCAGATTGTGAATGTAGGAAACATATTGATGATCTTGTAGTTGAGCTTTCTGAAGATAACCTGAACATTGTACAAGCACGATCCAATATGGAACAACAGAATACAAAACAAACCCAGAACTACAAACCAGCTAACGACGCAATAAAAATGAATAAAATTATCATAAAATAATCATAATCAGATACGAAACTAATAAAAACAATGGGGAAATGAACAAAGAGGAACAAGAGTGAACTCACATAATGAAAAACAACAATATAACATATAAAACCTTTACATAAGAACAGAAAAAAAAGAAGAGAAAAATAAACCGAGATCATAAGAAACTCAACCTTTTTGTCTCAAAATTACAACATTGCTGTTTTTTTCTCACAACTTCTATTTTCATATCCTAAACCTTCAACTTTAGTTTCTGGAATAACTTTGCAATGTCAAATTTTTGGCTTTTCAATCTAAAAATTTCAAAGAAAAAAAACTTTTTTCAGTTTTTCCATTTTCTGTCAAAAATTTGCAGCTTTATTTAAATTGGTTCTACAATCATCTAAAACCATTCATTTTAAATAAAAATAATATGTACTTATTTTAGAAAACTAAACGACATAAACATACCATACTGTGTCTAATGGGTGATGCAGTACTAAGATGCTTCATAATTTCTTACCGTGTGGCAAACATAGCTCTGAGTGAAGAGAACGTAGCTGCATCCTCTTTCAAAGCCTTAAGTTCGTTCCTCAGCTTCATCATCGTCTCCGTCACCATCATCTTCTCATTCTCGTATTTGCTCTTCAGGTTTGCCAGAGCCACTTCAGCTGTCTGTGAAACAGTGAATATTTGTGAGTTGCTTTGGATAAAATTATCTTCTAAATGTATTCATTTAAATTGTATAAGGCCTAAACAGTGCAGCACCTTCATTCAAATATGTACATTCATTATCTCTGGCGTCAAAGGAACACACATCACACAATTGCCAACGATGGAAAAAAATGAATGTTGTAAATGAAAAATAAATGCTCTCAATCAATATTTCATCATAGTGCAGTAAATGTTACATGCCATAGTGTGCCATGAGCATTCCAGAAAAAAAAAATGTATTTTTGTTCTCCCTCTAGTTCCCAGTTCCTTTTATTTTTGTCCTTTTTCCTAGTCTTTTTTTTGTAGTTTTCTCTATGTTCTGGTCCCTTCCTGTCTGCTCTCTGTCTAGGTTTCCCTTGTCTGGGTTCATTATTTGAGATTCTTGGTAAGCTTGAGTTTATGCCTCATGCTTTAATGCTACCTTTTGAACAGTACCCTGTATTCGTTACCTAGTAGCTGTCTGGTTAGCAATCATTGATTGAACCGTCTAATGGTTTTCCTGTTTTGTTTGTACGTTCGTTTTAGCTTTTCTCAAGTATGTTTTATGTTTTGCCCCACCTCGTGTGTTTGTGTTTGTTTTGATTACCAGTTCATTAAAAGAGAATTGATTCCATATTGAATGCATTTGAGTTCTTTCAGATTTAATCAGATTTATGCTTTTTGGTCCACTTTTGCAGGTCATTTCAGAAACAAGGCACCAACATTTCTGGTATGTGCTCATTTTTACTCATTTACAGTAGTAAAAAATCTTGTAATTTAAAAAATTCGAAAAAAAAAAAAAAAACCTGGAGATTGCAGCCATTATGCCACACTAGACAGCAACTTATGCAGTATTGTTTCACTGTCTCAAAAAAAAACAAGTAAACAACAAAGCAGCAGTAATGAGAATTTTCGGGCATTTTCTTTTATTTCTTAGAGGCTCCAATGGCTCAGGTTGTCCAGATATCAATGGGACGCTGCCTAATAAATAGAGCTGAAGGTAAGGTTTCACATTTGTGTACATATTACATATTTTGCTTGTGTTTTATTATAATTTATTACATTAACAATGTGTAGATTTAAGGATTGAAGAAACGTTACAGACACTAAAGCCACCCTGGAACAGATTAATTTCGTATCTCGGGGTACCACTGTATTCTGTGTACCCCTTTAACTAAGTTTTTTTACTTGTTGCTTAATTTGTTGCAATTGATGCATTTTTGTTTGAAATCTGCCATTACCCATCCTCTGATAACCTAAGTGTCCCCATCTACTGTGAGAAAAGGAGTAATGTTGTTTGAAGACAACGACAAACCAACTAAAAATGAAGTCTCGCTGAAAATTTTAACACCGTGTTTGATATTTGTTTTAATATTGCCCATCGCAACGGGGAATGACACATTAGACATTACTATTATAATTTTGCTGTCAAGCCAGCCATCACCTCAAAAAGAACGGGCATGATTTATGTCTGTGCTTCATAGTTTGCTGTTGGCTCGGTTTAAAACAAGCATGCACGAATCTGAACATCAAATAATGGCAGATGGAAGTTTAAAGGAGCCTATTAAATGTAAAGTTACACAAGTAAGGTGAAAGCTGCACAGTCACTTACACTATTGAGCTCATGTTAACTTGAATGAATTAAATGGCTGTAGCATTAATTAATTTGTTGTGCATTACATTATAAATTGTAATGTTAAACTATTGAGGTATACTTTAAGCATTGACACAAATGGACATGTTTTGATTTTTTCATTGAAAGAAGTCTCCTGAACAGTAATGTTACCTTTGTATTCACTTAACTGATTTTAAAGCAACTTAACGTTACATATGATGGAATATATGTGGAATGTTTTTTTATGGTTATACAGACTATGGTTATTCTCAATATAATTTGACAAATACTCCAGCCCGCATAACATACACTGAGAATCGTTTAATAGAAAAAAAGTAGTTTAGATAGCTAATATGAGATTAAGGATATTTCTATTGGAGAAGGTTTAATGGTGCATTAAAAAGGTCAACATCTGCTCTCTTTTTTTCAAGAATATGATAAGTGGGAAGAAAAGGAAGGTCAGTTTTACAGGCTATTTTGGAAGGTAAACAAAAGTATTCCATCGGGTGTAGGGTTGGAGCTGAACTCTAAAAGACAAAGTACCTGCCAAATTAGCACAGCATATTTGTTTTTTATTGTTCCCAAACTTGGCCAGCCTAACCACCTTAATTTGTACCTTTTTTGATTTGATGTCCACCTTATTAACCCACATAGCACTGCTGGCAAAGATCTGTAACTGCTCCGTGAGAACAGAATACTGTTACCCCAATGCATACACCTTATTAGCACACCATAACAATTTGATATGGTACCTGCTCCATTAGCATGACATACCTGTTTGTTAGCTTTAAGCACGAGCCTGAGGGTGGCAATTTGCTCTCTCTTGGTGCTCAGGAGGGATTTAAGTTTAAGGATTTCCTCCATGCACACCTCTTTCTCCTTGTCCATGAGGGGAGCTAGCTCACTAGCAGCTGCTCTCTGGCGTGTCAGCTGCAGTGAACGGTCCACTGCTTTCTGCAAATGGTTGATTTGATCTCGGATGATGGCGTTGAGGTGGTGTATATTCGAGGGCTCTCTCCTAAGATCTGAGTTAGATTCCGGGGCAGGGGATGATGAAGAAGATGAAGAAGAGGCACTAATATTAGGAGAACCTGATGGGGTTCGATTTGGGCTGTATTCATTCTCTTTGGATGGCGAATCTGAAGGGCTGCGTGATTCAGAGGTATTAATGGATGCCAGTCTGCGTGCCAACCTGGGCGTCAAAAACACACGATGTTCCTCCTGCCCCTTAAAGGAAGAAGTGGAAATGCGTGTCAGGGTTCGACCCTGTTTATAATAATCCAGCATCACACGATTGGGAGTCTCATTGTTGCACAAGCACACATGATGGTACAGTTGGGCCAACTCTTCACTGAATGTTGCTAGCTCATCTTGGGTGGTACCCAGAATGCCTTGTGTTTCCATAGCTGTATTATTAGTCACTTGCAAATCTTGCTCCAGATTTGTAACTTTTTCCTGTGCTTCTCTGCAACTGCATTTCAGCTGTGCAACTTGCATCTCCAGTGCCAACATTTTGGCATTGCCCTGTTCCTCTGTACGCACTCGTACCTCCAAACATTCATTATATTGATCTCTCACCTCCTTTAACTCTGCTTTTAATCCCACCACCTCTGTCACTGCCATCTTATATTTAACCTGAATCAACTCCACACTAAGTCCCTCGTCACCTCCAGGGGAACATATCTGTTCTGCTTCATCCTTCTTCTCTTCATCCTCTTTGGAATTAATAGGTTGGTGCTGGAGTTTTCGGACCAGGCGGATGCTCTTCTGGTGCTGTTCACTCAGGGCACCCTGGGTGTGCCGGAGCTGAGCCTGAGATTCCTGCAAACTGTTGAACAAAGAGGCTTTTTCACGCTCCACCTACAGCACAAGAAAAAAAAAATGTAAACATTATTTAGACCATGATCAGATCTTTGCTTCCAGTCAAAGAAAATTTGGTAAATTGTTATAAACTTATAAACCTGTTATGGTAATAATACTGTCTCTATTGATAATAAAACACTGGAGACAGGTTGGAAGGAACACAGCAATGACGGCTATGTATTATAAAGATTATAAATACAATCAATGCATTCAATGCATTGAGTATATCGTACGTAAGTGCTGGTCGCAACGCCTAGGAAAGTGGAAGGGGAAAGAAGAACGTGATTCAGTGTGTTACCTACATTTATAGTTTTTCTAAGTTTTTCTCCTCCTCCCTCTCAACAATAAACCCATTTAGCCTTACCTTTAACTAAATAAACACTTAAATGTACTAAACATATAAGTCTAAATAAAATTATAGTATAACTAAGTTAAGTAGATTTAAGAATGAAAGATTTCAAGTTAAAGAAATACACGTTATTCTATGTCTCCAAATGACCAGTAGATTGGAATATAACACAATTAATGAGATGCTAGTGTTTAATATTTTTAAAATCCATTACAGGCCTTAAGGTGGGGCTGTTGCCAGCTTTATTGTGTGACCCACACAGATATCTGGGGCAATATGACAATGGTTGTAGAGATGCATCTTAATATATACTTGCCACAAAGCAGTTGGGTACCTTTAGGAGATGTTGGCAAACATGCGAGCCAACTTTTGTTAAGATATGTTGATGCATTTGCATCTTTTGACTAAATCTAAGATGGTCGATATTCAAAATGAGTGAGGCAATAAAAATAAACATGGTGTGACTCAGCATGATGGTCAGAATGTATTGAGACCGATTTTTATTATTTTATGATGAAGAGATATGGAATTATAAGGCATAGCGAGCACTGTTTTGAAACTCAGATGACAACCTCTGATAATAGTTATTATAACATCCACCAAGTTTGGTATTGAATTACTAAAGCATTATGAGATATAGCCTAACAGCCATTTTTGCAACCTTTATGTTGCCCCACTCGAAAACACTTTGTCAAATAAAAAAACGTCCAAAATACATTGCATTAAGACATTAGACGTTAAAAGGACATCTCAATGACATTGAATGTTTGCAGGGAGGTTTTGGTGTTAATTCAAAATGACTGGTAATGTAACGCACAATGACATCATGTAGTCTGTTGGAATTGGTCTAAGCCAAGGATTAAGGAGACTCAAGAATGTTGTCTCTAGACCATACAGTTCAAAGGTTTTTAGAACAAAAATAAGTACAACTTTGGACTAGTGGTGGTGCTGTTTCGTGGTGATATAAGTATAAGATATAATAAAATATGATCGTGTGCGTGCATTCATAACCATGCAGGGAAGAAAGTTAGGTAGCCACAGTTTTTGATACAATGCTCAGGATATCTACTTCAAAACAAAACTAAAGGCATTGGAAACCACCACACACCAATATGTACGTAAACTGGAACCCTTGGTTTACTGTATACATATTAAAACTCAAACAGTCAGGCTTGGTCCTTTGTTAAACCTAGTCTCACCGTCTCAAGAGAATTATGGAGCTGTTCCTTGTGGTTTTGTCACATCTTCGATGTTTACTGATTTAAAGTTCAAGTGCGCATTTGAGATGAACATGCTCTCTACTCCCTGCTCTCTGGTGTCAGGAGGGATATTTTTAAACCAGTAGCATGCTCCGTTAGTGTGCGGTGGTCTCATATTTCATCCCAGGGCACTGCAGCATCCCATTGTTAACTGAACAACGCCTTAAACAATGCACCGGACTCTCGGGAAGGGGATGTGATTTTTCTCTCCATCCCGATGTCTTCCTTGCGTCAGCACCCCCCAGCAAACCCCAAAAGTCAAATAAAAATCTGATTGTGAAACGCAACAGAAAAACAGAAAGTGTAAGGTAAAACTTGCATTGGAAAAACTCCAATTTTTGTCTCCAATTTAATCTAAAATGATAATTTTAGGTGTAAAACATTCTGTGAAAACTATGTATATGTTGTAAATTGTTGTTTTTGCACTGCTTTTCTTTCATTAGTTAAGTAGATTTTTATCTCGTAAAACTTTGAAAGCTTTGTTTTTTCATTTACAAATCATTTATTTTGAAACATGACATGATTCTTTATTGATAACAAATTTCCCCCAATGATATCACTAAATTTGTTTTAAATAACAATTTGCTTAGGCATGTCAATTGACTTTAAAGGTGATTTCAATGAAAGTAAATGGAAGAGAATGAGAATAACACTCAGTTTACACATAGTGTTCTCCACGAGATTTAAGGAGAAATACCTGCTGAAGCTGCTGTTTCAGTTTGAGCATCTCTGGTCCACTGATCTCACTGAACAGATCCGGAGTCAGAATTTCCGTCTTCCTCAATCCAGACGACCTGAAATCACTGTTCAGTCGACTTGACCCCGTCGCCCCCTGGAGCAGATGCCCATTGCATTTACCCCCATCTTCACTGCTAGGTGATGTGGCAGTAGTGGGAGTGGCACTTCCACTGGGTGGAGCTGAGCTCAAGGCAATAAGATGTGCGCAGCCGGAGCTGAACGCCCCGTCACATACCGTCAGATGATGGGCTAATTCCTTACGCAGGGTGTTTTTGACTTCCCTTTCGTTTTTGAGAGCATCCAACGCTTCCTCTAGCTGGCTCTCAGAGATCTCCTTGAGACGAAGAGCATCTTCTAATTGGCTGTTAAGGAGGGAGGTTTCCTCTTCCAAGACTTTCAGTTCGTGCTTCAGGCCTTCGAACTCCACCTGAGGAAGAAGTGTTTGTGGAGGTCATTCATCTTTGCAATCACACAAACGAGAATGTCTATCACAAAGAACCATCTGGAACTCAAAGCATTTGTGGGAAATTTGAACTTCCTCTCTTTCTTTCTCTCTCTTTACATCTTTACATTTCAATCTTACATTTGAAAGAAGCTACATCTTGTGAGCTACATCTTTCATTTGTAGGATATAAGGTGAAATAATTGAACAGTGTAATATTTTTTGAGTGAGTCGTATTTTTTGGGCAAGTAATGGTACTTTACCATAAGCTGCTTTTTATACCACTCTCTACCACCGAATCAGAATACAGTATTCAAATAGACTATCGGCATATTCACCTGGTTCTGCTTGAGCGTGGACACCAGTTTTTGCAGAGAGATGTTCTCCTCCTCCAGTTCAGTGTAGTCCTGCAGTAGCCGCGCCTCTCTGAATTTATACTCGCGGATCTCCTCTCTCATTCGGCTCCTCTGCAGCTCCAACATCTCAGAGCTCTAAAGGAAGGAGAGAAAATAAAGCTTTTTGAAATATGTTTAACATCCCGACAGGAGCGCCTTCTCATCAGAAGGGTTGAAGAAAATATTCATTTCACTGCAGTTACCTAAAGCATTAGAAAGCCAAACTGACATTCAGTGGTACCCCGAGATACAAATGCTTCGATTTACGAAATATTCCAGGTACAAAAGGTTCAAGATGCGAATAAAATTCGAGATACGAACAACCACACACAGTTCTGCTCTATTATCCGCTTGTTGAGTCTGACATCGTGCTGCGCTTCCGGATCCTGGCGCTCCTTTCTCCCATTGCAAAAAGGGGCTGATACGCTTTAAAACCCTTTAAATCAGTTTTAAATCGACCGAAACATTATGTATAGATTACCAATAATGTGCTATAACAAATGTTAGAGTCAAGGTGTCGTAAAAGAAATAACGTTTATAATGTGGAAAGTGCTGTTCTGTAGCGCAAGTTAGAGAAACCCAGTGACGTGTTCTCAGAAGCTCTCTCTCTCCAGTACGCTCGCTACTGTCTGCGCTTGTGCTTGAAACCGTGTTGGTAATTCGTGAAATATCTCGAGAAAGTTATCTTTCATACGTAGTGCCGTAATGTTTTCTCGCATTCGTTCCACCTCCTCCGACACATCGCTTCACTCTCAAGGTAAGGTTTCACATTTGTGTACGTATTACGTATTTTGCTTGTGTTTTATTATCATTTATTACATTAACAATGTGTAGATTAAAGCATTGAAGAAACATTGATTTTTCTCTGGTTTTCCATTTTTTATCAACTTATACTTTTGTTTCTGAGAGCCGTTGCACTGATTAGGCGTTTTACATGTAAAACTTGCTTTGAGATACAAAAGCCACCCTGATTAATTTTGTATCTCGGGGTACCGCTATAACTGTTTCCCTATGACACACACTGCAGAATGGCAATGGCAGTGTGTGAGGGTTTAGTCCACAAAAGATGTTTCTCCTAAAGCCTATGCATAAAAAGTACCCCTAGAATGCTGAAGAGAACTGCGACTCTGTTCTCTGCAGTGATGAGTTTTAAAACTGTGGGGCGTCGTAAAAGTGAGGATTTGAAAAAAAGTACACTGTCCCTTAGGTGAACCATTGCGATGTCCTTAGGTGGTGCTGCATATGTGCTGTTGGTGTTGTGCATGTCATTGATGGTATCATCATGAACTCAACAATGTACTGCTCTATACTGAAGGAGAAGATGCTGCCATCACTCCACTTTTCCAACACGACAATGAACCAAAACACAATGAGCCACAGCTACTGATGCATTTCTGAAGAAGAACAGGGTGAAGGTGATTGAATGGCTAAGTCAATCTTCTGATCTGAACACACCTGTGGGGAATTCTGAAGCGACAAGTTGAGCATCACTCTCCATCCAGCATCTAGAAGAGGTTATTCTTGAAGAATAGAAAACAATCCTTGTTTTTTCCCTGGCGGGAAGACTAGGTGCTGTTCTTAAAAATCACGGTGCCCATCAAGGTGCCCATCAGGGTACCCAAAAGAACTCTGTTTTTGTTGTAGGCTGTATTCATTTCTGCTTTTTTGTGATTTGAACTGGATTATTACATTTTTTCATGTTATGGAGTTAAATAAGTGTTCAATAATTCGTACTACTGATTTAAATTCACACTTTTAAAGGGGGTGTGCTCACAAACAAGTATGTGAAAGGTAACCAAGAGAGAAAACAAAAACAAAAGACCCTGACAGCATCCCTTAACACTTAAAGATGTTCATCCAAAACCTGATGTAGAACCAGCCCATCCAGCTCAGGCTGTGATTTGTAACATGATGGCAACTGAGTTAAGCTAGTCAAAGCTAGCAGACCATCTTAAACCAACATTAACCAGCTAAAACCAAGTTTTTCCCAACAATTTAATAGATTTCCGTCATATTTCACCTCTCTGAGCTCCTGGAGTCTGTCGGCGAGCCTCTGGTTTTCGGCGTGGGTGCAGATGGCCTGTGTCCGGCTACTCTGGAGCGCGGTCTGCTGCTCCAGTAAACGTTCCATGAAGTAGGCTTCCTTCCTCTCTGACTCCTGCAGAAGAGCCGCCTCGCTGCTCTCGCCATCCTCAGCTACCTTCCTCTGTGTGCTGTAAACCTGACTGAAGGCCTGAGAGAGAGACAAGGTGTTTGTTTTTATTTTTTTTTATGTAAAGTAGCAACTTGAACAAATTTATAAAAGGGGATTATGTAGACTTGCAAAATTTTGTCCTGAAAAGTCATGAAATCAACATGAGATCATGAAACCAACAATAGGTGTCAAGAGGTAAGTCCGTCATTGATAGACTCTTGAGAAGTGTTAGTGATTAAGGTTATTGCCGGAAGCTAACTGATGTCTAGCTGAGTCATAAAGAATACCACAAGCTTGAGTGGATTGTCAGGAATCATTGGGAGTTTCACAAACTCAATTGAGGCTCAAGTCAAAGCACTGACTTTCATGATGCTCTGAAGAATCCTCTCATCAAGCAACTCCTGAACCAGAGACACCTTCACAAGCATCTTATGTGTGTGAGGGGGAAAAAAAAACTCTCTAAAGTTGGAGTAAAAGTTCACCCAACTCTGGTCTTGATACTCCCTACTCTAAAAAGCCAGCAATTGATCTCGATGTTCTCCAGTCTCTTGGTCTTCTGCAGTGTCTTGGTCTTAACACTTTCCAGTCTTGTCTGTGTCTTGGTCTTGATACTCTCCGGTTTCTGCCTTGTCTTGGTCCTGATACACTCTGCTTTCGGCTGTGCCTTAGCTTCAATACTCTCTGGTCTCAGTAATGTCTTGGATACTCTCTGGTCTAGACTGTGCCTTGGGCTTGATACTTCGTTCTGACAAAGAAAGTCCTGAATACGATTTTGTATGATTTTGATTTTGATCAATACATATCTACTTTTATTTTGTTTTTTTTTATTTTTTTTTCTTTCATACACACGCATTCACCCAAACACACCCCCCTATACATGCACACTCACACGCACACACACATGCACACACACACACACACGTGCACAAGCGGGTCGATATAAAGACATGTGGACTGCCTGCGGTGAAGCTTTAAAAGTCCCATCCGCTCTGCGGCAGAAACCTGCACACACTCATTGTATTTCTCTGTAAGACAGTAGTAAAAGGTATTTACTAAGACTGTTTTTATAAAGAGATCGATTACCCCTCACCATCTTTAAATTTAGAAATCTAACAGTCACCTGAGATTCATTCCGACAAAATTCTTGTGTTTCAAGGTTGTTGTTCAGCAGTTCCTTACACTGTTGAGACACTGGTTTTCGATTCCAATTCTCTGAAAGTCAACTCAATATGATTTCTCTAACCCTGTGCAAGTTTTCACCACCCAACATTTTCAAATCCCTGTCTATTGCATTTAAATGATACATTATACAAATATACCTATACTGAGACATGGAAATGGGCTAGAAAACATAATACAACGCATGAAGGCAGTGTTTTATTGAAAGCACATGAACAGCAGACATCTTTCATCACCTGAATTATGCAGCAAGTTTTTCTCAGAGCTTATTATCCAACTCAACACTCCTCTGCTTCCCTTCTAAGTGCCATCTGCTTGATCCATTATCCATAATTCATAACCAGACGTGTCTCTGAGCGCTCCAGGAACTCCCCATGAATCCCTGAAATTTGTCACTGGGTTATATTTTAACATTGTAAAGGTCAAAACACTCAACTGCTTTATTTTTAACACAATATCTGGTGTTTTATCACTTTGTGAGCACATTTTTAACATGTGAATCCCCTCACAAGGTATATTGCCAGGCTATTTCAGGTAAATTTGAGAAAATATATCCTAATTGTTACCTGTACCTCAGTATTTTTCATTTTATTTCCTCTATACTGCTGACATGCAATACTGGCATAAGTACAGACAGCTGGAGAAACTACAAAGCGGACTGACCTTTATTCTGAAGCTAGTGCTTTAGAGAATTTAGAACCATATTGGACATGTCTACGCTGATTTAGACTAAACCATATTTTATCAAGACTTGGTTACATAAATAAAAATGGTAAACATTGTCATGGAACCCATTCTGTTCAATATAATAAAGATTAACATGTGCACATTTTCTTAAAGCTATTTGCTTTTTTTTAGCATTTACAGAGTTAAATCCAAATTCAATTTTGTTGTAAATGCTTTGGCAAGGGTTACTCTTTCCAGTGTACAGTAACAGTGTTCCAATTTAGGCCTGTTATTAATGCCAGCTTACTCCTGGTTAGTGTCATAAGGATCTGCTGTTGCATATCTCCAGCTTATGGACAAAAGGCAGGGTACTAAATGATGGGCAACCTAAATGATGGCATTCTCCCTTGAAGCCTAATAGGAAGCAACTTGAACTGAAATTCCTCTACCTACCTCCAAAACAAAGTTAAAATTGGCAACTTTGGCTAAAAAAACTCATTTTTCCACCCTTGGCTCCACTAGTTGATTTAGATCTCTACATTTGACCTTCATGAACACTTTGAGGGGTGGTGAATTTAAATTTGTTGTCTCAAAGTGTATAATTTAAGGGCATGGTTTCTTGACGGGCCGATGATTGACAGCTCTTTCAGCCCGTTTCGTCACGCGTCCTCCTCTGTAGTCCTTCATTCCAGCTAATTTCATCTGAAGAACTTTACTACTTTCTTGTTTTTAGATTTCACTGTCTAAAACTGTTTCTTTTGTGTATGTGTGTGTGTGTGTGTGTGTGTGTGTGTGTGTGTGTGCGTGTGTGTGTGTGTGTGTGTGTGTGCGTGCGTTGTGTGTTTTAGACTGTTGAGTGTGTGGTTTCTATACCCACATCCTGCCTTATTTTCGATTACAGAGAACTGACGCACTTTCATGAAGGCGATGGCTGGCTACGCCCACTTTTTGCTTCATTTCACTTTGCCAGAAACCAATGGGTGATGTCACTGACGCTTCTTCCATGCTATATACAGTCAATGGTACTAAAGCAAGTTTTTGCACCATTGAGAAAACCCAAAGAACCAAAGGAAACTGCAAAAAGTTATCAGTGTCAAACCAACACTGCTGGTGTCAATGACATTGACGTATACAAACAGTGCCTCAGTGATAAAATAACACTTTGCAAGTTGAATTAGTTGCCCAGTCAGTGTTAAAAGTGAATGAGGTGTTATTTTCACCTACATATGGTTATATTTAACACCAGGCTCTTATTTTTTCATCTAACTTAGTGTAACATTTACCACCAGGCCTTTGTTTAGTCATCTAAAATGAATGTACAGGCTTGTCCTTCTCGGATGTGTCTAAGTATTCCCACAATGACTGTGGAGAGGGGGATGAAGGTTGAAGAGTGAGACCGGACAAATTATAGATGGAATAGATCACCATATAAGGAAGAATGGAAATTGAATTTTTAGGGGGTGGAACGTCCCAATTAATGCCTCCTGACACAGTTTAAGTCAGGGGGCCTTATGAGCATTTACTACATTACAATTGTCTCTAATAGATTACCTTTAAAACACTGTTCAGAAATTTAGATTTTGTCTTTTTTTAATTGGGAATGAACACTTTTTTTACTGTTTTAAAACAAAAATCAAAAATGTTAAGACAAACTAAATATCCAGAAATCCCCCCATAAAGTAAAGTCAAGGTCAAAACAACGTCAAAATTGTACCAAGTTGTACCAATTGTTCCAAGCCCTTTTTGTGCCATTATGTTTTCTGTCAGAACTTTGAAAAACACAAGCCAAATCACAGGTATTGTGCTTCCAATGGTTATTCCTTCTTTTCATCACTAAATAAGACTTATGGCCCTGATTGGGGTCTGTAAAATGAAACTGAATAGTGATTGCACATTTTCTCACATTTTAATTTGAATTACCTTGTAAATTATGTGTCATAACACTTGTAATGTTTGTTTAAAACCCGCAATATCAAAACTAATAACCCTTTTGAAACCTCCACATCATATTTGAAATCAAAATTAAACAATGGGTGTATGGTTTGTGTCATTCCCACTTAATACAAAACAGCCAGTGTGACTGGCATGCACCGGTGCATGCAGAAACTTCTAAGAGTTATTTAAACAATCCCTAATCATTTCAACTCGCAAAGTGTTGCATTTATCACTATCCCCCTGTTAATTCAACTTACATAATGTTATATTTAACACTGGGCTATTTTTATCAACACACAAAGTGTTCTATTTAATATTTGCCCCTTTTTATTAATCTCACATACACCAGGACATTGTTTATTTGTCTCAAATTGTATCTTATTCAACACAGGGGCAGAATTTATATAAGTCCACTCCGTTGAAAACAGCAGTGTTGATTCAACACTGTGAAATTGCCCTTATCCTGGGGGGAACATGCCTGGAAACACACCATACTGCCTCCAGTTTTCTGGCCAAACCAGACGATGGAAAGGCTTTAATGTCAGAAATAGGCATTAATGAATAATAAATCAGCAGATGCCATCATCTTCTGCTGTGTCTCGCATTGCCATTACTATTTAATTCACAAGGAAAGAAATAAGATTTTCTAATAAAGAGAACATTTCACAAATGAAAGCTGCATTATTAAGTTGTGAAAGTGAATCATGTAAATGATAAAATAAAGCCGAATCAAGACATTATGTCTCTAAATCTTTACAAAACATCCAAATGTTGTATCAATGGATTTTGCATTTATACATTTGGTAGATGCTTTTATCCAAAGTGATATAATTTAAGACCTGGACACATTTGGTCAGTTCCTGCTTTGTGATCTATGTGAAAAAAATCTGTTTTGCTCTTTCGAAGACAGCATTCAGAGTTCATTCTGAGGGATATTAGTTCATATTATTTTAAACGTAATTCAGATTTGAAATGAGATTTGTAATGTTTTTTTTATATTTTAATATATATGTTATTATTTTATTTCTTGTTGTTTGTTTGTTTGTTTATTTATTTTCTATAAAAGTTTAAAAACAAACAATCATTTCACATTTAATGACGGGATCCCTTGATGATTAAAATATGTACCTCCTGTAACTGCTCGAGCTCGCCCCGCAACGCGTCCTGCTCGCGCTCCAGCTCCGCGCGCTGCTGCGTCAGCCGCTGGTTCTCCTCCAGCACCGCGAGCCCACACTCCGCCGCGCGCACCTTCTCCCGGTTCGCCTCTGCCAACTCCCGGGACAGTCGCTCCACCTCTGCCCGGTAATGATCCAGAGACTCGCCTGGTGCGCCTCCGCCGCCGCCTCCGCCCGCAGCCATCGGCCCGGCCCCGCGCCCTCCACCGCGCTGGATGGATGGATGAAGGTATTCCTGAAGCTCGATCAGTGGTGCATGGCACTAGCAATGGCTAACATTTTGGGTTTGATTACCCGAGGAAAGCTAGCATTGACAATACAAACAAAAATAATCGCATTGAATACACTGTAAGTCTCTTTGTCTGGAAACAGCTTGGTCCTAAATGTTACCCAAACGTCCTCAGAGTCAATAATTCCGACATTGTACCAAAGAAATCTTCAATAATTCCCTCTTCTTTTCCTTCTCTTCTTTTTCTGCTTGCTCATGGGTGAAAGGGGGACGCCATCATTACTAGGATGGAGAAAAGTGGTCCAAGCAACTCACTTCGTCTCTCCTCCTGTGACGTCAACACATCTTTGCTGCAGCACTTCTCGAAAGGCTGCCGAGCTCATGAATATGAATCATTTGTTCTTTCGGGACCGCCCATAGAACGTTAACACTTAATATTCATTTACGTCCGCCAATCAAATATTAGACGGCTAATCGTTAATTGTGTAGACTATATTCGTCAGTCTACCATTTTATATAGTATCCTTAGAGGCAGAGTTATAATGCATTAATAGAAAATAAAAAAGTTGCCTACAATTATAGCATTGAAAAGATTTAGTTTGGTTATCCCATATTAACGGATATACCACAAGAGGGCGTTACAAAGCTGTACCTTTTAAACCACGAGCGGCTAAAAATTTTTCTTTATCGATTTGGCATTGTTCATAGACCAAGTACCAGTAAAAAAACGATTAATCCTCAACTATTGACCATTTAAACACACGATGTGTCAGAGGGGTTAGCCGATAAGAGTGAGATTATGATGTCTTTACCTCATTGCTGTGAGGCTGTAAAACTGATAAAGACGGAGGGTGAAAAGTTTAACATTTGTGAAAATGAGGATGTCAAGGAAAGGTCGGAGCCGTAAAATATACGAGAGTTAAGGTGCAAAAAGTCAGATCACGCAAAGTAAACGCATTCGTATAGTTTCAAGGGCCATTGGGGTTTTCCTTTTGCTAGTTCCCGCCCTTCTGTTAATCTACTCAAGCTAACGTCAGTGACTAGCTAAAACCTGCAAATCTGCAAACGAATTACAGAGTAAATTCTTTTCTATGTTCTCATTTTAACATACATTAAAATCATTGGCATTTGTATTAATCCAAATGTGTTTTGAAATTTTGAACAAATGAACCACTATAGAGCATAGCAAAAATGGGGCATGGCGGATTTACGCAATACTCTAAATGCAAAATATAGTTTTTGTATCACGTAATTTCAAAATAATTGTGTGATGTGAATGTGGATTCAGTTTTTTGTACTTGATAAATATGTAGGAAACAATTATTATCCTCAGTATGAAATATTTAAAAACAGGTTCATCTATTGAAATAAATACATGTATTATATATGAACTTTCAAATCCAGCTCATCCATTCCAAATGATTTCAAAATCAAAGCCTATTGACCTATGATAACACTAGTCTAGGGTTCAATTTCTGGTCAGCTTCTGACATTTTATCAGTGTTTTCTTTCAGGATCATGAGTTCACCCTCTCAGCCTGTCCTGACCGGCTGGTGAACTCAGTCAAATTAAGATAAATCTAACTTTATGACTTAAGAGCCAATAAACCAATTCAGTGATAATTAGAAATTTCAACAACAACATTTATATATCACACAGTGTCCATTTGATTATACCTTATCTGCTATAGAATGAGATAAAATCATGATGCCACATAGTAGTTCACTTGGGATGTAAGATTAGCGAAATGTACATTTAAAGGGATACATCAACAGATAATATTTATTCACAAAGTGTTTCTCAAAATTTTTCCAAAGCGTTTACAAAGTTTTTCCACTGAAGATATTCTGAGATAGAATGTCTCTGTTGATTCGGTGTGCCAGAAATTATATTATTCACTTCATTTATCAACAATTTCTAATGAAGAGATACGGAAATAATTGATTTACAATGGAACACATGTCCATCACTTCACAAATGATACATAGTTTTTTAAAATAATTAGTTATGTACAAAAACAGAACCAGAAAAGACACAAGATGCACAAAACCTTAATCTCATCTTTGAGTCAGAAAAGTTCTATTTTTGTTGAAGTTGTGAATGTGAAAGTTTTCTGCTCTGAAATCAGGAAAAGGCATGGCACATTGGATTGTGGTTGGCAGCCAAATTTTCTGTGGGGATCTCAGGCACTGCAACGAAAAGCAAGTATAATTAAAAAATAGAAGTATAAAATAATTAAAAGATTACATGTAGATGTTGTGGAAAATACTGGCAATTTTTTTAAAATACATAAAACCTGCCACAAAATTGTTGAGAAAGAACATTTGAGACCTTTTAATTAACCTTTTACTGTGTTTTCATTCATTTACTCACATATTTCAATATTAACCGACTTGACTAACTTTCCTGACTCAGTATTAATTGACTAATTTCAAATGAAAGAGGCCTCTGAATTATAATTGTTAACTCCTTTTCTTTACATTTTTTTATGTTTTAGAGTGTTCCAAGCCTCTAATGGATAGGACATTGGTAAAGGTTGGAAACAATATTTTTATTTGCTTATTTGCTATGCTTTTTTGCATGAAAAGTTTTTAAAGAATTTTTTTCAGAATTGCAAGATATAAACGGCCAACTCCAAGATGAAATCACCTAACAATTGACCAAATAGGTAGCCTTCTAAAGAGAGCATTCACCTTTTTGATAGTGTAAGTTTCATCAAGAGGCATTAATATGGATAGATTTCTGCTTTTTACTGCGATAAAGGTAAAGCAGTGAACATAGGTACTTTAAACACCTATTCGCCTATTTCACTCAGCTGCCATTTTGAAAATGACAAAGAGGCGCCGCTGAGAAGAAAACCAGAAATAGTATTAAAATTAAGTCTTACTAACGCTGTAGGACTGCAATTTAGTGATTGATAATGTAATTTATTTAACATAACTTTCTATACTGGTGATGTAGACTTCCATAAAACATTTAGTTTCAGTTCAATTTTCAACATTATAAAATATCTTGGCAGTAGTTCCAGATTTGTTTACCTCTGCTTGGCGGTTTCTTTCAACGGGAGCCTTGCTTTTGTTTTGGCAGCTACGTGAAATAGGGTTAGGAGTTTTAGGACTTACAAATTACAGTTATTTTGAATACGTAAGCATAATCAAAGTTTCGAAAATGTAACTCGCCATCTTCAATATTTAACGTAAGACATCTTCTGATTACTGAAGCGTTGTTACCTGTTGTTGATTCAATATAAACTTTGTTCAGAAATGTAGTTTGATAGATATTTTTTTAAACGCGGTGTGAGAAAAAACCTGCCTTCATGTGTGTGCGATATTGGAAGGAAGTGTTTACCGGCACATAGAGCAGTGAAGAGTATGTCGGGTCTCTCAACAGTCTTACCACTGTGTTGTCAGCTCTAGCTTTGTCCCGCCTCCATTTTGCTCGACGGTTCTGGAACCAGATCTGAAATACACACCCAACACTTCATAAAGATTCAATTGTTTGGAAAAATATTTTTTGTTAATCAATATTTGAAAACAACTCTCCTATTAGATCATTAAGTGGCTATTAGATCATTTAAAAATACTCTGATAATTTGTAATGAATTTTTCAGTTTGAAATCAGTTTTCAGTTTGAGGGCCATGTAATGATCTAGCATCTTTAGAGCCAGTCATTGCATGACACAAGCATTTGTGTTCTTAGCTCCGCCTACTGATCATGAAAAGGTGGTTTATGTTTGAAAAAGTGAGCCCTAGTAGAAAAATATAACAGTCTCTTTAATTCAACAACAAATCCAAAAAAGCAGCTCATAAATCAAATAAGCAAATATTAACTACATCTCCCACTAAAAGTATTGAACACAATAATAAATTATAAAAAATACTTTTTTAACATTTTGTTTTCTCTTAACAAAAGTTAAGCTTGAGGTTTACGTATACTCCCAAACTGTTCATCTTGAACTAATATCCTGCTCGCCGTGTTCTGAGATGGACTTATGGAGCATGCTCCATGTCATGTCTGTGTTTGAAACAACATAATAACTGCACATTAAAAATCCCAAGTGTTTTAAATAAATAAAAAAAAAACCATAAGATTTCGCGAGGATGCAGCAGATTTATGCAGGGCATATGGCCTGGTAAAACAAGCCTAGCCAAAGATACAGGTTTAGGTTGCTGTAGCAGGGGTTGCCATCTTACATTTTTTGCTTTATTCTAAAGCTGATCTGCTTTTTTTGTTGTTAGCTTTAAAACAGGGTTTTTCCAAAAGGATTGCGGTTAGGTATGAAAAAACATCTGGGATAGAATGAAGGCTAAAGTAGGGTTAAATGAAGGTGTGAGAACCTGTATGCGTCCCTCAGAGAGCTGGGTCCGGCAGGCCAGCAGGTCTCGGGTCTGAACATCAGGGTAATGTGTGTCCTGAAACACTCTCTCCAGCTCTTCCAGTTGATGAAGTGTGAAAGTGGTTCTAACACGTCGGTGCCTGGACCCGGACCGTGCTGTAAAAGATTACAACAAGCTTTATAAACCAGATTGATAATACACCACGCACACCAATTTGGTATCCCACCAATTTGGTAAAAAAAAACTATTTGTAAAAAAAGTTGAAGTCATGGGTCATATGTATGGGTCAGTGACAAATCAGAATCATATATTAAATAATTCACCCTCCAAGTCACACCTATGCAAGTTGTATTCAAAATAAATTTAGATAATAACGATTTTGGATGCACATTATTGTTTTTGTTTTGTTTTGTTTATTTTTTTAGTTAGATTTTAGATTTGCATATGGATAGTAACTTTTGTTTTTGTTTTGTTTTGTTTTTTTTTTTAGTTAGATTTTAGATTTGCATATGGATGTAACTTTTATTTCAAAATTTCTGTGAACAAAAACATTGGTTATGCCAATTGACGTATTCGGTTACACCAGTAGACATACCAGAAGCATAATGGATTCCCCATCTTTAAACCAATACTCAGAACTTTTTGTTTCAATATTATCATTATTATTTGTTATTAAAAATTAAAAATGTTTACACGTTTTTTAACAGCATAAAATTTTATTCAGAAGCATTTTTTTTGTTTATTTCAATCACGTCTATATTATAAATGTTACTAAAACATTTTTTGGGGGGTTTTGGATAAATTTATAATATAATTTATAACGAAATTTATAAATGTTACTAAAACATTTTTGGGGGGTTTTGGAGTGAATCGGATAAACATGAATTGAGAATTAGAATTGAGTGAAATACTCTAATGTAAGAGAAAACATATGCATAGTAATACTTTGTGAAACATATTCATTGGGTCTGAAAACTTAATATTAAAAAACCGGACATAAACATCATCAAATTTTGTGTAAAATAAAGTTAGTAGCATACATCCTGATAACTGAGATATTAAAGAACAAGCAATCAGAATAATATAAATGCTAAATACCTCTGCATATGTTGATTTTGGAGGTGTCAGGGCTGTTCTCTGTCTGTTTGCTCTCAGAGGTCTGCAGTTCTCCCTTCTCTTGTGCTCTCAGAGATGATGGTTTCTTCAGGATTGCTTCAATGGAGTGTGAGAGGTATTTATGAGGGTTTGCGTCTGTCCTGACTTCATCAGAAGAGACCTCAGAGTGTTTCTGAATGTCCAGCGCTAATAGCTGCATTCTGAGGCTTTGTTAGACTCTGGCAGACTGTCAGAGAAGTTTGAGAGGTGTGTGTCGATGTGTGTGTGCGTGTGTGTGCGTGTATGCGTGCGTGTGCGCGTGTGTGTTGTGTCTAAGATATGGTAGAGCCTTCAAAGAGGAGGGGCAACTCTTCAGTAATTTTTAATAATAACACAAACGTTAGTTATTTAATGTAAACAATATGTATTTCCCCCCCATTTTACTTTTAAATTATGTTTATAAATTTACATTCTTTTCATTTTGCTGCATCAGACGCTTTTCTTGCATTATAATAAACTCTGATAAGTTGACAGACGACTTATCTGTACGATGGCCAAAAAAACGGCTACTGAAAATCAAAAACATAAATTTAAATATTGTGTTTTATTTGTGTTTTTGATGTGCAATAGCGTTGGGCGTGCAAAGTTTTGTTGTGTTATGCACCGATGGGCCACCTTTTATATGTCTTAACTGTCTATAACATTATGTAAGAATTTGTAAATTACTCAACTACCAAACTGGTTAAGTGGTCTGCACTTACATTTTTCTCACTTACCGATATGTAACTCGCCATCTTGGATTTTTGATGTAAGATTTCAGAAGCGTTGTTGCATGTAGTTAATTAAGTATTGTTATTAAAATGTAGTTTGATAGACTAAAACGATTTAACAGCAAATTAAAAACAAAAAAAGTATCTCAAGTTGAAAGGTGAACGGGGACTATGAGGGTGGACAGATAAACCGAACGCTACCAAAAGATGGCGCCAAAACATTCTTTACGGAAAATTAAAATGGCGCCTTCAAATATAACGTTATTAAAGTTTTATACAATAGTTCGTTTAATTTGTAGATAAACATTTTTAAAGGATATAAAAGGTTAGTTGAGTGTTGGGCAAGAATACATAGCGTTCTGGACCAACCTCTGGAAAACAAAAGGGTTTCTTTTGTCATTAAAAAAAACATCACTTGCTCAATTCATGATCGAATTACGTACTTCACATGATGGTACATTTTCTAGTAATCTATTACAATTTTATGTAAATGAACAAATAAATGTAAATTTTTTTTTGAAATTGTATATAGAGGTCTATTCGAAATGGCATTCCTGTTCCATAGGTAAAAAAACAGGGAAGCCAGGATCTATGTTTGTGTGTATACAATCTTTATTTAAAAATTCAATTAATAAGAGAATTTCTCAATGAGAGAAATGAGACCTAACTTTTACAGTTATGATGAGTGTCAAGATGACCAGTCATTTCTTTACCTTTATCTACGCTTCTTCGTTTTTCGGGGTCATGGGGTTCTGTTGGCACCTATCTCAAGAACATCAGGTAGTGCTCAAGAACTTCAGGCAAGTATACGCTGGACAGGTTTAAAATTAAAAACACACTTTCAATCCCAAGGGGAATTTTGTGAATTCCATTAACCTGGAGCCTGTTTTATTTGTGGGGGGAACCTGGGACATACACTGATATGTCTGATGATGAACATTCGACGTTAGAAACTAAGCTACTGCTGTATAATTTTTTTCCACTAGCAAAAAAAAAAATGCAGATTAAATTCTATAAGGTGGAAGATTACATTCCATAATTCATAAGTTTCCCTCGCTTTGCAAAATTTCTTGAACTCAAAGTGTTTTACATTAAAAGTTTTTCTTATAAATGTTTTCCAAAGCACCAAACAAAATATTTTTTTTACATAATGTGAGCTTCAGCGATGATCAACAAAGGTCAATTAGGATCCTTTTGATCAGTAGATGGCAGCACAGGATCAGATAACGAGCAAACCCTTTCTGGCAAGTTGAAGGAACCACATGGCTCCAGTGCTGGAACTGGACATCGCCCCACTGTGGCTGAGCAAGTGGTATATAGTGTAAAAAACAGCAATGAATCTATTTTCAGAATAAGTACAGAGTTCCCTAAACACAACCCTATCATGACTTTACTTAACCATTCATGAGTTTAGTTGTGTCCTGAAGGTAGCCACTGTTGACTATGACCACAGAAGTCACAATTCGGAAGTCCTCTAGAGTGGATGTTTCACTTTTTTTTATAAGGGAGCCTCTCTAGTCAGACCTTCAGAGAAGAGCTAAAAGTAGAAATCACTACTGAACTAAAACTTTGGAGAATCAGTTCAATCAGGTGAGGAATCTGTTGTGATAATTGACTTTTGAATTCCGGGGTTCAAAACTCATTTTTAAAAGACATATTTTTGTATAAAATAGATTAAAGTAGTAAAACTCAAAAAAGAGTTTTCCCTCAAGATTCATAGAGTTTTTTTTACAAGCAGTGAATCCTCCACCAGATTAGTCTACATCTCTGAAAACAGAGATAAAAGGTTCTCTGGATAAGAATTTGGGATCACATTTCACAACTTCATAAACAGGGATTGGAGTCTTTGAAATACCCCAAAGCACTGCTCAGTTTATCTCCAACGAACTGTTCCTGATCCAAATTTCTATGTCCTTTGTGTTAGACTGAGAACTGCAGGTCAGTATGAAGAAGCTGGGGTGAAGCTCATGGCTCTTACAGGATTCTGTTAATCACAGGTTTCCTATTAAAAAACACACCAATCTCTTCAAGTAACTCCTGTTCTTTGACTACTAGTTTATGAATGTCAAGATTGAAATCCCAGCGTTGATTCATTGTGGTTTTACTCACCCAGTGTTTGGTTTTACGCACCCAGTGTCGTTATTTCTAGCTGATAGTTTCAGCTAACTAGGTTAGCTATAGGATGCCATTTGGTTGTTAAAATATGTGTGCAAATTCATCTAAAAGGTTGCATCTGGATTTCCACCATGCACACTCTCCCAGGTCAGTCCCCCTCTCTCTATATTCAGGTAAAATTAGCTCTGTGTGTGAGAGAGGATGAGGTGTTATTCACTGGAAGTGTGCACTTCCATCCAAGAGAAAGAGCCTAATTCAGAGAGAAGAAGCAAACATTACTCTAAAAACCCAGACAGACATAAACAAAACAAAACATAAAAATATAAGTTACTTATTTGCTTCTTCAGGAGTTTCCATAGGTTGTGGCCTGTGTTCTGGAGTGTCACTGGCAGGTACGAAGTACTGTAACTATAGACGCTGCCTACTGCCATTGGGCTAATATGAGGGTACTGCCGAGCTGTCTTTGGCACTACCATTGACCACATGTGACTTCCTGATAAGAACAGAACCGTCATGGTTTCAAAGCTCTGACTCAGTCTGACTCGCATACGCCCACGTACAATCTATTTTATACTTATTATACTCTACTTATACTTCAACTTTTAACTTATTTTGTAATTATAAACAATAATAACTTAATTAAAACCTTTGAAAATAATGTAATTTCTGAGGAAATAATTTTAAAGTTTAGATTTTCCCCCACAGACTTGCACTGACCAGAAATCATTCTCCAACTAGCACCATGGGGTTGATAGCAGGCCATGGGGGGGAGACACATTCGCTGTCCTTCTCGGATGGGTTTGAGTATCCCCCCCTCGCCATGATGAGTGTGGAGAAGGGGGAGGAAAGTGGGAGAGCGAGAGCTAATTGGAGAGAGTCAAATGAGAGACAGAATGGGTCAGCTAATAAGGAAAAGTGGAATTAGGATAACTAGATTTTTCTGCATCCAGTAAGACATTACAAAACAAATAAAAAATAAATTAATACAATAGAAAAGTTTGGTGAAAAAACTCTCCATTCATTTAAACACAATTATTTGTGTAAAGTCGCTCCAAAGACTGTAAAGAAGTTTGGATATTGCTGTTATTATTTTTTTTTTCTTTTACCCAACTTAATCGTTTCATCACTTCATCTGCTTCCATATGATTAGGTGTCCAGAGACATGAAACCAAAAAATCTCAATCCCTTGAATATACCCATATATCTGTATAAGTTGTATATTCAGTTCGTCTCTTACGATTACCAAAGTGCTGTGAACTGGAGCAGAACACCCCGGAAAAAAAAACAGCACACAAACACAGAGACAAAAGGATGGAAGACAAACATGTCTAGTGTCACTGAGATGGGGAAATTGATTCGTAGTGCAGTATAATTGCAAAGTAACCATGCATCATAGTAGAGAAACTTTTCTAAAATATGGAAATATTGTATGCGGAACCATGTATTTCATTTCATGTCATCTATTTGCATGAAAATGTTTTACAAATCAGACAATAAAACCGAAACACTTTTATATTGTTGCAAGCTTCCTGACTGTGCAGCCAGGTGATAAATTGCATGACAATGTTGATGACTCATTAATGCCTTAACTACACTGTTAATAACAGACCAAACTGCTGATATATAGATATCATGCACTGTTACCATGGCAACGGTAACAGCCATTGCTGAGACGGCCCCAAACCCCCAAGACTCACATCGCAGGAATCTTACAGATGCTGAGTTCTATCTGATATATTCTCTGTGTATTTTCCCCTCAGAGAACAAACCCTGCTCTATGAATGAATGTAGACTCTTGACACTTTTCCAATTGGCTCTATCGTTGTTTGCTGCAAGCTAATGTGAAGGGACGCCATGAAGCTCTGCTGCTGATTACATGGTAGCATGGTGACTAGAAAGCGACCCATCATTTTGAATGTCTGGTGCAGGGTGTCAGACGTGGCCTGAACATTAATAGCAGTGTTTACCAAAAGCCAATGGTGGCATCACATGCTAGTCTGCTATTAACTGGTGCTAGCGTGTAATCCACAAGGCAATGCAGAGTCGCCATGCTAACAACCAAAAGACAGGTTGTGTTTACTAAACAACAAACTTAAGTCAAGTGGGACATTCTGTACTTTGGGAATGTGATTGAACATCCAGTAAACACACATTAATCTGTTATTACTACAGTAAAATCAACCAAAAAAAAAAAAAAAAAAACACCAACTGAATAACAACACACTTAACAATGAAGCTTACTTAGCAACAACTTGTTATTAATGACATAACAACACTCAAACATAGCAAGTTACAAAATTCACCACCAATTTAAATTCACTAAAATATGCAAAAGCATATATAAGGCTCAAAAATATTTACACCATATTTCCAAAAACAATACATTAGAAGACCAGACTAAGTTACAACATTGTTAGGAGAAGAGTCTCATGCCCAACTCCTCCAGCCTCCAGTGTCAACTCCCCTCCATGCTTCAGTGCTGGATCCACACGGAATTTAAGTGCTGGCTCCTGGTTGTAAACCTGTGTTTGTCTTGTTTCAAGGTCCAGAGCCAATGCTTCTCAAGAGTTTGGTGCCTGTGTAGAAGTCAGGACCTCTCCATAAGTTGGTGCCTCTAGATTTGAAGTTGGTACCTCCCCAGAATATGTTTTCTCTCTTGAAGTTAGCACCTTTACAGAACTTTGTGCCTCCCCAGACGTTGGTGCCTTTCCAGAAGTGAGTGAGTTTGCAGAAAAAAAGAACAGCGCTTCCCCTGAGGTTCATTGCCTCCAAAAGACTCCACACCTCCTCAAGACTCTGCACCTCCTCAAGACTCTGCACATCCTTAAGAATATGAAACATGAAGGCATTGGTGTTCTTGAGAAGAAATTATCGCATTATCTTGTTCTCAGTGGGGAGTTGTTTTATCTCTAACAGCAGCCTTGGTCGAGGCCATCTTTAAGAAGTGAGGGAAAGCCGAAAAAGAAAAGTTCAGGATCAATCTGGCCTTTTCACAGATGTATAGTGCCCACCACCGGTCTCCATTCTGTCAGAAATCCAATGCATGGCCACTCCGTTACATTTCTCCACAATTTTATCCAATTTGCTCTACCCTACCATATTTCAAACCAGCCAGCCACTTTATAGGGGTTTTGAACAGCATTGAATGCTTTAGCCAATTATCGATAACCCAGAGCTCCACCTGGTCCAATCAGCACAAACCCTGTTGTCAAAGCTCGGAATAAATAAATATTTTCAACATCTTCCAGGAACAGCCAGGCTCAAGACGCACCACTTCTGCCCCCCCCCCCCCAAACATCATTTATTACACTTTTTTATGGATAGCAGGGCAAGGAGAATCGCTCAGAGAACTGACAGACGATAGACAAGGGGTGCACTCCCATCATCGTCTCTGAAGACATTGTGGGTTCAGCTGCTTCCTGGTTCTGCTTCCCACTGTTGGCTTTGTCAGAGATTTTTCAACGCTGAGTTACGTTCCCATTAAGGGACATTCTACTTCTGTATGTCAGCATTTCAATAAACATGTAAATAGTTCCTCATTTGGTGTCCCTTTTCCCTGCCAGCTCTGTGAAAATATTCTAAAGTAAGGCAGTACATGATTAAATATATTTAACACCACCATAGCAACCACCATCAACATGGAAAAATTGTTTCACTGTAAATGTTTACAAAACAACCAAATAAAAAAGTTTTTAAAACACTGTAGCTCACTGTGGTACACAAAACCCCAGGCAATGGAATGGCAAAACTGAAACTAACCAATTAACAAACACCTAAAACAACCTAGTAACCACATACCAACACACTAAATTCAAACTGCAATATAGCAACCGAACAAGATTAACAAAGTAAATACATATCATATCATATCATATCATACCCTATACACTAGCCGGAGTAACTTGATGGCAATGCACCAAAATACAGTCAAGCGCATAGCAACACATTAAAAAGCTAGACATGTAAGGAAACAGATGTCAATGCAACAAAGACCAACAACTGCAAAGCAACCCATCATAGCAGCACATCACACTCCCAAGCAACTATAAAAAAAAACAGTTTACTTCAGACATTTAGAAAGTTCAGCATGACATTTGTTTGCAAATAGCCCTCATTAAGATATTTGTACTTCAGTGTAAGAGTTAAAACGACGCTCCTTCGCTTTGTCTTACACTCAGCTCCCTGCTTAAGTTACCATGGCAACTGCATCACATCTGTGAATATCCTAAAAGTGATTTTATTTTCTTTCATAAATTTGTCTATTGTTAGAGTTTAGGGTGATGAGCAGGGGATGATTTCCACAGACACTTCTCTCTGATGGACACAAGAGATGGCAACTGAGATGCACAAGAATAAATAATCTAAAGATACTACCTGTTTATGCTGCTTATACTAGCCATTTGAGGTTATGCAATCCAGTTTCAAGCAATCTGATGAGGAGAAAACATTAAACATAAGGTGATGTTTCATTTTTGTACAACTATTTATTCAGATAAGATATGGCTTCCATCTTTAAGCCATTATTATTATTATTTTTTTTTTACCTGGCGGAAATAGGCTTCGATAGAAAATTCCTGGAGCGAAACTGAATAAAATAAATAACTGAAAAGTGAGAATCTACCGAGATCTGCAAGGTGTGAGTCTTTTTCATGATAAAAATAAATTGCTTAAACATACACACAGAAAGAAAAAAACAACAGCGCAACAAGCTTTATTCGTTCAAAGTCAGAAACATGCTTTTCTTGCTTCAGGACTAAAATAAAGTCTGCTCTCAGTGACAGCCTTGTCTGAAAGTGTTCCTGGTTCATCTCTGATGCTCAGATCTGAACACAGAGTGCTCCAAACACAAAGACATACATTAGCTGCATCCATAACTCATGCATATTTACTGTAGGGAACTAATGCATTGCATGAGATGAATGAATTCTATTGATTAATTCATATTCTGGATGGCGACTAACTACATACATTTACATTTGTTGAAATTTACTTTTGAGTTTGTTGTAAAATCAGTGGGCTGTTATGATCAGTGTAATTGTGAGTTCATTTATAAAAAAAAAAACAAAAAAAACAATCTACAAATCCAAAAATATGTTCATATAATGCCTAAACTGATTTGCACTTATAGGTGGGAAATAAGTATTTTGCTCTATATCTATCTGCAAGATTTCGGTCTTCCAAGTGTCTTTCTGTTCAATCTCTCTGAACAGAGCATGTGCAACAACAAACAGAGGGACACTGTTTACTTCAAGTTTAGTCCAACAAATGTGGAGGACATATTTCTGATTGACTGATATGGGAGTGGTATCCATTGTTGTAAAATATGTGGTTTTTAATATTCTTGGTTGAGAAGGTGGCTTTTTATGAATATTTATTAGGTGGGTGTGGCTATCACAACTCCTATCTTACTCCTACACAACACTACTGAATGAAACAGGACGTATTAGATATATTATATTGTATATTTTATGTATATAGAATATATGTTTATTGCATTTTTAATGAAAAAGTCTAAAAACATAATGAAAACACTGATTGACAGTAAAATTACAAATATCTCTAATGCACCCGTAAGCATAGAGTTGCGAGTATGAACGTACAAGCTGTCAGATCGCGGAAGGGATCTGCATTATACCCCCAGTGAGGAGAAGGTTTGGAGGGTGGTTGAAGCTTGGACTAAAGTCAAAAAGAGGAATTTAGTTCTGGTTTAAATAATAGAGTGATGCTTGACTGAGAGCAGCTGGCAGCATTATTCCTCCTGAAACTTGTTTACCAAACATGGAGTCAATAGAAATCGCTTGAGACCTTTGATGTTTGTGCCAATTTATTGTCAACTTCAACTAAAAATCTGATTGTACAGATATTTCAATGCTCATATATTCAGCATAAAATAAATGTGAATTATTTCAAGTAACTTTGTTGCTCTTTTATAGTTTAATCCAAACAATCCAGTGGACTCTTTCAGAGCCGGACACTCCAATATTCAGGTTCATTCTGTAGAGTTGTTGCACTAGCGACCACCTAATGAATATTCATTATAACGCCACCTTCTGCAATCAGTAACATTTAAAAGCACACATTTAACACCTACAGTGAAAGGAAAGCAGTGCTTGACTCTAAAGCCTACATGAATGCTAGGTACATGGGGCCTTATCGGATTCTCCAGCAGCAGTTGACAGAGGCTTGTTGCTGCTTATTATACTGCCATAAAACACAGCCTCTCCTATAATGAGAGGCTGAGAATGTTTCATTGAAATGTCTTGACCGTATGGGAGTAATCGGCACTTCTCATAAACCATAATTTCTATTTCTGGTAACCATAGTAACTGAATGAGATTACTCAGATGCATAAAGAAGATTGTTGTGTCGCTTCTTTCTTCTCAACTGCATATAATTCATTGTTATGTTAATATCAGCAGATGACTAGTTGGGGATGGATATCGATCTGCTCCACTGAAACAAATATTCAGTTACTGTTTTTCTTTGATGTGAAATTCCTTCCAGAAAGTCAGATTGGAGAAAAGTACTACATTTGACAAATGTTCGTGGTTACCACCAAAGCCTTTTGGTTCCTTAGCATTTGAACTGTTGTCTCCTTGCTCAAATGAGTTGCTCATAGCTTTTGTTCATTTATGACATTTCTGTCAGAAAATTAATTTACTCACCTTCTGGTTATAGGATTTCCAGTTGAGGATGTTTTTTCAGCAGCAGATTTTCTTTTCTTGCCTATAAATCTTTTTCAACATCTAAAGAAGAGGGGGTTAAATGAGTGCCCCCAGCTCCTGACACAAAAACAGATGTGATGTTCATTTACTCAGCACTTTCTGCATCTTCATTCAGTTCAGTTCATTCAGTGCAAGATTCAAGATGGAAACTGTAATTGAATTTAAATTTTTGAGTGGGGAATCAGATGCTACAGCATAACAAAATCTAAAAAAATTCATTTTAATATGCAAGCATGGCTCCTGACCAAACACTGAGGTCTTGTGAAGCTAAACAGAAGAAACTCAACACTGTTTACTCTGATCCTAAAAGTGACTTTTATGTAACCAAGGAGCACAGAAAAGCTCGAAGACTCTGATAAATGCTGAAAACCTCTGTTTGATGAAGATCTTTACTCTGTAAATACTGATCAGTCATCCTGTCTGGAAGTGTTTAAGTTGGAAGCTGGGAAAGAAATCTGCTTATTCATGTGAACAGGAGGAACATATAGCCTCGTATTTGAGACAGCAAATATTATAGTATGCCTGTGGTCAGCAATGGATAATAATTTATTAGCAATTATCCTGGGTGGCAGTGAGAAGGTTGCCAGATCGAGTCTTGCTGGTGACCTTACCTGTGAGGACATTTCATGTTCTCCTTGTGCTTGCATGGGTTTCCCCACTAGACGAAACCATGCATCAGGTGACTACTATACATTTCGCTTTCACAGTAAGGTTTTATTGTCAATCCAACTCCGCTCAAATCATATATGGTCCCAATCTATCTGGTGTAAAATCACCAGTGTAATGAAGGTGGTGTAAAATGTAAAAGTGCTGGATTTACAATACACTGTGTAAAAAAGTACACTTTGCCAGTGTAGATTATGGGTGCAAAATATATGGTTTTACACAGGTTAATTTCTGATTGCTAGATAGTACTTTTACAGATATCTCAAAGCAGGAAAGCACATTTGTTGTAAATAATTAAGCAAGCATCTGACAGCTATAAGAAGGTACAAATATTTTATTTTCATTTTGGCCTATATGACATAGTTTTGTCAGAATTTCACAGAAGTCAAGCTGCTTTGAAGCAATCCTGAAAATGCATATTAATTGCACTTGATTTTAAAACATAAGTTTAGTGTTTGGGTCAATTTGCAAAGCAAACACACGGTAAACTGCTAACCCTTAAGCTAAAACTAGCGCCACTCCCTGCAGTCTGTGTAGGGCACCAACTGCCAGAGAGGGGCTGCTTTATCCCGCATGCTATTAAGACAAAAATTTTATAATAACAAAAATTTTAATAGTCAGGTATTATATTTATTTTCTATTGTTCTATGTATATATCTGCATGTATATTGTGTTTATAAATGTTTTTTGATTATAGAGTTAAATACAAACTGAATCCAGCTTCTTGTTAACGCGGTCCGGTCCTCTTTAAACACTTTTGAAGTTCCATTTCTCACTTTCTCTTATGGATGTGTTCATAACCTCTTTATCATTATAGTAAGTATTAATGACTGTCAAAAATTTTTACTGTTGCATTTTTTTAGTTATTCCATCCTCAGGTAAAAAAAAACTTCTTTAAATCGTTACAGTAAGTTATTTTGACTGTCAGAATTCAAATAATAGGAATATTTTACAGTAGAATTTTTTAGTTATTCCATTCAGAACTTGTATTTTTCTGAAAAATGCATTGGATACACACAAAATGCGTGTGTAGGGTACATTTTTAAATTCCATTTCTCCTTTTCTTTTATTTATTCATAATCCTTTATTAGTACCCCAAAGGAGAAATTCACAGTGTTATAGCAGATAGCAGAGAGAAAAATGTAGAAAAATAGAAGAATACAATATAAATGAATACAAGGTGAGTGAATGCTTGATTAATTAACAGAATACAGCGAATCCAGTGCTGGATTGGTATTGCACATAATGATCCGGTATGGAGAAAGCAACAATTTACAATTTACACCATATACATGAGAGCTAAGAAGAGAAAAAAAAATATTGCACTGTATACTGAGATCCAAGTTAGTATTATACAGGACGTAGTTTGTATTAAGTTGAAAGTGGGTATAAAACATAGCGTGGATGGAGCAGCATGTTACTGAAGGAGCTGCTCAGTGCTGTGACAATGCTGTGTCTGGGGTGAGAGGTGTTCTCCATCTGAGAGGACAGCTTTGCCTGCATCCCCCGATCTCCCCAGGACAGAGCTGGCTTTCTTCATCAGTCTGTTGAGTCTTTTCTTGTCTGCTGTCAAGGTGCTGCTGCTCCAGCAGACCACTGTGTAGAAAATGGCAGGTGCCACCACAGTGTCATAAAAAGACCTCAGGAGTGGACTCTCTAATTAGTGCATTAAAAAATTCTACATGATTATACTAAGTATTTTGACTGCAAGAATCCAAATAATAGGGATATTTTACTGTGACATTTTTGAGTTATTCAATCAAAAACTTGCCTTTTTCTAAAAAAAATAAAATAATAAAAATTAGTAGTGGGGGCACCATAGTAAATTTCTACTTAGGCACATATTTTGCCAGAAGCCTCCCTGACACTTAATGTTATGAAGTTTTAATTGTTTTATAAAAAAGTAGATCAATTCTGTAATCACATAAAATGTCATATCCAACAAAGCAAAAAGTTATGATCCCTTTTTTTAATTGAAGATTAAAGCATTGTAAAATTTCGTTAATAATTTATTTCACAATAATTGTATTTTTAAAATGCCTTTAGCCAGATTTTTTTTGTTTTGTTGGGGATTTCCATCACATACAAGCAAATGTACAATTGTAACCTTACTATTTTTTGTTTCCCTTCATAATATTTCATGCTTACAATTAACTATTTTTGCCAGTTCCCTCAGGTGCAGTAGTTGAATGTTGTTAAACAGCTTTTTTCATATACAATTTTAAGCCAAAAAACTTGTTTAGCACACCACTGTATCAGTGAACAGTGTAATAAAATGCAAAACTGAAGCTAAAGGTTTCACTTTCAGTGACAAAAAGCAACAACAAAAGAATCCAAACAAGAGTAAATGCTGAAATGTGCCACATTTCAGATGCAAGTCACACAATGATTTCCATATACAACACTGCTTCAATACATTGCCGGCCTTTAATCTGTGAAGGCAAACAAACTGTGTCACTCAAGAAAATTGATGCAGCATATTTACATAATTTCCTGGCTGCATTTTACTTTAAGGAAAGGAAAAGTGGATTTTGTGTTCATCTCTCTATCAAAACCTCTATGTATTATTGCCTGCCTCATGTGTGTTTGTATTGATGGGAATTTGCTATAAGGTTCTCATATTTACTTCAGACAAGTCATTAAGGTTTGCAACAGGGAAACACGTTTTCAATGTGAAATGAAACATTTACTATAGGATAGAAAACATTTGTGGGGAATTTAGGTCGAGTTAACATGATATTTCAATTTTCTGTGACAGAATTTAATTTAAACGACAATGTACTGTTACAGTTAAACTTTAAATGTTGTTTGGATAACATACAAATGAGCAAGTTTATTGGCATTAAATTCATGCATAAATACAATTTTGTTGTAAAATTGAATGTAGGCATGAAAGCTGTCTTTTTTTGCCAATTATAATTTACAGAGCAAACTCAGATGAAGCTTCTGTCTTTCACTGTGTGATTAGAATCAGTCGTGCCTGTCTGAACATCTGCTCAAAGTTCTGATTCATTTGCCCACAGGCCAAGCAGATGGCACCATGCCCAAAGTGAACTGTTGATCATTTTCAGTGCAATTACACACACACACATATATATATATATATATATATAAGCCAACTTTGAAGCCAACTTTGCCAGCGTTTGTGTCTGTGTGCTCGTGCTTCAGCAACCGTGCTTGAAACAGCCAAAAGAGATTGATAAATGCTTGCTTGCTGTTCAACAAAAAATTAAATGCATTTGAAATATGAAGTTAAAAGAGTATTAAAACATTATATTACTCAAACAAAATGTTTTTACCAGCTAGAGAACACTTTTTTTAATTTTATACTTTTATATTTAATCACACAATGGACAGTTTAGATCAACTCTTTTCATTCATTTCCCTAGACTCAAATAAAACGGCTTCTAAGTAGTACATTTGACCGATTCTTACTGACAGAGCCACAGGAAGTGTGATTGTTTTTAGATCTTGAGTGAAGTGGTCATAGTGTTCTTTTGAAATAAATTTAACTGAGATATAGGGATTTTATCTTGTTTTCATTCATCATCTTTTTGTAGTGGATGATAACTGATGGTTGAAAGAATGATAACTATAACAATAAACACGGCTCACAATCAGTACCCATCACACCTGTATCCACTCTGTTCATTGTCAGCCAATCACCAAATTGTTAGCACTACTGCACTGCAAGTTATATAGGCTCTGCCTCTCTTTAGTCTCATTACATTACATTCGGGGATGCACAATACCATTTTTTAAGACTGAGTACAAGTATACAGATAATTTTTTAGTCGCAGATACTGATTATGTTGTTTTTTGGGATGTGGCAGTTTTCCAAATAATGACACAGTGAGACTAATTTGGCGTCTTTGGTATTGGAGTGTTATCACAAATACATGTAACAGTACATGAGTTTGGTATTGGTGCATCACAAATTTAATTGTCTCCAGTGGTCTTGATGGCAATATTGGAAAGCTGTATCCTAATAAGTAGCCTGCATCCAGAGGACCATCAGTATAAGAGTATCCCAGAACCAGAGAGATCTACAACAGGTGAGTAGTCCAGATCAAGAGGATTAGCCTATATGATGAGGTCCTCTATAGTGCACTGTTCATGCTAAAACCCTACTGTCATATTGCATAAAAACAGCACCACAGACAGTTTAATTTAATATATATATATATATATATATATATATATATATATATATATATATATATATATATATATATATATATATATATATATATATATATATATATATATATATATATATATATATGCTCTTTATATATATATATATATAATTCATGATAAGTTTGGTGTCTGAAATGTCCCTATTTTTGAAGAAAAAGGCCTTTTTTCAATGAAGATAACTTTAAACTAATCAGAAATACAGTCTATACAGCAAATGTCTGTTTTTTGGCAGTGGCAGTCGTGGCCTATAGGTGATCAGGTGATTGACTGGAGATCAAAAAGTCGCCGGTTCGCTCCCTAGCTCCACTGGCAGTTGAAGGTGGGATGAGCTGTTGAAATTCTCTCTCTCCTGTGACAACAATGACTGTGGTGGCCTTGAGCAAGTCACCAGTTACCACAGCTCCCTGTGCGCTACAGCTACGGCTGCCCACTGCTCTAGGTGTTTGTTCACTGCTGTGTGTGTGCACTTTGATGGGTTAAATGCAGAGCACGAATTCCCTGTATCCATACTTGGTCCAAAAGTCAACTTTTTGGCGCTACATTGGTGTATAGAGGCCCATTTACAGCAATTATCGCCTCAGTGTCTAATGGTACAATGTGTTTGCTCAATGTGGTAGAAGGCTAATTTTAGAAAACCCTTTGGAAGAGTTTAGCTGGTTAGAGAAGCAATAAACCTGACCCTCTTTTGAGCAGGTTGAGTATCTGGACCATCACATTTGTGTGGTTGATAAAATGCTTAAAATGGCAGGAAATAGAAATTGTGAATAAACTGAAGATTTCCTACAAATGTGTGTAGTGAAGCACAAACAGCACTAAACAGAGTAGAAAGAGAAGAAGGAAGTGCCGCTGCACAACTGAGCAAGAAGACAAGTAACTTAGAGTCTCTAACTTGAGAAATAGACGCCTCACAGCTCCTCAGCTTGCAGCTTCATTAAACAGTACCCGTAAAACGCCAGCATCAACATCAATAGTGAAGAGGCGACTCCAGGATGCTGGGCTTCAGGGTAGAGTGGCAAAGAAAAAGCCATATCTGACTTTAACTGAAAAAGATTAATATGGGCAAAAGAACACAGACATTGCACAGAGCAAGACTGAAAAAAAAGTGTTTCCAGAAAACCCAAGTTTGAGGTGTTTGGCTCACACAGAAGAGCATTTGTGAGACGCAGAACAACTGAAAAGATGCTGGAATGCTGCCTGATGTCAAGCAAAGTGGGGGTAATGTGATGGTCTGGGGTTGCTGTGGTTGTAAGGTGTGAGATTTGTTCAGGGTAAAAGGGATTTTGAATAAAGAAGGCTATCAGGAAGGCAAAGACTCTGTGGACAGTGCTCAACACGAGCTAACTAAAAACTCAAAATTGTCTGGGTGACCCCAAACCTTTGATCGGTAGTCTAGATCATTTCCCATAAGGAGATTCTGATGTTTTCCTGCTTTAAATTTTCAGATGGATAACATAATGTCTTTTTATTATTTCTTCAGTAATACTTACGAGAGGTATAATGAATGGGTTTCACTTGGTTGTAAAACTTGTTTAATATAAATGCATCCGCAGAAAATGATCTGTTCTGTCACGCATCCCAAAAGCCCTCCTCCTCATTAAGATTAAGACACAGTTATGTTTGGGTTTAATGGGGACTGTCAGTGCTTGTCGATTCTGATGGGAAGTGACAGGAGGTGTTCATCTCATCAGCCACGTTTGATGCTCTGCTGGTATTTTGCTGGATGGTCACGCCCTTTGAGATTGTGATGGACTCGCTCAGGATTGAACTGCATTTTTATTGAGAAATTTTTTCCTACTGAACAGCAAACAATGAACTTTCCTTCTGCAGCAGTGAACCTCATTCTGGAGCATTCCTTTGACGATACAGAATCAATTGCATCATCTGTCCTTTTTTCCCTGTTGTTTTGGAAACATTGGGATACTTGCGTCTGATCAGCGGAGAGATCTTTTCTGTGTGCAACAACCTGTCAGAATCCAGTTCATCTTGTTAAGAGATGTTAAACCAGTGCAATTTAGTCTGCACATGAGCACAGCTTGTTACTGTTGAGGTTTTTGATAAGGTCATGCTCGTTTTCTTAATCTTCATTGCATTTGTGGGCACCACTGCACATTAAACTCTAAGAAAGGGGAACATTATGATCTGGCGAGCAGTGTAGGCTTAATTTGGCCCAATTAAATAGTCTTTTTAATAATTTCAAGGGTAAATTTGCACAATAGATATTCAGCCTGAAAAGGAAAGCACCGCTGTTGAAGGTGAATGGAGGCATTTGCTGTCTGGCACAAAAAGTGAGGAAAGCACATCATTGGAGGCCCGAAAAAGCGTTGGGAAAGAGGCTGATTGCTTTTTCTTTTTTTTATCAATGATGTCAAACAAAGTCTGACGCATGTCAATTATTTGATGCATCATTGTGATATTTAAAGCTTTAAATATTACCATCCCATCTCTGGGAAGCTTACTTTTTTATTTACTGTACTTTTAAATTCCAGATCAAGTATGAAATGAGATTTTACTCAAATAGAATGGTGCAACTATCAATGGAGTCTTGGATATTTTTGTCTCTCAAACTGAAAGTTCAGAAGCATATGAAGCAGCACTTGTTGCAAGCACACTTGAAATATGAGTCCCCAGCGAGCTAAAAATAGCAGGTAACCATGGAGTTACAGAGCAAAAGGATACCATTCCATGTATATTCGTTCTTCGACAGGATACAAAGCGTGTTAGTGTAATAACTGATGCCTTTATGGCAACTTGTTTGACTGGCTCCAGATGGAGAGATGTGAGTACAGTCATGACACTAAAAATGTGAGGAAACTCCCTTTATTTTATTTTCAAAAGGCTGTTGCGTTGAGCATATTTGACTTTAGGAAAGCACATCCTGCTGAATTAAACAAGAAATGAAACAAAGACTGAGGGTTTACCTCAGTCATGGGTTACCTCATATCATAAATGTTCAACACTGTAATAAACCTGTAAAATATTAATTAATTCTCTACTAATAACACTTTTCATTTAGATTGATCCTGTGTTTTTTTAACAAAAGGCCACAAACTGTTGCTTAATTATATTAGCAACACAATAACTACAATTTCCTTAGCATTATTTTTAAGTTTGTTGACAATAAGCTTCTAAAAGTACAATTAATGCTTTCTAAGTGGTTTTATTAGACAGAGAACTAAAAAGAGGAGATAGGAGAGTGCACATGGAGATAAAAGCGATCCCTGAACAACAGTGTACACTGTATTAAGTCAACACTACTGGTGTCAATGCACTGTAAGCCTGGACATTTTGAAAAAAAAAAAAATAATTGTTTTGGGTAATTAGTTAACTTGAGTGTTTAAAATTTTTTCTTGAGTGTATAACTTTACTAATCTTATCGCTCTCACCGTCCTCCCCTTCACCTTTCATGGGGGGAGGGTAAGGGGGGTAAACTAGCTAACGTTTGAACCCACCACACTTGCTCAGGAACTTAGGGCAGATTCAGATGGTTGTACTCCTAAAACAGATATAGCTTTGTGTTTTTAACACAAAAAAACTTGCTTTTAAAAAATATTTTTAAATCACCATCCTCGTCCTGCAGTGTGGTGTAGTGGTAGTGCGCAGGACACAAATGTGCGGTTCTACAGGGTTGTCACGAGTTCAAATCCCGAGCCCATTGTCTTTTTCCATTCCACCCCATTCTCTCTTCTCCTAATTTTCTGTAACTCTCCACTGTCCTTTCCATTCAGAAAAAAAAAATCAATCTTTAAATCACCATCCTCAAAAGTTTTGATTTTAATGTGATGGTCCTGAAGGTAAAAAGGCTGAAAGAAAATTAAAATGCTGATTAATGGAAATTTACGAGAAGGAGAAGATTGAAAGTGGGGGATTTGTTACATTTATGCCATGGTCTGTCTGAATACTCGATTCTGATTGGCTAACAGGTGCTGACTAATTCAAATAACCGCACAGGTTATCAAGGTCAGTTTCTTCACTCTGTGCATCAATGCGCTCCTTCGCCAATTAGCTGGATTTGTGGATTTGGACAGATGCAGCATCTCTAAGTTAAGGCTCCAATAAGGCAGGCCCTCATTGGACAATAAGAGTCAGTATCCTAGCTCAACAACAACCGACATCACCCACTTTCATAAATGCAGGAGGGAATAAAACGCATTCTGACATAGAGTCAAACCCTCAGACCCAGCAGTATCAGCTGCTTCCTGTCAATTAAAGTTGTGTCACGTGATTAGCAGGAACGTTAACATTGTTTACGACATGTTCTAGCTTTATGCTAATAACAAAATTACATCAGATGCACAGTAGCTGTTAAAAATTGTAAAAACATGGGCCACTGTAAATGTATGGACATTGGTGTAACAGTTAAAGGGATCCATATCCCAAAATATTAAGAATCCACGGCATTAATCGTTGTGTGTTGTCATTTGTGAGCTAATTTTAACTGACCAAAATAACTTTAATTCCAATCATTTATTACAGCCATATTAATAACAATGCTAATATTTTTGTGTCGGCATAAACGGGATATTCCACACTCAGCCATGCATTATATATTTTTAATGCACTTCGCTGGGCGTTGGGTGGTTATTCGCTCCTGTGCGTCGTGCATATATAAATATATAATGCACGGCTGGGTCGGGAATATCCCATACTTAATACATGTTCATAGACACAGAGCTCAGGAGAAATGTAATTCAATCAGGTTTTGAAGTCCAATATAACCCGGCTTTCAATTACTTTACATGCCTCAAATGAAATATTGAGATCCAAGAAGCCCAGATTGCACCTAAACCATTCTTGGTGCACTGCAAAATACATTTGTAATTGTTTTCCTATGTTTAATGCCAACTAGCAGTGAAAACAAGCAATAAATGATGCAACAGAATGCAGGATTAATAATAATTCACTTTAAAGCATTCACTTATGACCATGTAGATCTAATCCTTGTAGTGCTCTGAAGATCCCATATTTAATCAGGTTTTACACTGGGAATACTTTACTTTAAAATCAATCAATCACTTTACATTGCTCCGATGAAACCCAGCCACTCAGTGAGATTTAGTCCATGCATGAGGCCCAGCTCTATATTTTACACATGCACCAGGCACTAAACATGATTGCACCATAAACCAAGACTGACAGTTAATTGATGTCAATTTGCAAAGATGTTTTTACTGTGTTTACGTTGTAAAATACAATCTTTTAATTGTTGTTCGACTGAGAGTCTTCATTAGGTTTAGGTTCAAAGACATAAAGGAGTTGTACAATGATTCAGCGACACCAACACGGTTTGAATGTGTTTGTAAATAGAAGCAGACTGCTTTGGTGCAGAACGGAGCTCCCAGGAGCTCAGTGAATTCCAGCATGGTTCCTATCCACAGTCAGCTGTCAGTGTGCTGTAAGTGATAGGCCATGCATAATAACAGAGCAGGGTCAGCAGAGACTAAGGAGCATAGAGCCCAGTGGTCACCAACTTACTGCAGTCAGATCAGCTTAGAAGAGAGCTTCATGGAATAGGTTCTATTGTAGAACAGTCGTGTCCGAGCAAAAGCAATGAAAAGCATCAATGTACAAGTGCTGAATAATTTAATTCAGATGTCCCGGTCTGAACATATAGATAGCCGTTGTACATCACAAACATTTTGTAAATGAGCAAACACGCAAAATAACATGAGAGGCATTACACGCCTCTGCTCATCACACATATTTAAATATGAGCCCACTTGAATAAAAAAAATTGATTATGAGAAGATGCCAAAAGCAGGCAATAAATGCAACATTTCTGACACAGAATTGGCACCGGAATTAGAAAAAAGGAAAACTTTGGTCACTCGATGATAATAATAAGAGGGAGAAAACTGAATGTCGAGTTTTTCTGATGCAGCCAATGTTATAGATTCTGAAATCCATTGAAGTGGCCAAATTCTGAGCACTACCTGAAGACAGCATGCTGTTTTTGAAGAACATATGTTGGATTAACCTTTCGACACTATGTAGCTTTGACTCAGGTGACCCAAGTTCGTGATTATAGCATTTAAGTTACTAAACTTTCATTTCAAGTCTATCGAAAATTAATGCAAATCAACAATAGCCAAAAACAAATTCTCAAAAGTTAAATTGCTCTATAATAAGACTAGACAGTAAATCTAACAAGTGCCCCGTTAGATACAAAGAGATTTTCTGTCTGTTTGAACCAACGCCTAGTGTTTCAGTTTTATCTGGATTCTTCATAAGGAAGTTATCTCACGTCCAGTTCTTGATATCAGTAATGCATTCAAACAAAGTAAATATTTTAGAAGTATCATCCGGTTTGAGATGCACCATAAATATTTAGAAAACAGAGTAGGGGCTAAAATTGATCCTTGTTGCAGTCCATAGAGTTATATTTGATGAGTCGCTAACTGAATCTAGTCAGACGAGTACAAGTTAAATCTCAGAGCTGGACCTTCAATACCCGGGTTGTTCTCGAGTCTCTCTTTAGGAGAGTTCAGTGATCAATTGTCAAAATATATTTTGTATATTATTACAATATATTGCATTAAATATACACCTATTTTGATGGAAAATACTTAGGTATGTATGCTAATATCTGTTAAAATCTACAGTACTTTTTTTTTTAACCAGTAATATGCAAATTATTTCTCCAGAAATTTCTCCAGAATTTCTTTAGAGTATATGGGTTGAAATCAAACTGCTTCCCTTTTTTCTCAACCAAATTAATTTTAACATTCAAAACAGGATGCAGTTTGTTGCTTAAAATGATTTAAAGTTCACAGTTAAAGTTCACAGTGTGTTATTTAAAGAACCGTGTCTCTCTGTGTGTCAGTCTGAGATATGAAGACATGGCCCTTCAGATAGATAGAGATAGATGGAGCACAGATTCCTAGAAACCGGAGGGTTGTGATGTGAAAGTGAGGCGTGATCAGAGAGGAAATGCTGAAACCTTCCCATGATCCTTTAGTGCCACCGTGAATCGATGTGGGTGGGTGTGTGGGTGTGAGAGAGAAAAGCCTCAGTGTTTCTCTGAGAGCTGGAGATCAGCAGCAAATACACACACACACGCACACGCACACACACACAAACACACCATTAACATGAGATCAGGTTACACAGTTTTTAAAGCAAAAGAAATAAAAGCCACCCGCATATGAAGCAGAGTGAATTAAAATGTTTTTAATATCACAAAAGTGAAATAATAATAAAAATGTGTGTATTTCAGGGAGACCTTGGGATGGTGCTCAGCTATGGCAAATGAAATCCAGGTAAATAGGGGCTAGTGAGAGGAAACAGAAAAGTAGCAGGACTTCCTTCTGTTATTTCCCCAGGTCTGATGGACAACAGCTGCATCTTTCAGTGTCTGCTAATTGGAGACCTGGCATATCCACCTTATAAACCATATTCAAAACTTCCAGTACTCAAAACTTTTGTGTAAATGTGTTGCCTCAAAACATTTCACTTAATCACCCCTATTTTTTAAGTAAAACTTAACTTAAAACTTGCCGTGTAATGCTGTAAATCATGTTTTGTAAGTTTTTCTCCAAATGCGATAAACGCCAGTCTTGTTTTTTTCACAAAACACCATAAGTCCATTTAACCCAGCACCGCTCAAGGAAGATGAGGTGCTGCAGAGGTGAAGAAATGACGGCTTTCATCTGCAGCAAAAGTTTTGAATAGTTTTATAATCATTTCACGAAAATGGAAAAGAATCTGTCCATTTTCCAGCTGATCAGTCCAGCTGAGACGTCCCAAAGTCACCAGGAGGCAAAAGGAGAGACTGTGATGTAGACTCACTTGGCCCGGCAGTGGATAATTCTGCAGTTTGGAGCAGTGAGTTCAATATTTTTGCATGGGTTCTGACACTGTTTTACCAATCTTTTCTGGAACTAGCCACTATATTCAATGTTGATGTTTGTTACTGTATTTTGAACATATTCATATTGATGCTTTGGATTTATAGCGTTATGTGAAAAAAGCACCATGGTCTCATCGTATTTTTAAAAAAAAGAAGCATTTTTTTAGAATAATCTCTACAATTTACAATTTGAAATCTGAAATTTTGTATGACTGAGGTGCTTTATGAAAGCTTGGTACAGAAAATGTACATTTTTATCAAACCACTTTAGTGCTAAAGAAAACATTTTTTACACAAATTCATCAAAATGGCGTTTTGAAAAAAAAATAAAAACTCTTCATATGTTGAAAATGCCTGTCACACAATATTGCGTGTAAATTACTGGTGAATTGCAGGACAGAGCTTAACTCAATCACTTGGTTAGGTGGTGAACTGGTTAGCCGTTTTAAATAAGGATGCCATGATGACAGTACACAGGAGACAGGACAACAACATAATATAAACAAAGTACAGGTAAGTAGATAGTCGGGGAAACTCACGCTGAGAGTTGTGTAGAAAACTGAAGAGGGAGTCCAGGAAATTTCACAGGGAAGTCATCGATGACACACAAGGAATGCTGGGAGTCCTTTTAAGGAGGAACGCTGCACAAGGGATTGGCTTAGGAGGTAAGTGACAACAGGTGATTGTCGGGTAGGAACAGTGAGGGTATGGAACAGGATCTCAAAAAGGAATTAGGTAATGTTTTCTAACGCATTCATTTTTACATCTTATCATTTTAATTTATTCTTTTTGAAATAAACACAACTTTGATTTGGGGTTGAAACTATTTTTAGCTCCAATACTCTAATTACATTAATCATTATGCATAACATTGTTTATTTTATGCTATTTTAAACCAATGTGTCACAAATGATAATCAGGATGGAAATGTAATCTTACACCGTATAATGGTGCATTCATCTTTCTTGAAGTAGTGCTTTAATCTCTTTTCTGCTTCTTTCTCACATTTATTTTTCTTTTTTTTTGTTCTTGACTGCATTCATAAAGCATTCTTCTGAACTTCTTTCTGCTTTGCTCTATTTTTAGTACATTTCTTAAAGCATGACCCAGTTTTACCTCTAGGAGATAATCTCGTCAAAAGATTACACCACTATAGTAAAATGTCCTATGGGATGATCCCTTTGTAATGCTTTCTTATCATTTAATGCGGAAATTGATGTCACAAATCCCTTTTCACCCTTCATTCTTTCTGTTATAAATCCAGTGGAATTCAAACTAAAACACATGATGTGGGATTGTGGTTTTAATTATAAATATATAAATCAGAAGACCACTCAGGTAAGCGGCCCGCAACCAGATGACAACTTATACAAGTGAGCAGCCTGGAGGCATAGGACCATGCAAGTATGGGAGCAACCAGTGTTAACTAAAGCACCAAAGTATCATAGGAGGTTAACCCAGTAGGTTCAAAATGCCCATCTGAGAGAGAGAGAGAACAAACAGATGAACAGTTCTCAAAGTTCAATATAAAGTAGCTTTAAGCAGTCATGAACTGGTTCCAGTTATTTGAAACAGCTATTTTTATATATTTTATAACTCAGTCAGTTACCTCCTATACATCCTGTAAATGACCAATTGTTCATATATTACATCATGAATGTATAAGTTTTGACATATAAGAGCCCAATAATCTGAACCCTTTTAACATCACAAAGAAAAAACTTAAAACATAAACAATCGTAAAGATTGGGGAATAGTTCCCGCACAGTGAGTTCTCCTTCTCCCTCACACACAATAAAGTTCCCATACACGAGTACTTAAAATTATGTACATGTGAATATTTATATATTTAAAACTGTAACTAGTTGCAAAGTTAAGTGATGAACCAGAATAATCCAAAATCAGGTGGAACCTTGTTTTTTTTCATAATCAACATATTAATAATCGAAAAAGAATCAATAAAGCACAGATAATTGCATTAGGAAGACGTTTAGTTACAGAATTGACCTGTAATTCCAGTAGAGCAAAATCTTTTAGTAAATCTAGTGTCCACTGCTTGTCTCATGTTTTCTAACAAGTCTTCAGTAAAATTGAGTTTTGTTTTTTTTAGAATAGTTTCAAATAACAGGAAGAACAGCTTTTTAATACCTGTACACCCTGGTTCATGTCCACTGACGTCGTCAGATTTACAAACATATGAAACAATAAAAAATTGACCCAGAGCAGCCATGTCACCATTTCATTAGTTCACAGGCTCTATAAAAATAAGCTAAATAGAGCTGCATTTTTAGTTACATTTTTCTATAGCCTAGCTTGCTTCCAAGCTCATGTAATGGGTATGATTATTATTTCAATAACAATAATGTGTGACCATTTATGCATAACATTCAACATAGAAACAGATAATTACACATTTTATTTACATTTAGAGCTGCAGCTATCAATTGTAGATTAATGTACCACTGTAATCAATGGATTCATGGGAAAGATTTTCAGGGGCCAATTGTTTGAGGGGAAATGAAAGCCCAGAGTTTTCAATGTTAAACTCAGTAATTGAAGGCAAACTTCTGCTGTGTCGCGAAATTAATCAAAACTAGAGAAAAAAAAACAAAGCTGAGAAACACTAAAGAAGCCCGAAAAGAGGATTAAATAAAGAATTTCTTACTTTTCATTTCATTAAAATAATTCAACATTTTTTCCCATTTACAAACTGTGATTAATAACAAATCAAACTTGCCTTTACTTATAAATTAAGTCCATGTGCTGCTCCTTCTGAGAAAAAAAATATATAAATATTTAATTTAATTGTAGAAGTGTTGCTTTTCTTTCTTTCATTTAAAAAGTCTCTCTCAGACTAACTTCCTAATAAATGGCTCTTTGGAGGGAACCGGATTTGTGGCATCAGTTCACTTTAAAGAGCTGTTCAAAAAACTGGCTCATTTGGCTCTTTATATTTTTTGACTTTTAAGAAACCAGCCTAAGGGTTTTTTTTTTATTATTCTCGAAATAATCACAGGAATGATGGGCTGAGATCAGTGCCGGCCCTAACCATTTAGGCGCCCTAGGCAACATTTCAGATGTGCTGAAAGAGGACTTGAAGTTAGTTGGTGCAACAGTTTCTACTGAGGACAGAGTTAGGTGGAGACAGATGATTTGCTGTGGCGACCCCTAAACTGGGAACAGCCGAAAGTAAAAGAAGAAGAATTAATTATTTTGTGCTTTGAAAGTAAATTCATGTACAATAAAAACACAAGTTTATTTATAGCTAATTAAATCTTAACTAGAAACTAATTTGCTTTAATACCAATATTTGAGTTTGAACCTTTGATTATTGCTTCATTTGACACATGTGGACAAGATTTAAAGTCTGACATGGATTCTTTATTACTGAGTTGACAGTGAGATCACTATTTACCCTTTGTATAAATGTATGTGTGTAAAACCACTTTGACTTGTTATTTAAAGCAACACCCAAATACTTATAAATACACAAAGAACAAAGGAGGCTTGTATTTTTGACAATACTGAAAAACTAATAAACAATATTTTAAAACTAAACAAACCCAATAACAAAATAAGTCTAAACAAAATAAATTACCTACTACTATTTCCAAAATGATAAAACAGTTCCAGTCTTTATGGCCTCTCCTTCTTTTCTGTCTACAAATTCAAATTGAGAAATTTCTCCTCTCTAGTATTTGTCTAGTTTTGGAGAAAATTCTTTCTGAAGGCACTGACCACAACACAACACAAAGCTTCTTAGCTACTAGTTGGCTAAGCCTTGGATACACAGTTACCCGACTTTCCCACCACTTCAAAGGGTCTTCATTCGTAGGAACAAGTGGTTCCTCAGAGTACAGCTGCACTTGGCAAGTATTAGCTTGATAATTCTACTATTCGATTACAATCCCAGAGATTTCGGCATTGAAACCTCTGGTGTCACCAGCTCCTATAGGATGAGCATGCCTCACCTCATTAGCTATGCACAAGAAACACATTACACATGCATGGTTGTTGATAAAACACTGTACACCATTTTTACATAAACTAAAATATTTTAATAACAATATATACAGAGAGACAGCAATTTTACCGCAGAGTACATTTAAAAAAAACTAAAATGAGCAATTGACCAATAATGGTTAGCACGAACTGTTTGAAGAATAGTGAGTGGCAAACCAGATGGATAGTGAGGGTGCACGTTACATATAATATATGTGACATATACTGTGACCTGTTGTGTAATGCACATTTGAAAATGATTAGAACTGATGGTGGAATTGCATTTGAGTTTCAAAATTAATCTCAAGCTGTTAAAAGTGAACATTTTCATAATGTTCTTGAACCTACACAAAAGTGTGAAATTGCAGTGATGTAATGAATGTCTTTGGGTAATGTTTAGCTTTGATTTGTCTGCATGATTTGGCCCATGATAGTCCATCTTGTGCTGTATGTTAACACCCTGGGTTAACCCCTCAAAACCTGCCTGATCTTGTCTGTGAGTGTTTACACATTGAGTCGAATGTGTGTATGTCTCAGACAAAGTAATTGTCCTTACATGGCTGCTCTAGTGCTCCTAATATTTAACTTCTCACAGTCTGGATGGATGAAGCTTAAAGCAGAAAATAAACTGTGTGAAACTCAAACTGTTCTTCGTGAAGCACAAGGCCTAGACACACATGCGTGCTTTGTGCTATTTTTAGATATAAAAAACTGCTAATATTTTTTTGATGTTGATTCTTTTTTTTTTCTTGTCAATTGGTAAAAAATGTATTAATATGGAATTAATTTAGCTATAATTATCTAACTATTGTCTTTGTTGTATTTATGATCATTTGTGGCCTTTCAGTTAGAAGGTTACCGGTTCAAGGCTCTCCGGTGATCTTCCTGGAAAGGAGTTTGTTTGTTCTTGCTGTGCTTGCATGGGCCTCCTCCGGGTACTCGGGTTTCCCCCACACTCTCAAAATTGTGAGTTGATTGAATACTCAGCAGACCCTCTTGCCCCTTAAAGGGAACAAGCAGGTAAAGATGAATGAATGAATGAATGAATGAATGAATGAATGAATGAATGAATGAATGAATGAATGAATGAATGAATGAATGAATGAATGAATGAATGAATGAATGAATGAATGAATGAATGAATGAACGAATGAATGAACGAATGAATGAATTCACAGAACAATTAAATAACACTGTAAGATTCAAGATCTGAACAGATTTTGATTACCGGTAGTTAAACTTTCAAACTACTAGGTTTTTACATGTTCAGGACAGCGTTAATGCCGGATCAGGGCCACCGCTGATCCAGATGCATGCCACAAGCAGAATTTGCTCCCTACCCTGAATAAAGGTAGAAATAGAGATGTAATTCAATAAAATACTATGATACAATTTAAAAGTATGCAAAAGTACGATTAATAAAATACAATTGAAATCTATAAATCATTAATAATTACTAACTAATAAAATGTAAATAATTTATATTGTATTACATCTCATAATGGATATGATTGAATTAAACTTGTGACTTATTGTAAGGATGAAATCATTCTGATTCACACATCTTCTAAACTTTTACCAAAAGATTATGTTTCATTTAAAGGGTTGTGTTTTCCAATATGAATTAAATGTTTGTATCCAGGACCTTGGAAAAAAATACAGTTGAAACCAATCTTTTATGCCTTTAAAATGTATTTTTTACAAGTATTAAGTAATGTATTACTGTAATGTATAATGTATAATATTATTTTTCATGTAATAGTATATTGTACTATGTATTTTAACATTGTTTTTCAATCATTTAATTGCTTCTTTCTAAATATAATTCATATTAATTGAAAATATTTTGGTTCTCACTGTGCTTATGGGTTTCTCTGGGTACTCTGGTTTCCCGACAAGTCAGAAAACACGTTTCAGGTTAACTGAATTCTCTAAATTTCCCTTAGGTGTGAATGTGTGTATTGCCCTGTGATGGACTGGTGACCTGTACTTCGAAGTGCACAAGCACCAGTAGAACCCTGTGACCCTGAAAAGACAGAAGTGGATAAAGAAAATACAAGTATGAATGATTATTTTTGACTTAGCAACCTTTAAATTCAACCAAACAGGATGGACCTAGTTTTTAAACAACTGTATTTCACACACATTGTGCTGCTTTATTAACAGCAAATAAAAAAATACACATATTTCCATTGTTTTTAAAGGAAAAGTCTATAAAACATTTGTTATCGACAGATTATCATAATCAAAATTTTAAACCAATGGTTGCATTTTTTTAAAATCTTGTCTTCACTAACTTTACTAAGAGTTTTGTAATAGGGTTTTAATATCTGGCAACCACAGCCCTTCTCGCTCACCGACTGAACTAAACATAACACATTAAATCTAATCAGACATAAGTATACAGTCGTACTGAGCAGGGCTGACAGGAGACACAGGTATAGACACGCTGGAGCTCATTATCATAGATTTATTAAACTTGCAGAAGTTTGAACAAACAACCGAGAGAACACTACGTAACATTCAAACAAAGACTGACAACCAAACTGCGGAATAAAAAACGAGGAAATTAGCAAGAGAGTGCACAGGTAAATACAGTGGACAGAAATGCAATCAGGTAGAAACAGAATGAAACAAACAAACAATGGAATATGTGGAACACAGAGTCCCGACAGTTGTTCAGCAGATAAAGACTTCATGAAATGATTGAAAGTAGCAGTTTGTATGAGTTTTACCAGACGCTCAGGAGATGATACTGCTGGTTTAGAGCCGCTGGTGTATTACAAGAGCTGTGTTCATCTCTTAATGTTCGGTTCTGAGCGAGCTCTAGTGGCTGTTTAGTTATCAGAACACTGAGGTAACGCCATGTAGCTGCAGTGGAGTTCAAATGCTTCTCTTCCGTATAGATTGAGTACATTGTCACTGTTAACTAGTAATGTGTCATTCTTGAAAGATTCGTTCATTTTGACTAAATCTTTTTTTTTACCTTGTCCTGTCCCGCTCAAAATTCAATTAAATTCAAAAGCCATCACATCGGAGAGTTAATGGTTTGCTGAGTTGGACAGTTTTGCTTTCTCCCGGGGAGTAAAACACCTGGTGTGGTGCTTTCTCCTCTGGATTGGAGCATTGATTGTATGTAAATATTTATTAGTTGTGGTTCTCACGAGTCAGTTTACATTAGTTGTGACAGGACTAGATGGCGTTGGACTTAAGGGATTGGATAAGGGATTAGGGAAGGGTGAGGGGGAAAGGTTCAGGAGTGAAAAAGAAAGAAAAGAAGAAGAAAGAGAGAAAAAATAAATAAATAAATAAATACCTACCTGAACATAACATAAAAGTCCTAGTTACATTGCTAAATCTTTGATACGATCAGAGATGAGGTGAGACTTTTTTGTTTTCTAGCATTATAATTTTGTCTAATTTGTAACACACAACATTTCATTGGTATTTTACAAAAATTAAGAAATGACTTGATAATTTTGCTGAACGAGACTCAAAGATACAAGTCGGGAAAATGTTTCGAACTTCTCATCACTGCTGTTAACAGTGAACTGCAATAAAACACATGTTGTGTGACACTGAAAGGAGCTGTTGGTGTCTTTCAATATAGGAGGTGCTTGGACGCCACTGCACCACTCACTCCTTGTCATAGACATGAGGAAGACTTATGTCGAAATGAATTATTATTATTATGTTTCTAAGGCAAATATTAATGTATATAGGTTATGTAAACTAGCGGTTAGTGTAAGGTCTTTGTTTTTTGTTGACTGTATGTTGTGATCTCTTACCTTTGTCTTTCCTTTCCCTTCCTTTATTGTTTGCCTAATGTTTATTTTTTTTTACTATTTCCTGCTCCTTGTTCCTCCCTCAGCTCTAATGTTTATTATCTTTGTGTATTTATTCCCTGTGGTTGGGATCATTGAGTGTTTTCATGCTGCTCCTTTTATTATTTTCATTGTCTTCTTCAACTGAATTTATTATCTCGTTTGATAATCTTTCTTAGTTAGTTAAGCTGGACTCCTCTGGAGCAAGTTCTAGTTTTTGTAGGTTTTCCAATCGTGGGGTTTTGTGTTTGTTTTTTATTTCTGACTTCTCAGGTTTGGAGTATAAGCACAGCACATGTAAGTATGTCAAGGCAAGTAATTCATGTAGCATGAGTTAGTAGCAGGGAGTGGGTACTCGGAGGGGATTGTTATTTGGGATTTGAGCAGCACTGTCCGAAAGAAATGAAAAAGAGACGATACAAAATTGAGAACGAAGAAGCAGATGCTGCAGAAAAACTAGCAATGTAGTAGTTTAAGGACTCTTTATGAATGAGAACCGTCAGGGCGCCTTCTCGGAGACAATGGATCTACTGAAGATCCTTATCACATCTCCCATGACTGCAGCAGAAGCTCAAAGGTGCTTCTCAACGCTGAAGACAATCAAAACCATCCTCACGAACACAATTCAGCAGTATGACATCACTATGTTGTCTATGGAGAAACTTTTCAAATTCATCCTTGACTTTAATGTATAGGTTTTGTGTAAAAATTAAATTTAGGTAAAACACTAAATGTGATGTTCTTCATATGAGTAAGTAAACATAAGTGCTGATATTAGAAGATGTTTGTTGCCCTTTAACAGCTTTTTTAAAGTAGCACCAGCCGCCACTGGTACTACAATTTAAAACACACCACAAGGAACTACAATTCACATTTTATTTTGATCCGGTTACTACCATTTATGTTTCACTGTAGTTGCGAATATTAGTGGACTACATGAGATTGTATGTTTAGTTTAGATTCTGCAGAGTATGTTATGTGCTGACACTCACACCCCTTTTCATTAGCAGTGTTTCCATTCACTTATTTAATGCACATTTTAAAATATTGCAAAAAAGGAAATGCATATGATACGCAAACAGATGAGAAATGTATACATTTTGAAAATGTACATGATAAAACTGAGTCGGATAGACGTTTTATCCGATTAGACAAAAAGGTACATTAATTTGGATGGAAACGCATTTACCAAATAAAACCCAATGTGCAATGGCAACACGCTTTTCTGTTAAACTGGGGCGTGATGGGGTGGCAATATCGGACTAACGAATGAATTGATCTCACTGAACAACATCTGAAATGTTGTTTTGGTCATTCTAAAGTCTGTCATCAAAATGATTTGGGATCATCACCTCCCAGTCTTGACTGCCTGCATTCTCCCAAAGCAAGATCACATGACTGCACATAATGTGTTTGTCCATGTGTTGTCCATGTGACACAAGGAAGTTATTACATACGAAAAAAGGCTTTAATGCAGCAAGTTCCATTTTTTTTTATTTTTGCTGCCGTTTTAACAAGAAGAGATTGTTTGCCCCATTCTTAGTCTGTGTTCACCTCTCTCTCTCTCTCTCTCTCTCTCTCTCTCGCTCTCTGCCCCTCCTTGCCAGTTTCCTCCCAATTACCCCCTCACCTGTCCCTAATCCTGTTATCTGATTTGCTCCCCTTTTTATTCTCTGGGTTTCTTCTGTCTGTCACTGGTTCCCTTTCAGTCGGTCCCGGAGACGTTAGTCGGGATTAGACCGACTGAATGGGAGCGAATCACTGTGAGAGCGACTGACGAACATATCAGCGGGCAAATTATTTGCAGGCGTAGGTGATTGATTAGCAATCAGCCGGGTATAAAGCCGGGCGTGCCTACGCTACCAGTATGCAATTTTCCTTCAGAGCTGACTGAGTGAGACTCTCTCTCCTGAACTTTGACGCTTCTAGCTTGAAAGATCAGCAGGTTGCTTACCTCTTGGCTCTTTTGGTGTAGTCCTCTGCTAGCTCAGATAGCATGCCACCAGCAGCCAGCACCTCGAAGATCTTCTCAGGCAAGCCTGTCCAGTGATTCAGCCGTTTTCTCAGTATCCTGTCCATTTTTCACGACACGATGAGCAAAACGTGTACTATTCCTGGCTGTTGTGGGCTTCTCGTTGAAAAGACGGTCACGGGAGTTGTGCGATGTGTTTGGTTTCCAGCACACCGACGCGGCTCTCGTGAAGCGCGAGTGTTTGCATTGCAGCACTCTGCTGAGTCGCACACGGAAGTTTTGGGTAGAGCAGCGTCAGGTGATTCCTCGCGTCATCCCCAAACACCGAGCGTGCTTCCCATCTGGTCTGCGGGTGAATCGGACGGCGCTTCGGTGTTGCCCGGTACCTCGTATGATCCTGTAAACGATCTGCTCTCCCACGCAGCATCGGAAGGGGCGCGGCTTTTGGTTCTCCAGTTCGGCCTGCCTCCTTCGGGATTGCAGCCGAGCTGGAGCCGGAGGCGTTCGCGGTGCTCTCACAGCCGCAGCCTCGATCGGCGGGAGGTGACTCCTCCCCCCCGATTTGATGCTGTCGCGGCTGGAGAATTGGTGGCTAGGCAGGTGCCGGGACAGGTTCCCCGCATACCGCTAGTGCCTTTTTCTCCCCGAGAAGCACGAGGAGCTCACTAATTTTGGCAGGCTCCCCTGCCTGTCAGGGGATTGAGCTCCTCCCTCTTCACCACTCTGGTCAATGCAGCAGATACGGGTTACTCTTCGATTCCCCGAGTGGTTAGGTTGTCGCGGTGCTTACCCCGACAGCGCTGCTGCTTGACGGTCTCGTTCGGGTGTTCCCGCCAAAGCTGGGAGGTTTCATCAGTCCTGATTATGAGAGCTTATTCAGCTGCAGGTAAATCTGCTGCATTATTGCATGCTATGGCGACCTTACAGGTCCTCCGTCTCATGCACCAGGGTGGTGGTGACCAGCAGTCTCTCTGAGACTCGCTTTCAGCCTCTGATTGTCGCCTCGTGCTACAAGATCAGCCGTGCTGAACATCGGTCACGCGATGTCCACGCCTGTGGTCCAGGAACGCCATCTGTGGTTCGAGCAGGCTTCAATGCGTCCCGAGGACCGATTTTCGGCTTCCGTACGCGCCTGTCTCCCGGATGGCCTCTTTGGCGTCGCCGTGGAGATTTTCATCAAAGGTCTCCACGATCAGGAGGCAGGCGGAGGGTCTGGGTATAGTTCCACGCCAGAAGCAGCAGGCGTTGCTTCTGGGCCGGAACCCTCTCCGCCTGTTTGCTGCCAAAGAGTACGTCTCCTGCCTTGGTTTACTCCTTCGACCTCTGGTCCGGGGAAAACCCCTGCATGCGGAAGACGGAGCCAACCTCTGAGGTTTTCGAAAGCAGGCGAGGGTTTCTAGTGAAGCTCCCCTGAGGTTGGCGACTCGGGAGGAAACGAGCTCTTCTTTGGGTCTGGTCATCGACCCAGCTCCCCCAGGGGGGGGGGGGGAGTCCACCACACACTCCTCGCTGCCGTCCTCCGGGACGGCGGCACCTATTGTGTCAAAGATAGAACTCACTTCCTCCCGAGAATAGCGGTCTCGCATGCCCGACGGTCTGGGGTTCCTCTTCCTCGGTTCTCCAGTTCGGCCTGCCTCCTTCGGGATTGCAGCCGAGCTGGAGCCGGAGGCGTTCGTGGTGCTCTCACAGCCGCAGCCTCGATCGGCGGGAGGTGACTCCTCCCCCCCGAGTCGATGCTGTCACGGCTGGAGAATTGGTGGCTAGGCAGGCGCCGGGACAGGTTCCCCGCATACCGCTAGTGCCTTTTTCTCCCCGAGAAGCACGAGGAGCTCACTAATTCTGGCAGGCTCCCCTGCCTGTCAGGGGATTGAGCTCCTCCCTCTTCACCACTCTGGTCAATGCAGCAGATACGGGTTACTCTTCGATTCCCCGAGTGGGGAATCTCATAGCCTCATAGCCTCGTCCAGAGACCAGTTGATCCGACACCAGGGCAAGGTGCTTTCGCACTTAAACCGTTTGGGTCTGAAGGTCAACTGGGAAAAGAGCCACCTCACCCCCGTGAGAGTCATCTCTTTTCTCGGGATGGAGCTGAACTCCGAGAGCATGCTGGCGCGATTATCGGTAGAACGCACCAGGGCCTTGCTGACCGCACTCTTCGCGGTGTCCTCTCGACCAGTGGTCAGACTGAAGTTAATTCAGAGGCTCCTGGGGCATATGTCAGCCGCAGCCCCAGTCATTCGACTCGGGCTCCTGCGTATGCGACCACTGCAGCAATGGCTTCTCTCGCGAGTTCCGAGTTGGGCATGGCGTCAGGGAGCGCTACGTCTGCCCACGGCAGACATGCTCCCTTACCTGAAGGTCTGGAAGACGGAGTGCTTCTGAGGTCTGGGGTGCCTCTTTCGAGCCACCCCAACCGTGTGGTGGTCACCACCGATGCCTCCAAGACCTGGTTGGGGCGCCGTGTGCGGTTCCCACCGAGAGTCCGGTGCCTGGACCGGAAGACGCTCTCGCTGGCACATAAACCGTCTCGAGCTAGTTGCAGTCATTCTAGCGCTACGGCGCTTCTGCCCGCTCCTCCGGGGGCGGCACGTGCTGGTCAGGACCGACAGCACTGCGGTAGTAGCGTACATCAACCACCAGGGCGGTGTACCCTCCCGCTTCCTGCACTACCTCGCCCAACAGCTGCTCCTCTGGAGTTAGAGCGACTTCCGTCGCTCGAGCCTTCATATCCCTGCGGAGTGTAACAGGATCGCGGTTCCGCCGTCCAGATTCCACCCCTCGACAGGAGATTGGCGACTCCATCCTCGGGCTGTTTAGCAGATTGGGACATCTTCGGCGAGGCCCAGGTACCTGCTGCCTCCCGTGTGAATACCCATTGCCGGCTCCTATTCCTGTCCCTGGCTCCTCTCGGGACAGATGCGCCGGCTCACTGCTGGCCCAGGAACAAACGCTTATGTGCGTTTTCCCCAGTGAAGCCTCCTAGCACAACCTCTGTGCATGGTCAGGGGGGACGAGCGCGGGCTACTCTTTCGCCCTCTTCTGGCCGAACAGAGTATGGTCTCCAGACCTCTCTGCGCTCGTGACAGCCCCCCCTTGGCCGATTCCCCCTGAGTCCAGATCTGACTCAAGGGGGGGGGATACAGGCACCCGCGGCAGACCTCTGGGCCCTACTTGTATGGCATATCTGTCCGCGGTGGACCCCGAGCCTCTACCACCCCTCGCGGTGACTACCTATACCATGCGTTAGCCCCCTCCACTGAGTGTGCTACGCTGGCAAGTGGGGTCGGTTCGTCGAATGGTGCTCTTCCCGCCAGGAAGACCCCGGGACATGCCCCATCTGAGTCGTGTTGACCTTCTCCAGGAGAGGTTCGATCGGGGGCTGTCCCCATCGTCCCTCTAGGTCTACGCCGCCGCTATTTCTGCCTTCCACCTCCGGGTTGAAGGGAAATCAGTGGGCAGCCACGCACTGACGGTGAGATTTCTCAAGGGGGCTAGGCGCCTCCGGCCTTCTAGACCACCCTCCATTCCTCTTGGGACCTCTCCGTCGCCCTTCGGGGCTGCGGAAGTCACCTTTTGGCATTTGGCAGAGCAGCGTGTCCTCTCACGGAAGACCGCACTCATGCTTGCTTTGGCCTCAATTAAGAGGTTGGGAGATCTCCAGGCACTGTCCGCCGACGAATCCTGCCTGGAATTCGGCCCTGGTGATTCTCTGGTTACCATCAGACCCAGGCCCGGATTCATCCCCAAGGTCCCATCCGTCCCCTTCCGGGACCAGGTGGTGACCCTGCAAGCTCTGCCCCGGGAGGAGGCAGAACCAGCCCAGGGTTCGTTATGTCCTGTGCGAGCTCTCCGGATCTACTTGGACAGAACCCGGGAGCTTCGTCGCTCCCAGCAGCTCTTCATATGTTTCGGAGGCCAGCGTAAGGGTTCCGCTGTCTCCAAGCAAAGGCTTGCCCACTGGCTAGTGCGGCTATCCACCTAGCTTATGAGGCGTGTGAGGTTCCCTGCCCTCTCCATCTGAGGGCCCACTCCACTCGCGGCATCGCTGCCTCGTGGGCGTTGGCTAGAAGGGCCTCACTCGCCGACATTTGTAGAGCTGCGGGCTGGTCTACACCTAACACGTTCATCAGGTTCTACAACCTTGATGTAGGCTCTGTTCCCTCTGCGGTCCTGAGTGGTGGCAGTCACCCTTAGGGGACGGAGCAGGTGTAAGCTTGCAGTACTCTCCTCGTCATCGGGAGAAGTACACCTTTCTAAGAGCTCCCCCTTCGGGCGGCTCTCCCATCCTCCCCCCTTCGGCATCTGACTGAGCGGAGCAGTCAGCGCTGCCAGGTTCCGTGTGGTGGCTTTGCTCCGGCCTGGTCCCCGCAGAACTAGGGTACAGATCTGGGAGTCCCTCTCTGGCGCTCCCTTTCTATGTTCTTATACAGCTCCCCCTTCAGGTGGCTAGTATGAACCCGTTCCGTTACTCCCCTTGCTTTGGCGCGTAACGATGACTTCCGTCTCTGCCTCCTCTCTCTTGCAGAACGATGACCCGCTGGTAGCCCTTCGGGCCTCGACGCGATCTCCGCCACTCCTCCCTGCGGGTCGAGGGGTGCCTCCTTCTGGTCGTCAGCATCAACCAAGTACAGCAGAAGCTCTCAGTGTTGGACGACTTCCCCGTCAATGAGTATTCCGGGCAGGGGCAGAAGGAGTTCCCATTCAGGTACTAACGGCCTCTTACTAACCCCTCTCTTGGGTTTAGTGCCGACCTGTCTGGATGGACTTCGGGCATGGCCCTTTAAAGAGGCTCCCATTCAGTCGGTCTAATCCCGACTAACGTCTCCGGGACCGACTGAAAGGGAACGTCTAGGTTACTTGCGTAACCCCACGTTCCCTGAATAGGGAACGGAGACGTTACCCTTCGCCATGCCCTGGAAGTCATGGATCTGAGGTAAGCTGGGAGGTAAGTGGGTCCAGCTTCTCGGAAAATTCCATACTGGAGGCTTAGGCACGCCCGGCTTTATACCCGGCTGATTGCTAATCAATCACCTACGCCTGCAAATTAATTTGCCCGTTGATATGTTCGTCAGTCGCTCTCACGGTGATTCGCTCCCATTCAGTCGGTCTAATCCCGACTAACGTCTCCGTTCCCTATTCAGGGAACGAGGGGTTACGTAAGTAACCTAAACGTTATTTATTTATTTTTCCCATGGACCAGTTTGTATTAATTATGTCAGGACAGGAGGGTTGAAAAAGAAAGGGGGGAGAGGATGAGAGATGTAGATCAGGGGGAAAGATTCACGAGTGTGAAGAATACCCACCTGAACATACCATAAAAGTTTGTTACAGTTTGTGCAACTACACACATAAATACCTTGAAAACTATGTTCGTTTCTTATAGTTCATGCAGTAGTTTGTGCATTTTTGTATCAAGGCTACAACCAAGGCTAAACTATTTCATGTTGGACTAGTATGTTTTTTTGTTACTTATTTAAAGAGTTTAAATTCTATTGTTTGCTCACTCAAAGTTTTTACAATTGTTAATAAGTATTTAATTAAAATTATTATTAAGTAATTAATTTAAGACACAGTATTTAGAAAGGTATTTTAAACACAAATGTAATTAAGTAATTAATTACTTTTTAAAAGTAAAGTAAAGTAAAGTAGCCCAACACTCTGGGAGACACATGCCAGTTCCGAGCGACACATGACAGTGAAAACCAGACATGCCAGTTGAAGTGTCACTGCACTTAGTGGCACCTGTATGTCAGATTATTAAACTGCGCCTGGAACGCAGTCAGTCGAGAGAGTTCTGGGAGGTGATAATCTCGAATAATTTTGATGACAGACTTTGGCTAAGGGATTTTAGGCAAATGTTGTGCAATGAAATCGGCCCGTAGGTTATTCCATTAACACCACCACATCGAGGTCCCAGTCCCGACAGAGAAAACGCATTGGGATTTTTTCAGTATATTAATTTCCATCAAAGTACCATCATGCAGTTTTCTTAAAAAAAAAAAGTTTATCGTACTGAATTGTGCGCATTAATTTTTGTATGCACATTTTTAACACTTATTCAAATCTCGGCATTTCCATCCAGGGATTTTATGCACTATTCCAAAATGTGGATGTAAATGTAGTAGTGTGAGTAAATATAGTTCTCTACTTTCCACCGCCTAGTACGAACATAAACATACGTTTAATAAATAGACAAAAAATAACCTGACATACCTGTCTGTAACTTAATTGGAGGACTTCGCAAACTGCTGCATTTGTCGGAGGATGCAGAGACTATAATGGTGTACTGCATGCCACACTGGGCTCCGATGAGGTCACAGGAGGTGCTCGAGCTGTTGCATAGAAGAATGCTCTGGTCTTGACCCTGTGCGGTTGCCACATAGATGGGGGATCCATCATTTAGCTGCCAGCTAACTGTAATAAGGTTGCTGTAGCAATCTGTGTGGGCTGTGATGGTGGTGAGGGCACATGGAGCTGGAGATAGATGTGGCATAAGTGAGTGAAACAACGGAATAAATATAGTTACCATTGCAGCACAAAAGAAATAAGACATGACTTACAGTGACTCAAATTCAGATTTGACAGAGAATAAGTCTAGGGCCCTGTCCACACATACCCGGTTCTTTTGAAAACAGGGATTTTTCTGTGCAGTTTGTCCACATGTAAACACACATTTTTGAAACCAATGCCAAAATGCTGGGAACAAAGCTTACATCTGAAGAGAGAAATGGGTTTTCCTGGGTGTTGGGGTGTGGAGGTTGTCAAAGTGATCCTCTTGTACTTGGTATCACTGTTCAGCAACTTTTTGTTTGTCCAATGGCGAAACAAGGACCGTGTTTCTGTTCACTTCGCTATCGTGGCTTACAGTATGTGCAGGACTACAGTGTCGCGGGTTGGTGAGCGAGACACAAACACACACTCTGGTGTGTATATAGTCACTTTTTCTCGCTGGCCGGGTGGGAGTCCCTCAGGTGCCCTCACCCCGATAGGTCCGGTGGGGTCTCCGATCCTTGGACTCCGAGCTGAATAAGTACACTGCCCACTGTGTTTACTAGCAAGTAGGTAATTCATCAAGTGTTGTGTTTTTGTGGAAAATTGATTATGGGCTAAAACTATTTTGTTTTTAAATGGCGTTTATCGCATTTTGGAACCGAACTCCTCATGTTTCCTGTTTTATTGTCGAATAGATGGGCCAGTGTTTTTGCAAACTCACTAATGAATATTCATTTTTAAAATGCCATGATTTTACTTCAGCATTCAAATTGACTGCCACCTACTGATTTGGTATAGACTTTGCAGCATTTTTATGAGGTTTTGGAGTTTTTGTATGTAGTTTTTTGAAAATGGGTACACTGTGTTTTTGAAAAAAAAAAAACGCATTCATGTAGACATGGCCTTGGACTTATCAATAACCATCAATAACAAAAGTTGTCAAAAATGTTCAAAGTGATAACTTTTTAAAGCTTTGGCAGCTCTTTTTATTTGCACCTGTCTGAATATGGAAGTTGCTTGCAGGGCTGCTTTGGCAGAATTGATTCAACGCAGTAACGTAAAAGGTGTAGGACGCTCCACAGAGTAGGTCGGGTACATTGCAATGTAGACCACTCGCTGAGCAGCTGGAGTTAGCCCCGCCTTTTCCCAAAGCCAACACAGAATATGACTCCGCTCCCTTAGTTTTAAGCCATGTCATCCAGACCGAGTTGGTAACGCAGTCCAGGCTTCCAGTATCTCCCTGAGGAACACAGGGAACTAACAAAAGCAAATATTGCAATTAGTCAAACAGCATTAAAGACGAACACAGAAGCTCATTTACCGTGTGTTTAAAAGAACTGATTATTGAAATAATGTATCGTTCATTTGAGTGGAGAGTTATCCCAAAGAGTTACCTGAGGAGGCATTGACAGGGGTGCTGGCTGGGCTTTCACATCCTCCTCTCACAGACGTGACAGTGATCAAATACGTTTGTCCGCATGGCAGGTCAGAGAGGGAACAGCTGTTACTGCTGGAGTTACACGAGAGGATCACTCCTTCAGCGCTTGCTGCTGTCACATGGAAAGATTCTGCATCTACATTGACTGCCCATGACACGGTCATCGAGTTAGCAGAGCAGTTCACCTTCACGGTAACCGCCTGAGGAGGACATGGTGCTAGAAAGAGAGAGGAAAAATGCTAAGTGCTGGCATGGGAAAGGTCTGGGTGAAACATTGATTCGTCCTAAGCAAAACCATGACAACACATTGGCCGAATATATTATTGTGTATTGTATTATTCAAAACCCCTTGGCAAACAACTGCAAATCTTTGTCGAAACGAAACACAAATCTGTGCCATACACTATGCTGAAAAGACGAGGCAGGACACAAACCAGGGGTTGTGCAACTTACCAGTATGTACTTGCGTGAGCATACTACGGTCACTGGTGCACACTTGATCCATGGACAGCACAGAGATATTATACGTCTGTCCACAGAGCAGGTGGTCCAGGTTACACTGAGTCACATTGCTGTTACAAAAGACGCTGTGGTTGCCATTTAGCACGATGCCCTCTGCTTGGTAGGACAGCGCACCACTGGCACTAAGCCATGTTACAGCTGCAGAGTTGGTCAGGCACACTAGAGATGCATGAACACTTGTTGGTGGACAGGGAACTGTGGAAAAAAGAGTGGTTTAGGCCAATGGGAAATTTTGTACAGATTGTCTAGATCTACTAAGACCAGATTTCCTCACCTGATTGGAGTTTTGAAAATGTTTGTTGGCTGTCACAGTGGCTGTCCTGAGCTGTGATGGTCAGATTGTAAGATTGGCCACAGTGCATGTTTGCTAAACTGCAGCTGGGACTTGGGCTCGAACAGTATTTCTGGTCTCCATCTGGACTGGATGCAGACACCAAGTAAGAGGCAACATGCTCCCCTGGTTCCCAGGAAACCACACCGGTACGGCTGCTGCAGTTCATCTGAGCAATGATTGTCTGTGGCTTACATGGAACTGTTTCAGAAAGCAGAGAAGATGGTCAAGCAATTAAAGAGTTGTTCAATTAAAAATTGTGTAATGATCACGTTTAAATGGGTCATGAACTGATAAACCAAAAAGTGTTTGACGACCTTTGAGTTGATGGAACTACAAAAGTTTCAGGACTCAAAATGTTTTTGTTTGATAAGAAAAGCAAGCAACAAAGTAAACTGAGTTACAAATACATATGTTGCACATTGTACCTCCCCGTATAGTAACACGATATAAACAGCCACAGCTAGCTACATGGGAAAAATTAAAACAACATGCTTTGTTCCAGGTTTTCCAGCTACGGAACAACTGTCTATCAACAATCGGAGCAAACAATTTAAAAAAGTGGGTAACAAGGAGCAAGCCAGTGTTCGGAAAAACATTTATTTTTCAACATTTTTACTTGTTTAAAATAAGGACTATAGCTCAACTTGAATAAATGTAGCCACAGTAAAACAAACAAACAAAACAAAGCAAAAAAACATCTTGTTTTTCTAATGCCTTTATCAGTGATGCTTGTATTTTCAGTATATGTAATGTAGAACCTTTTAAAATGGAAACTCCATTAACTGATATTGTTTGAAGCTCTCTCTCTCTCTCTCTCTCTCTCTCTCTCTCTCTTTTGTCACTCTCTATTCCTCATATCACACCCTCAAAAACATTTCACGGACGCAATTAATACATGTTCGGGGGCTTAAATGTAACTACTTAAGTTACATTTGGGATATCAGCTAAAAGCCTTCCAGGTAATCAGCTGTCCAAATAGTTTGTATTTCAAGGGCATTGTATCAGTCATTTATATTCAAACTACAGAGAGTGGTGCCAATGGAAGCTGAGGTTGACATCCACCCACTTGTGGAAGTTGGATTTAAAGTTAAGGATTTAATAGCCTGAAATACATATTATACATATTATACATTTTATTTAAATGTATTCCAAAACCATTTTTTATGTAAAAAAAATACTACATTCATACACTTACACACCCATAAAAAATACAAAGCAAAACCAAAACAAGTAGAAGCAAATGGATTGTTGCAATTTGAAGAAAAAAACCTGGATTTGTGGTCGCCAAGTTGACCAAATCACCATATTTATTTTTAATGATGTGTTATTCACATTAGTCTAGTTGTATGGGATTTGGGAATCTTTTCTCTTCATTTTCTATCCCAGGCTTATTCAGAAAATGGATTGTCATTTGGAAACTATTCCCCTAATATTTATTGCCTGGTATACCAACTTAATTTATTAACGTTACACATTTGTATGTTGCTAAATGTTAGGAATTTAAACACAGCCAGTTTCGCCACTATGTGAAAGGGGCATGGGCCAAGGGCCAGCATTTATAAGTAGATATCAAAGTGGTTCATTTAACCTGAAACATTTCGTTGAGGCAGGGATAAGGTAGATTAAGGTTCCTCTCACATCATATCTTGTAATAAACTTATCAAAGAGTGGCTATGGCGGTTAAAATGGTATCTTTTTTGTATTAAGTTCCAGACTTTGTGCATATTTAACAAAAAAAAAAAAAAAAAAAAAACATTTTTTGTTGTTTTCGGTTTAAAAAGTGTCTTCTCACCTGTGTCTAGTTGGATGCTGTCACTCTGAGGACTGGTACACACCGAATCTGATGCCATCACACTTATGCTGTACGAAAGTCCACACAGTAGATCACTGAATTTACACCTGGTGCTGTTGCTGATGCATTCTGATGCAAACCCTGCAGTGCCTTGAGCCATTGCAGTGTAAGAAAGAGCTCCCTGACTAGGCTGCCAGGACACATCAACCACACCAGAAGAACAGCTCAGATTTGCTTGAATCTGGTCGGGAGCACAGGGTACTGGGGACAACATCAGGAAGATATTTCATAAATTCAAAAATTTCCAAACGTGGGGTTGGGTCAGTTAGATGAAGTTATTGCTGTAGTAGCTCACCTGAGTGCAGCGTTGTTATGGGACTCCTGGACACATTACAATGGTGCCCGATGGCTAGCACACTGATGTTGTAGACAGAACCACATTTAAGGTTGGGCATAACACAGGAAGTGTTAGTGCTGTCACATCCTGTTGTCTGGCCAATTGCGTTAATAGCTTGAACCTCATATGACTCTGCCCCCATACCAGGACTCCAGTTTACAAGGGCGGAGTTTGAGGAACAGAGCAAACTGGACTCAATACTCTGAGGTGGACAGGGCACTGCTCATCAGAGGAGAAAGAAAGAGAAGAAACACAGAACAGAATAATCAAAATATGTTGCTAGAAACTTTGCACAAAAGTTACGCATTGCTTTCCTACCTGATGCCACTGCTAGAGTCACGCCTGGTTTGCTTCTGCATGTTCCATCATAAGACACCATGGAAACATTGTATGTTTGTCCACAAGCAAGTCCCTTGAGTTCACATTGAGTGGAGTTGGTAGAGCAGCTGGAAATGAGCCCCGTCGCTGTCCTGGCATCAGCCGTGTAAGATATAGAGCCTTTAATGTTTGTCCAGTGGAGGATTATGGAGTCAGTGTGGCAGATCAGATGTGAAGCATTCACCACTGGGGCACAGGGCACTTAAAGAGACCAGAAACAAAATCTGTTACACTCAACAAAATCTAACCTTGCTTGGGAAACCAGGCTAAATACCGGCGTTTCATAAACTGTTCATGTTTATTAATCTTCCAGGACCTATTACTGTTTTTTGTTGTGTTTTTTATTATGTTTAAATCAATTACATCATTTTTAAGAGGGAAATGGACTATTGTTTCAATTTTAATTTACTTTTGTGGTTAGTGAGCAGCATAAATACATAAATACACAATACTACAGGCGTCAAACCACAGTCTACCACCACTGCATCCATAGTTCCATGACTTGGCTTAAATAAGTTCAATCCCTGAAGATGAGAATGTTTTAAAGAGAGGGGTCTATATATGTACAGGTATATGTATCGTATGACACAAACAAAATGCAGGTAAGGGTTTGGATTGCCCTAGGGGAAATGTGTCAAACTCAAGGCCTGCGGGCCAGATGTGGCCCGCCATGTAATTTAATGTGCCCCACGAGAGCTTGAAAGTTTTGAGTGTCTCATGAGTGAAACTGCAGAGCTGCCAACTCACACATTGAACGTAAGACTCTCACATTTGAGTGATCTCTCACGCCACACCTCAGATTTCTCACGCTAAAATACATTTGTGAAATGGTCACAGCTAATAGTTAATCTGTGATCTGTTTCTTGAGGCTGATGATAAAAGATGATGATCGATATGCATCGTCTTCAGGGTTTTTTTTTTTTGCTAAACAAATTACAAAAATGCTATTTTTCTTTATTCACTTGGACAGTTTGATCCTTCATTAATAGAGTTATGTGGGTTTTCATAAGCTGACAAAAATCAAAAGGATTTATATTAGAACAACAAGCATACAATTGTTTCTATGCAACTGAAATGTCACTTGAATAAGTTATAAATAATGAGTTATTTAACGTTAAGGAGGAGTTACATTTATTTTACATTACATTGTTTTACATTTATAAGTTACATCTGGCCCTTTGACTACAGCCATTTTGCTACTGTGGCCCTCGGTGAAAATGAGTCCCCCCTGCCCTAGGGGATCAACTTAGCGACTGCTTTGTGCATGTTTGATTATTTAGGGCTTGTGCTAATCTCTTGACAAAATCTTGTTGTTTAGAAAACAAAGCTAGAAAACCAAAGTAGATTCTACCCGTCCGGAAGTGTTCTGTCTGACTGGGCAAACTGGAGCATTCATCTCCAACCGCAATGACTTGAACACTGTAGTTATCTCCACAGATGAGATCATTAAGAATGCAATTTGTCGCAGACCCAGAGCTATCACAAGAAATGAAGTTGAAGGAAGTGCTCCAGGCGTAAGCAGTGTAATACAGCGCCCCCTTGCTTGCATTCCAGGACACATAAGCTTCAGCCGTGCCACAATCCACCACCACTGACACATCAGAAGGGACACAGGGCACTGCAAGAAAACACAAGGAAGAAGCTGGGAATCAACTGAAGATGTTAAGAGTACAATGAACCATTTAGCAACTCAACCAGTTTCTGTTTGGATTATTTTCCACTGGCTTTATTAGTGAAGCAATATTTTGACCAGGGGTCTCATTCATAAAGGTTGCGTACGTACAAAATTGGCCCAAAAAGTGTGTACTCCTTTTTTGCTTTTTTGTTTCAGAATAATAAAAACACAACTTGACGACAAAGTTTGCTTATCCTTACGTAGAATGTCAACTGGGCGTACGTTTTTGACATACTGTGGATATTTGAGGTGACATCTAGTGAAAATTTAAAAAGAAGATATTTTTTTAAAAGATCTTTCTAACATACACTGCAAAAATAAAACTTTTTTTATTTTTTAAACAGAAATACAGACATTTGACATTTTTTATTATTACATTATCAAAATGTATCGTTTTTATACAGGGATTTTCTGTTTTACAATGATTTTAAATGTTTAATGATTGTGTATTCCTCTAAAAATGTATCATAGCAGATATTTTTCCCAGTTTTTCCACCTCATGTGTATGACCCTAAATCTAAAGTATAGACTGCTTTAAATGTAAAAATATGCAAATACATAATTAAAAGTTTTTTTTAAATGCATTTTCCCATGTTTTGGGAGTAGGACTTGACTAGGTTAACTTTTATGTGCCATTAAAATATGGCATTTTATTGTTTAGAAACAGCATTTGGTAGTAAATATAAAGAAAATAAGGACTAAAAGAGTTTTAATTTTACCAAAGTTTGACTGTACTTCACAGCACAATTATACGGAAAATAGCTGTAAATTTTTTATGGAATTTGTTAAACAACATTTGGTATTTCGGCGTTAAATAACGGTAACTTTGCAGCCAGACATTTTACCATTAATTTACAGGGATTTTATTTTAACAGTGTACGTTATGACTTATAAATCACACTTTGTATGAAGCCAATTGAAAATGAAATTTAAAAATGTATAAGGCACTAAAACGCCTGTGAAATTGATAAGGAGGACCAAAAATATGGCTGGGGAAAAATACTATAAACGTTTAAAGACTCGCCTTGACCATTGCGTCTAAAAGTTACAGGATGCCAGTGTTCGAGGTGCATTACTTTTTTATTTTATTAAACAAATGCATATACAGACTAAAGTAAACATGTGAGACAGTGTACATGCAGACACAAACTAAAAAAGAATAAAGAACAAAACCTAAATGAGCAAAAAAATAAAATAAATGAGGTTCGTGTTATTGGGTCTAGGAGTCTAAGAATAGTTCAAGTTCCTTCTTAAAGATGACTGTTTTACGACATTATTTCATGACAACAGGACAAAAACTGAGAAAATGTGTATTACAGGACCATAATGATTTCTTGGACAATGATAATGTGTGGTTAAGAAGCCGATTTAGATTCCCGAGAGCGGTTCCCTTGGATTTATGTGGCAAATTGGGTTCAGCACTTCAGAAGCAACTGCTTTTCGGATCTCCACCTCCCCTACAAGAATTTAGATTTCCGTTTCAGAGAAATTCAGTTTTTTACCGTCTTTTTTTACATGGGAAGGGAACACACGTCTAACCATACATGAATATTCATTAGCTGCTTTGCATTACCTATATATGGTGTGGACTAGGCGTGTTTGGGAAGAAAACCCACACGCACTGAACTGTGCACATTTGCGTCCCATCTGTGATTTATAAAAGCAAGATTGCTTTGTAAGTGTGCGTACGAACAGTAATGGACCAGCTCTACTTGCCGTGCTTGGGGGACTTTTCCACCGCATTATGAACACTTTAATAGTACTCTTTTCATTCCCATTTGGACAAGGATTTAAAAGTTGTTTAACGGCATGGAAAAAATTCCATTCACTTGAATAGCAATGCATGTGAAAATGCAAAACAGGAAGTTCTAGGCAATACTATGTGATTCCCGAGCCTGCTTCAATAAAAAGCTCAGCTGAATTTAAAACATTAGAGAGGTCAAATGCGAGAGCTTTTTTATAACTCAATATCAAGCAAATATGATTTTTTTATAATGCACCTTGATATAATGTAGATGAGCATAATGCCCTGGGCACAATGGCAACTCTACACGCAAATCTCATTGCAAACTGTTGCATCTGTTATGAGCCCGCCCACGAAACGCTTTGATAAAGATAACCAATTTACGATATAACTTAGAGTGCTCTCTAATCTACTTTGTTAGCAATTCTAACAACCTCTCCAATCTGGCACCTCATGTTCTATCTCGCAAGTTTAAATACGTAACCTTAACCCTAACCCTTTTAGACCATTATCTACCATCTGGTAGTGATCAACAGCCAACTAGAAAATGGTTGACTATACTCAAAACCTAAATAGGGGAGGAATGTATATTATTATTACTATCTTATTTTTACTTTTATTAGTTGTTATAAGGCTTTAACCCTTCTGTGTTGTTGAGAATGTTTTCAGCCTCTTCAGGGTGGTTCTAAGTCTAAAATTTGCCAATTTTTTTTTCCAAAAACTCAAAAATGCACTCTGAGCAAGTTTTCTAACTTTTCGTGATGTTCATGGCTGTTAAGATCAATACTTATTTGGTCTTTATCTACCTCTAAATCTAGATTTTTACTCTTTAATTGCCAAGATAATATATGATACTAGATGGTTCTAAACTGAGATCAATAGTAAATAATGTTACCTCTTCCCAACAGGAATTACCACCAATAATAAACAATACATGATTATTTGGTGTCATGGCATTACAATCAAAAAAGGTTGTTATAATGGAAGTCAACGGGGCATGAACAATAAATGATGGAGAAAAAATGAAAATCTGGTGTTACACAAAAACAAAAAATACACCAATGTCAATGTTGTTACTAATGTTTGACATTCCAAGACATTCCAATAAAAAAATCAGAAGATCTTTGTAATTAAAGGGTAAAACTATTAAAAGATTTTAGATTTTGATTAGAGCTGAGGTGGATCAAAAGATTTGTGCAAAAAAAAATGAAAAACTACAGGTAAACAACAAATTAATTTAGTAGCTGCTCAAGGAATTTAAACAATGCACAAGGGTTAGGTTTCTCTGAAAAACTGTGTTTAGAGCATGAATAAATGGCTGAGAACATTATTCAGAAAGTTATTCAATACGTTATTTCAATATGTTATTTGTGTAATCAAATATCAACACAAATGTTCAAAGGCTAAATTATATTTGACAAAAAAAAACATTTAATGAACATTAAAAGCTTGAGTCTATAGTTATATTTTACCTGTGTTCAGAGGACTCAGTGCACTTGGTGTTGAGTTACACTGGCGATTGGAAGCCACTACGCTCACATTATACGTTTCGCCACATGGCAGCTTGGGCATTCCACAGCTTGCTGACCAGGACATGCATGTTCCCAATGGTCCATCAGGACCTTGTGCCGTTGCGGTGTAGTACTCTGCACCATCAGCTGACTCCCAGGTCACCGTTGCAATGTTGGAGATGCAGTCCAGAAAGCCAGACACTCGAATGGGAGTGCAAGGGTCTGCAAGACGCCAAGCCAAGTCAACGTAAAACATATTTGGTACGTATATATTTCAGAATTGGCCAGTTGCATTAACTTTAGTGATTGCCAACCTGTCTGCAGCACGGCGGCATTGCTGGGTGGGCTCCGACACACATCTCTGATAGCTTGGACAGTAAGAGAATATGTCTGACCACACTTGAACTCTGAGATCTGTGCACTTGTGTCATTTGTGGAGAGTTCCACGTGGTGACCCTTGTCTGATTCTGCAGACACCAGGTAAAAATTAGCATTATTACTAGCGTTCCAAGAAAGAGTGGTCACTCTCATTGCACAGTCAAAAGACGGCTGGAGCTTCTGAGGGATACATGGAGCTGTAAAAAAAAAACAACAAAAAAAAAACAGAGGGAATTAGTGCAATCCAGCCATTGAATTGTTTCAGTAAATGTACAATTAAATTACACCATTGCTTCTTTCTAACCCACCCATGTGGATGTATGTTCCTTCACTGGGTAAACTGTTGCAGATTTGGGTATTGGCAACAACATGGACTGAGTAAATTTCTCCACAGCTCAGCTCCTCCCAGGTACAGGACGTGGTGTTTGTGATGCATATGTGCGTTTGTTTATCTTGCCCTATAGCAATGGCGGTGTACGTGTCAGCACCATCACTGGCAGCCCAGCTAACAGCGCCAAAGCTGTTTTCACACTCTGCATAAGTCTCAACGTTGTATGCCACACAAGGGGCTGGAGAAGAAAAAGTAATATCGTTGACTGTTTTACTACATAAAATTAGTTCAAAAACTACAAAAGTGGATCATACCCGTTCTAAAATTGGCAGTGCTGCTTGGCAAGCCACCACAGACATCGTTCTCTGCTACTGCTGTGAATGTATACGTCTGTCCACATAAGAGATCCACCGCAAGCATAGATTCAGAGGTTTGGAATGAGTCTGTGTAGCCCAAGTTGCTTGTGATGAGCACTGTGTAACTCAGTGCACCTCTGCTGTGATTCCAGTGCAGGAGAATAGTGTTATTATTACATGATCCAGTTGCTGTCAGTTGGGTTGCCTGGCAGGGTTCTGAAGACAAAACAAAGGTTTTACTTTCAATCCTGTGAAGTCTTGCATTGCTTGCAGATGTTGTGTGTAAAGAGAGAAACTCTTTTGTTTCTAAGACATTAAAAATGATGAGACACAAAATCAAGCTACGGTGAGATACAATAAGGTACAACTCAATATGATAAGATGAGACATAAATGCAAAAGATAACATTAAAGCTGCAAGCAGCAGTTCGACCCTGTGGTAAAGCGGACGGTGTGCTAGACACATATGCGTGTGGCTGCGCAGGGTGATGCAGTTGTCGCCTTCCCCTCTCTCTACCCACATCTCTTCCTGTCTCTTTACAGTCCTATCGTTTGAAATAAAGCCAAAATGGCAAAAATTAGGATTTATAATAATAAAAATAATAATAATATTAATAAAAAAGCTGCAAGCAGCAATCAAAGGACTCGAGCACCTCTAGCACAATCGCCTCTTGGTGGCAAGTTTGTTGCTCTAGGATTCTTTTCACATCTGTCTAAATTGGTAACAAGTTGGAAATGGGAAAATAATGGGAAAATGATCTTTGTGCCTTATCTTTACTCTTCACATAGAGACTTTCATTGTGATTTTGTAAGCCTGGTCATTCTTTTCTTACTCACATCTCAATGCCACTCAGCCCAACCTTAACATCTTGTACTGTTCCTTGAAGCACTAGCCTCCTGTGCTCCATGATATGAAGATACGGATATCTCTAGACCCCTAGGCGCCACACCAAGTGTCATTGCATTGGAGCCAACTCTGGCGTCCAACATCCCATATGCGTAAGAATCTAATCGTAAGGACATGAATGACGCACAGGAGGATGGTCATCAAGGTACAAATAGAGGGCCTCTGAAACTGTCTGACATGTTCACGCTGTTCTCTGTGCTGGTGGTCTTCTCACTGTGAATCATCAATAAAGAAGCTTCGTTTTACAATGGTTTTCTGTGCTGTTTGTTTCCTCAACACGGTCTCATTGAGGTGAAGGCTCATTTGCACCACATATCTTATTAATATTAAATAAAATATCCTCCTGTGGTCCCCTGGTGGCGCTATAACTGAGAGTGTTTACGTCTTCGGACAAGGACACGTATGTTTAATTTGAGCCTGACCAGGCAATGTATGGCTGAGTCAAGATAAAACAGGTGGAGTTTGGAGGTGAAGAGATTTTAGAGTTAGTTAAAAATAACTCACTTCCTGTCTGTTTTGGAACCACGCTTCAATAGACTTTTTTGTAAAACTTGGTACCTTACATGAGTATTCCAAATTTCTAAACCTGTCCTTCAAACATACTCTTCAACAGCAGTATAAAACTGCAGACAATTGGATATTCCATGTTGCTGCTAGGTGGCGCTATAACTAACACTGTAAAGAAAAAAAACTGAAAGGGACGTTGTCTGTTTAGGATGAACAGTGAATATTGCTTCACCTGTTACAGCATATACAGTGGTGCTGATAACACTATGGCAGTGTGTGCTGTAGGCCCTGACAGTGAATCTATACTCCTCCCCACACTTCAACCCTCTGATTTCACACTGGTCAGTTGTTGAGTTGCAGGGTGTCATCGCTTCCCCTGTGCTGAGAGTGGCACTGACAATGTAGTAGATCACATGCTCGCTTTGATCCCAGGTCACTACAGCTGTGCTGGGCTGGCAATGCAAGTCCACATTGACACGCAAGGGAGCACAGGGGCCTAGACATAAAAGCATGTCAGGCAACATTTAAACGTGTATTACTGACACAAAATGTGTTTGGCCATGAAATTACAGAAACTCACGAGTCTGAAAGGTCACGCCGGTCTCCTGGGTAATCTGGCATCCATCGTTGACCACTATTAGGCTAACATTGTACGTCTGACCACAGGCTAGATGGCTAATATTGCAATCCTTTTCTTTGGAGCCACAGCTGGAAATGTAGCCATCTTCGCTGACAACATTGAGTTGATAAAAGTCAGCTCCATCACTCCAGCCCCAACTGAAAAGTGCTGTGTCATTCTCACAGTCCACGTCAACAGAGATTGAAGTGGAGGCTGGCAGACAGGGTGCTAAACACAACAAAAGATTATGCAGAAATCAGAAGCCTGGAGGGGTAAAGTGGACAGTGAAAGCTAATCTTGAACATTTAGCTTTTTTTACCATGCATTTGTTTTATCAATGCTTACATAGCTACATTCCCAGAAGGATGAATTCCACACTGAAAATCTACGTGAGACATGTTTTAAATCAAGCGTGCTCGGTCAAAAATGTACAGTTTTGACATTAAATTGAAACTAGCAGCAAAATCCTGTTTATCCTTTTATAATTTGTGTGTGGCACCGGCAGGCCCGCGTGACTCTGAAAGGGAATAAGCTGGTTGGAAAATGAATAAATGAATGATAATTAGATTACAGTTACAGTTGGAGTAACTAAATGTTACAAATTTGCTGAGAGAAATCACATATTTATAATTAGATATCATTAAACAGCTTTTTCGGTGTCAATCTGGGGTATGTGCTTGGTTTTCAGTCACACACGGGGGAGGGGGAGCGTATTTTTGGAGCAAATGTCCAATCAATGAACTGATACTTGTGTAAATATCCAATCAGCGAGCGCTAAAGTAAAAGGAGGGTGGGGCTTCTCGTGTTTCACTCTGAGTGTGGCCAGAGAGTGGAGCTCCGGCACCATCAGCCTATGAGCTTGTTTGGGAACAGAGATGCAGTACTTGCTAAGATTTCTTTACATTGTTTTTTACATTTTTTTTTATTTAAATTTGGAAGCAATGTTTTGATGTTTGATTTAGCAAAATAAATTGAATTCTATCAAACACCTATTTTTCCTGTTCAAGAAGTCAGCCAAAGAAGTCTCCAGGTACCCTCATCCATAACATGGAATTCTTTTATGTGACGTCATTTTAACTATTAGTAAGTGTTCTGTTATTTTTTGTTGTTGTTGTTGGGGGTAATCTAAAATAACTTGATTAAAGTTCAAATAATCTGTAATCAAATGACTTTTCTGAAGTAAATTACCCAACACTGGTGCTGGGTCAATATCAAAAATGTTTGCTTGGATAATCGAAAGGTACGTCTGAACATTTCAGAAACAATATTGTAATTTTACGCTTGTCGTCTTCAAACAATGTTCAACTGGTGACTCATAAAAAAACACATAGTATCTTCTACTGTAGATATTTCTAGACTGTACATGACTTCTGATAAGCTATCGTCTTACCTGAAGTGAGCAGAATAGTCTCGCTGTCTGTACTGTTGTATGCGTCTCCAATAGCGTAGACATGAGTGTGGTACACAGTACCACAGGTCAAACCTGTAACGCTACAGCTGGAACTAGTGGTAAAACACGACAAGCTCTGACCATTACGGCCCTCGAGGAAAGCCATGTATGCAACTGCTCCCATACTTTCCTCCCAGGACACAGTTCCCGTGTCACTTGAGCAGTTCAGGTGGGCTACTACATTCTGAGGTGGGCAGGGTTCTAATGAAAAATAACAGTCAGGTTTGTGCCTGTAAGTAATGAGACAACCTCAATGTGAATGGATTGTGACAACGTACCTGTGGTAAGAGTGACCGGCAATGAAGACACAGCTCCATGACAGATGCTGTTGTGTGCCGTCACGCTGATGTCATAGGTTTGACTACAAGCTACATTATAAATTGGACACGAGGTGTCACTGGTGGAACATCTCAGCACTGATCCCATATCAGTTGCTGCATGTGCCGTGTACTCCGTGGCGCCTTTGCTTCTGTCCCAGGAGAGCTGGCTGATAGATGCAACATATACCACTTCGACATGTTGAGGTTCACAGGGGCCTGAAGACATTCAGAAATTCAGGAGTGTAATGTAGCAGTAAAGTGACTGTAGACATCATAGAAGTGCTGCTGAATTTCAAGTTTGGAATTTCAAAGCAGATGATGGTTTGCACCACCCACCAAACTACAAAGTTTACAATTAAAGCAGCCTGCACTAAACTTTGTTATCCCAATCTCATATCTACAATAAAAAAAAAAATAAAAAAAAACAGTTAAAAAAAACTTATAAGGCAAAAAATCAAAATCTCAGAAAATTCCCAAATCACTGACTACATTTTTCTTAGTTAAAAAACGTGTTATTATCAGGGATAATGTTCTGACTGGCTTTAATTGCTTCTTTTGTTTATTCTCAGTCTGTGTGCTCCTAATCTGTTTCCTTCATATGACACATTGCTAGCTGGGGGTTCCTTAAATCTGGGGGGGGGGGTTTGTGGAGGCGGAGCTCATCACCAGACCATCCAATCACAGAGGATCTCTGATCTTTAAAAAGAGACCCAACAGACAGATAGACATACTTGGAGTTGAGGTACACTTGTGAATCCATTTTTGCTGTTATTAATAAATAATAGAGAAAAATATTTGAGTTTTTCTGATGCAATTATTGTTATGGGTAGAAAAAGTGTTGGTGTTTTAGGTGGAATTAAAAAACAAAAGAGGCACGCTCTCACAACTCTTATTTTTTTAAGGCTCAAAAGCACATTGTGAGGAGCATTTTCACAAATTTGTGAAAGTGACATTGGGAATGCCGATTTGGAAAGTGAGAGATTCTGTAAAACCTAGCCACATTTAGGTAGATCAACAAAAAATTCTGCTGGAGGGATGCAAAGAAAAAATCCCGAATAAATGAAATACAAGGCTCTCTGATGGTTTTTCAAGGTGCACAATAAGGAAACAGAAAAATGTGTTGTATGGTGGAGTTGCCAGAAGAAAGCCATTACTACGCAGATGCCACAAAGTAGCCGATAACAAATACCCCAAACAGCTGAATGTAACAAAAGTATTTGGAGTGTATTGTTTTTGACCACAACCATAAAAGCTACATTTGGTCAACATGAACAGAACACCATCGCAACTGTGAAACAAGGAGGCGGGCCACTGATGTTTTGGGGATGTGTGAGCTTTAAAAGCACAGGAAGGAAACTTTGTCAAAATTGATGGGAAGATAGATGCAGCATTTTTATCAAGCCGCGCATGGCACCCTACTGGACATTCTACATTATAACGATTCAAAACACAAGGTCAAGTCCACCTGTCATTGGTTCCACCAGAACAAAGTGAAGGTTCTGGGGTGAACTCAATATCTTTGAACTACTTTGGGCAGAACTGGGCAGAACTCAAACGTGAAAAACAACCCAAGAATTTACAAGAGTTGTAGACTTTTTGGCCAAATAGAATGGCCTGTTTATCAACAGTGAAGATAAAGATCCTCATCAACAACTACCTCAAGAGACTTCAGGCTGTCATTGATGGTAAAGGGGAATACAAAATATTAAGAACTTTTGATCATTTGGAAAGTTTCTGTTATTATGACTTTAACACAGCTGTTTGACAATAAATGGCAATAAATTAGTCAGAAAAGCTCATTTATCTTAAAAAAAAAAAAAAAAAAACGTATGAACTATATAATCTTGAGAGATTTTACCTGTAATCAAATGTCCACTCATGATCCCTGAGCTGCTGCATGTTTGTCCCTCTGCTGATACAGTGAGGGTGTAGCTCTCTCCACAGGCCAGTTCAGTCAGCTCGCAGTTGGTATCATTGCTCTCACAGTGGAGTGTATGGCCAGACTCTAATACTGCTGTAGCCAAGTACCACTCTGCCCCAGCTCCAGGCTGCCATGACAATATGGCCGTATTTGTCAGACAGTCCATCACAGCCTGAATGTCCCGAGGCACACAAGGAACTGGAATACAAACATGTCATGGTATTAAATGAGTGAAGTCTAGATTAAAAAAGATCATTAGTGATGACAAAAGCTGTTGACAAAGTCTAGGATATTTCAGCAAATGGTTGCAATAGCAGGATTGTATGATTTTTTTTATACAAACAAATATAAGATGAATAAACGTGCGTTTTTAATTTGGAAAACACACATGTGATATCGTTAAATGTCCCCACTAAGAGGGCATTCTTTGACCACGAACTGGACATTATCAGAGAGGGACGTGCGGCCATACAATGTATGTTGGCTAAAACAGAGACGGGTGATGGACATTAAATATCTGTGAAATTGTTAGCTTGCGACAGACGAGGACCCAAGGGCAGTGGTAAGACCGAACTTTTATTCCCTGCTTAACAACTAGCACCGTCTTCTGGGTGCATACATTAGAAACAAACAATATACGTTCGAAACAAACAATATACTGGCATAAACTAAGGATAACCAAGTAAAGAGGTAGCAGAAGGAGAAGAATAAATATGGGAGCTAATCAGGGGCAAAGGAGGCACAGACAAAGGAAATAGGGACAGGTGATAACAGAAATTGACAGTTATTTATCTAAACCTCACAAGAACTTTCTTCTCATTAGGCTTCCGAGAATGACAAGAATGATGCGGAGTCAAAACAACTCCACGCTAAGAATAAGATAACGAGAAGCTCTGTAATGTATTCCTCCTTAAAGACATAACCACCTTTGCATGCCTCAAACCTCACGGTGTAAGCGAAGGGTTGGACCAGGGGCGTACTGTGAATGCAGATAAGATGCTGTTTCACTCACTGGTGAGTTACTGGGTGGGTTTAAGAGCTCTTAGGTAAGAGTAATGAGGCAAATTGATTAGAATCATTCTTAGATTTGTAGATGTAATATTAGTTTAATAATCATTTTAAAGTTTTAAAGTAAGAAGATATGGAAAAATTTGGACTTGACCTGCTTACGTCTAACATACGCATATTGCATATGCGCATGAAGACTGCAAGAATAACAGTTGAAGGACTTTTTCTCAATAAACAGACCAGTAGGTGAATGTGAATTATTGCATCATTCCAAGTAAGTGATTGTTAATATAGGGTTAGGTATCTCAAATTTTAGACATTTGTATCTCAAACTTTTTACTTTTTAAGTCAAAATTTAACTTTATCTCAACTTTTGTATTTTGTATCTTAAAGGTTTTATTTTTAAGCCCTTTTTTTCACCTGGTGGAAATGGGCTTCCATAAGAAGGCGTCTGTCACCAGTGGGTGCTACTTTTCAGCTATTGAGTAACTCAATAAATAAGTTTCTTAGGTGGTCATAAAATTAAAGCTTTATTTGCAAATCTGATATTTAAACCCAATTTGTAGAACTATTACTCACAAGACTATATATAATATCCCATTTTTGAGGAAAAAAGAGAGTACTTTTATACGTTTGTTTATTTTTTTACCCGTTTAATCCGTTATCAGGGTCACGGAGATAAACACTATGAGTAAGATCAAATGGATCAACTCTATTGTTAGGATTTGTGTCACTATTATTATTATTATTATTAATTTAATCATTTTTGAGCAGTGTTTCTGTCTGGAACAATTTACAGAAAACACTATTGAAGTAACGATGAGATGAGAAAATATGGGGAAGGTGTAATTTTCTACCTGAAAGGACCTCAGTGACAGAGCTAGGCAAGCTGTCGCAGTGCCCGTCAGACGCGGTCACACTGACATGGTAGATTTGTCCGCAGGGAAGTCCGTTGACTATACAGGAAGTGTCATTGTTGCTTTGACAGCTAGTGTACTGGCCATTGCTGTCCTCCAGTGTAGCAGTGTAAAAGTTTGCTCCGGCACTCTCCTGCCAGGACACAGACAGGGAGTTTCCTTGGCACATCAGATCAGCAGCAATAGAATCTGGCACACAGGGCACTGGACAAAAGAGAAGAGGCTGTTACTGAGATTCTCGGGTGATTGTTCGGATAAAGGCTGCAGGGATGAGATGGTTTCAGCTAGTCTTTTTTAACCTTGTAAAACTTCTATTCCACCGAATGGGTCCCATTTATGATCCTGGGACATTATATGTAAAAAAATTCACCAAGTGTACTACATACAATTCTGGTATTATTTAAGCTATAACATTTACAATATTGATCTAATCCACATAAAACACAGAACAATAGCATTTATTGCTAATCTCTGATGCTACAGTTCATACAATATGATGATTATTAAATAAAAACTTTATTTTGCATTGATATAACCCATCCCCCTCCTGAAAAACTGGAGAATTTCCTTGAGTCAATTTTTTAACAAGGAGTTGCATCACTTGGATCTTTAGAAGGCCATGAGAAGAAGGTAAGTTTTCTCAATTACTTATTTACATATTTGATGATTTTGTGACTAAAAAAATATCCTGTTTCTCAAATTATTTTAGATTTAATGAGTTTAGTCTAAAAATGTATATTATGGTATTTTTTACAAATTACCATATTTGGTAAATAACTGAATTTACAGAATTTCCTGGTTTTATGATCATGTGCACCATGTGGCTATTTAGCATATATTGCTAATTCTTTGCTAAAAACTCAGTCCTGTTACTCTCAGTCCTGTTATTTATATAAAGACTAACAATAAGACAAAATGGCACCCATCTTTTGACTATAAATCAATTAAAAATAAGTTGCTTAAGATGGACCAATTCAAATTCGGAGTACTTCGGTATGTACGCTATTGGAATCTGTTTTGAAAGCAAGTAAAAAAACATTTTGAAAAGTTACAACAAGCAAAAGACACCTATTTTGGTGGAATGGCTCTTACTTTCCATATACTATCATAAAAAACCACCAAAGGCATGCTTAAACCATCTTCTGACCATGTCAAGTCATATTATACCGGCAGCTGTCTTTAAAACACACTGACAAGTTTCAAACAGCAGATCCCACATACCTGTTCTGATTTTAACAGCTTCACTTGGCTGGCTGACACAGACACTGTCCTGTGCTATGACTGTGGCAGAATAGGGCACACCACAACGCAGCTTTGAGAGATCACATGACTGACCAAACCCTGAACAGCTGTCGGAGAGAAGCCCATCGGTGCTTATTGCCTGCACGATATAGAGCTCCCCAGCTTCATTGCTCACCCATGAAATGGTAGCAACATTATCAGTGCAACTGGTGGTGGACAGCAGCCTCTCAGGAACACAAGGAACTGTTGGAAAAATGCATGGTGCAGTTAAAAAAACAATCCAGTTCATAAAACAACATTTAAAAATCGCACAAAAGCAAACCATGCCCTATACAGCTTCAATCCCAGAACCTGCCCACAATCCCACTTCTTTAAAGGGTCACAACACCTAAAAAAAGATAGTCTCTTAATTCTTAGAAGTCTCTGCACGCGACGGTGTTTGCACACTTTTTTAATTTTGATTTAAGAATTCATACAGGTTATAAGTTTGATATTTTTGGTTTTAAACGAACTAGGGGTGAAAAGAAAGTATAACTCTTGGCAGTAGAAGACCTGTGATATGGCTTGTGTTTTTCAAAGTTCTGTTACAAAAAAGCACAATGGAACAAAAAGTGCTTGGGACAGTATATAAGGTTTAGGAAAGGTTTGTCTGTATTTTGTAATACAATTTTCATATTGTTTTGACCTTGTCTTTGCTTTTGGGGGGAGAAATGCTGTGAATTTTAAAAAGCTTGTTTACAGGCTTTAAAGGCCCCTACACACCGATCCTAATTGAGATTTGCACGAATGGTTTCTCAGCTTGGGGCCTCTTCATCAGGGTCAAGGATATAATAATGCAACAATGCTCCATGCTTGAAGATGCCGTTTACTGTACAACAGGTGCACTCCACGTGTGGAAACAGGAAAGAAAAAGACGACAAAGAAGAGATCAAAGAACACATCAAAAAAATCCTGGATGTCGAGCACTTATTCTGTTGGTGGCTGATCACAGGGAACTGTTTGACAAAAATGTAGAGAAAAAGAAGATTTGTGATGCGCCATTTCTGTCCCGTTTTCTCTGTGATGTCACAATGAAAACATGAGATGAGCGCCACCTAGTGGCTCTTTTATGCCCTACTCACGTCAACCAAAGAGCCAGATTTCATTGGTCATTCTAAATGCAAAAAAATGGATTTGATATGGTAATCCGAAACTCTTTTTCGCTGGCACCACTCATTCTGTCAGGTGTGTAAGCTCCCATTGGTGCCTATGGTTTTCAATCAAGGCACGTTGATGTCACACAAAAATTTGGATTGAAAAATTGGATCATTGTGTAGAGGCCTTAAGAGATGAGTTGTCATCAATCCAAAGTAAATTTACTGATTACATTGAAACTAAATGTTACCTGATCGTACAATGACCTCAAGGCTCTGAGAACTGTTGCAAGTTCTTCCCTCAGCAGTGACGGTTAGAACATACATCTGGCCACAAGGAAGAGAAGTGACCTCACAGGATGTGGAGTCAGAGGTGCAGCAGGTGGTGTCTCCATCTGCACGTTCTAAAGTAGCAGTGAAGCTTAGTGAACCAATGCTTCCCTCCCAGGACACACTCAAAGAACCAGTGTCACAGCCCAATGAAGTGATCACATTCTGAGGTGGACAAGGGGCTGCAAGAATAACATAGCAAGTGTGAAATAATTTGCATCTTTTTTACTGAAGACGTTGTCTTTTTCTATCCATATCTCTCACCAGTCTCAGACCGCAGAGTATTGCTGATGGGACTGTCGCACTGAATGTTAGAAGCCATGACATTAAAGTCGTAGAATCGTCCACATTGTAGCTGCTCAACTGTGCACTGGCTCTCAGTTGAGTTACACTGGTACATCTGTCCTTCGCTGTCAATTACCGTGGCGAAGTATACCTCCGCCCCTCCCGTTTCCTCCCAAGTTAACCAAGCCGAATCAGACAAGCAGTCCATCTCCACATCCAACATGCGTGGAGTGCAAGGACCTTTAGACAAATCCCAAAAGACAGTGAGTGTGCTCATTGCAACAATCCATTTTACAATTTAGGGTAAACATGACTTACCACCAAAGATCTGCTGGACTGGTGCACAGGCCCCAGTGCAGCCATTCTTCAAAGGGACTACAGTCACATTATAATTCTTGCCACAAGTCACAGAGATAACACAACTTGTCCCAGTGGTGTTACACGTGTAGTAATCGTGGTCACTACTGGAGTAAAATGCCTTTGCAATATAGAGAACACCATCTGCACTAGAGTCCCATGACACCGTAACGGAGTTATTTTCACAGTCCAAGACTGGGAAGATCATAGTTGGTGGACAAGGAGCTAAAAGACAAATATGTGATACACGTCAGCTAAAATAAGAATAAATATCCACCATACACGTTAACATCTCCTATAGAGGTACCTGATGAAACAGTCGGTACAGAGCTTTGGGAACTGTTGCAGGTTTCACTGAAAGCAACCACTGTCACGTTGTACGTCAAGCCACACTGTATGTGGGGGATTTGGCAGAATGTGACATTAGAGTCACATCCCAACACATGACCGTCACTGGTCCTCACGGTGGTGTGGTAGTGATGGGCTTGACCTTGCTGTTGCCAGGTAACATTGAGGACAGTGGATTGACATTTGAGGATGGCTTGTACTTTTTGAGGCACACACGGCGCTGAAGGCAAAACAGGTAAGGGGTCACCAAACCTAAGTATTCAAATGCAATGAGCTATAAAAGTTCAGCTTTAAAAGATACTCTGACCAGCGAAAGGAGGATATAGCTATTTAATAATAAAGGTCATGTGGTTTCCAATATGTGCATTTAAATCTTTCTTTGAATTTGCAGTAATTGTTTCTGTTGCATTTCCTATTGTTATTGATTGTCTGCATTTCCATTTCATCCACTTACGGTACTAGAAATCATGTAGTGGTTTCCACACCTCTGCCTAATTGGTCACAATAGGAACCAACACATTGAAAATAACATCTAGAATGAATTACATCTCTACAGAATCAAGGATAACTTTCACGCGCAAGCCAGCTGAATCTGGAAGTGAATCTAATGGACATTCCCTGATCTAATTTTGGTTATTCTTGACTGACTGATCAGCAAAATGGAGATCTTAATGCTCCATGAACTGTAAACTCCACACTGTAAAAACTAAACCGTACATTTTATGGTAAAATAGTTTGCCAGAACTATATATATATGACTATATACTATGACAGAACTATAATACTAAAGTAGCACCGTAACTGGTTTAACAGGATTGCATCTGCTGTACTGTAAATTTTCTGGATTTTTTTTAAACTGTGAAAATAACACTTGTTTTGCTTTAAAAACAGTTTATACCCATCAAATTTCAGGGTTAAATTACATTTATAAACAGTTATATAGTTTAAAAGTGTATATTGTAATAATTACAGTTCATTAACATATTTCTTTACAGCTGTAAGTAGTGTATAATTTATAGGTTTGTTGAACTAATATGATTAAAACATTTTTAGAACAATTATAAATTACCAGTATGAAGAGATTAGAAAAATACATGATTATAACATTTTGTTATCTTGTGGTTTTTCATATGGGTTTCTAAAAAAAAGGCAAACAAGCTATATTACTTCTAAATATTAATATTGTGAGCTAAATATTGTGAAGGTCACACAAAATGTTCTAAAACAGAAAAAAATGAACCTTTTAATCAACAAACCGCTTGGTTGCTCTTTTTCCTTTATGTAACCAAGTTTTTTTTTTGTTTGCAAATGTATTGTATCACCTGTTTTAAGAATGTGAACTTCACTCTTTGGTCCAATACAGGCTCCATCGACTCCAGAAACATAAATCTGATAGGTACTTCCACACTGCAGGCCAGTGATATCACAGGTCATCCGGGCAGTATCACAGGTCAGCTTGTGACCCTCACTGTCTTCAGCAACAGCTTGATAGGTCACAGAACCCTGAGAGGCTCCCCAGAATACAGACACCGTGCTGGAGGTACACGACGATTGGATGGAAACATGAGAGGGTGGACATGGAGCTGGAGAATAAAAGCAATGTTTTTAACTAAATTAATTTCAACAAATCTCACATGTTTTTCCATTTACGTTTTCATTTTTTTCACCTATCAATAAGTCTAAGAGATTCATCTGGGTCTATCATCACTAATTATTTCACTTAAGATTAATTATTTTGCAACTTTTGTTAGTCATTGAGTCAATGTTTGTTCTCAAATGCCCCCAAATGCTATTCTTGTGTTTCTGTCTTGTACTATGCAAATCAAGGGGTTTTACCGAGACCCTATGCACATTATTTGTGTACTTTCCATGCTATGGTAAAGTGTAGTGTATTAAAAAAAAACATTTACAGTCTCTTTGTGAATTTATTTTTATTTAATAATTATTTATTTGTATGTAAAACTAAAAAACTACCTCACATGTTCAGAATAAACGTTTCGCTAAAACCATGAATCTCTATAAGACCTGATCTTTTTTTGGTGAATTTAAACTTTGTTGTAATTTAAATTCAGAAAACTGGTACGTCTTTATTACCTGTTTTGAGGGAGATCCAGTCATTTGATTGGCTGTGGCAAGTAATCCCATCTCCACTCACTAGAACTTCGTATCTGCTGCCACAGTACAAATTTGTGACATTGCAGGAAGAGCCAGACGTTCTGCAGCTGACCTCATGGTCTACATCAGTGTTCCCTGCTGAAGCATTATAAGACAAAATGCCTCTGCCTTGTGTCCACGAGATTAGAGCAGAGTTGGTGCTGCAATCCAAAGACGCTTGGAGATTTGACTGCGGGCACGGAGCTTGATAACAGAAGCAAAATCAAGCAGGAATTACACCACAGTAGCAGACAAATATATAAAATTAAATATCTAAAATGACAAAATAGTAGCATCCTAATGTTCCATTTAGAAACTGCACAGTGTTTCTTACATTGAATAGTGCATGACTATTAATTTCCATTAATCTGTGCCTTTCATCAGTTTACCTTCAAACATTTACCACTATGCCCAGTTAAAAAACCTTCCTCTTGCATCCAAACAAGCAATATCTCTCCGGTAGTTCTGACTGTAATTGTCATTTCGATACAAAAAGTGTTTATATGCATTTATTGCAATCGTTTATTTCAAAAAGTGAAACACAAAGAGAAATATTTCAAACCTTTTTTTGACAATTTTAACCAAACAAAGCCATTATTTCATAAATTTGAAAAACTGTAATCTTTGTAGTCGTGAAAAAGTATCTTAAACACATGCCAGTCTTCTGAAAAGGGTTACCTTTGCACTGATTACAGCATCAAAGAGGCGCGGCATGTCGACGATCAGTTGAGGTTGAATGGCCCACAGACTTTCAATGTGGTTTAAGAGGGTTCAATCCTCTTATGATCTCTGTTATTTGTGCCTTTTTTCAGGTAAATTTCTCATTTGTCTTGATGCTCTATTGATATAGAGCTTTTTTTTTTTTTTTTGCAATTCCCTTTTGAGTTTTTTTCTTGGCAGTGTTCCCCATCATAAATGGCATTTATTAACCCATAGAAATCTCTGTACGGTGCGTGTGCCAGTCGCATCGGGTGTATTGGTTAATTTTGATATATATAATGTGTTTCAAAAAGGTTTTTAGCTTTGACATTTTTTGTTTTAAACGAACATACACATAATTTACATTTGCTGGGTCATTCAAATTAAAAAACACAATCTTTCAGTTTCATTTTACAAACCCCAAATCGGTACAATCTAGAGGTGAAAAGAAGGGATAACCCTTGGAAGTACAAGACCTGTGATAGAGCTTGTGCATGAACTTTCAAAAAAAAAAGCACAACACAAAGTTCTTGGAACAGTATGTAAGGGGGAGCATTGTCGGTTTTTTTCTTTTTTTTTAATACAATTCAGGAGTTTGAATATCTGGACCTGCTTTAAGTTCATAAGCGTGTGTGGCAGGTACGAACGTGAAGGCTTGCTGTCTTGCTCGGATGCGTCCGAGTAGACCCCCATGAGAGGTGAAGGGGATGAAGCTGATTCGGACTGAGTCAGGGAACAAGAGGAAGGAAGAGCTTATATGGAAGAGGGTTGGAATAATTGAAGTAGGTGTGGCTCCAGATAGACTCCTCCCGAAAGACGCTTAATAAACTGTATTTTTCACATTGTTTAGACCATGTTTTTGGGTTTAGGGGGGGGGGGGGGATTTATGATATTTTAGTTTGTCTCAACACTTTTGATTTTTGTTAAAGAAAATAAAATCTGTTTGTTCTCAATTTGCAGTACAAAAATGACAAATATGAACATGTGTAATTGTTATAAAACAGTTATAAAGGTCATTTAGTCTAAGAATTTGTAAAGTGGTAAAAAATTTTTCAAAACGACTGGAACACGGGGAGGTGACAGTTGTTGTGACTTTGTCACAATATTCTAATTTTGTGAAATATCGGCATATTATAAATATTTACCTTTGTTCAGTGTATGTTAATATAACATATATGCTTCACTTTTTGAAGAAAAAAATTATGAAATATATGGACTTTCCCTCGATATTCACATTTTTGCCACATACAAGTAGTACACAGATATTTATGCTTCTAATCAAAGATATCCAATTTCCTTACAGATATAAACAACTAACTAAGAGGTCTAGCAGAACAGTCTGTTTTCAAGGTATATTCCAGTTTAATAACCTTGAATACATCATCTCTGTACTATTGGAAGGTTCTTCCCATACACTCCAGCACCAAGAGATTCCAGCTTAAGATTCGAAGGGTCAATCAGCGAAGACAAACTTCTGCTACACTTGAAACCCTCAACAAATCTTCAACGACACGTAAACCAAAGTACCTGTTGCTACAGTGATGGGTGAACTGGTCACGCTTGTGCAGTAGTCATCTTCGGCAGTGACTGTGATGCTGTAAGTTTGTCCACACTCGAGATCTGAGAAAGCGCATGAGGAATCTGCACTGCTACATACGCTATTATGCCCTGAAGTGCTCGTGGCATAAACACTGTAGCTATTGGCACCACGGGCAGAATCCCAGCTTACTGTGGTGATGGACGTGTCACAGTTGGTACTTGCCGAAACAAACATGGGTACACAGGGAGCTGTGAGAAAGAGCACGTGTTAGAAAGCATCGATCCTCAATCACAGGGAGAAAAAAGTACAAATGAGTCTTCCCATTGAGAAGAATATCCACTTTTCTCTCAAAGAGGAACTTTATGAGCCCCATGAAACAGATCACTTTATCTCCCAGCTTCTCCCAGCTCTGCTTATGGGGCTCTTTCCTCAAGCAGTGGAAATGCACTTCTTTGATTAAAAGCAATCTTTAGGAGCTAAGCACAAACCAACTCTCTGACTCCTTCCAAAAATTAGGAGCTTTAGCCAATCCCTGCATCCGACACTCTATAGTAATACCATTTCCCTCTCCCCCGTTAAAGGTCCAGGCATTGGTGTGAAGTAACTGATTACAAATACTCAAATTACTGTAATTGAGTAGTTTTCCCCGAAATTTCTCAGAACTTTTACCTGAGTACAATTTTAATTCTAAATCTGTACATTTACTGCACTGCTTTTCTTCAACCTGCCTTAACTACTTTATTGTTTTTTCTATGTTTTTTTTCTACAGTGATTGGCACCTGTTATTAGAGTTTTGTATTGTGCTGCCTTAATTTACCTGTCCTTTCATTATTTGTTTCAGCTGCCCCGCGCTCGGGCTCATCTGTAGTAATCGCGCTCCATCAGTTAATCTATCCTGTGCGTCCGCGTGTATATATAGCAGACTCTTTTCTGTCTTAGTTACTGGTCTGTCTCTCTGGTATTTCCGCCTTTTCTCCCTGCCGTTATTTCCTTTGAGATCGCCTGTGGGTTCGGGCACAAGTGCGGCTGGAACCCTGTTCACGAGTGGTGCTTCTCTTCCTCCTCGTCTATTATCTCCAAGAGTTTTCGTGCATACTTCTGCTAATTTTTTGTTATTATTGTCCTTGCTACTGAAGAGCAATAAACTTTTGTTATCTCCTGCAACTGGGCCTCTCTACAATCATTACACCGACCTGTCTTGTCCAGTCAAATTGCGCATAAAGAATCGATCCATCCAAAAACGAATCCAATACGATCAATAAAATCACTAGAAATTATTTTGCAGCTTGTTTATTTTCTTTTATCAATTTAATCACCAACCAAATATTTAAATGTTTATTTATGTAGCAGTTATTCTGTCTCATGCTCTCTTTCTACTGTTTGGCACTCTCTATCTATCTCTTTCTCTCTCTCACATTCTCTCCATTTTACTCTTGCTCCGCTCATTTTCTCTTTCTCTCTTTATTTCTTCACTTTTGCTCTGGATTTCTATCTGCTCTCTCTCTCTCTCTCTCTCACTCACTCACGTTCTCTGTTTTCAATCTTTCCATCTCTCCATTTCTCTCTACTTTCTTTTTCTCTCTTCTATTTCTTCATGTTATCTGTCTCTCTTTTCTTTTAGGCTCTCCTCTTTATTCTCCCTCTCACTCTTTCTTTTTCTTATCTCTTCCTTTATCTGGTTCTTTGTATGTGCACCACAATATGTTTTTTTTTTAGTTTTCGTTGGAAAAAGTTTTTTTTTTTTTTTTTATAAAAACAAGATGTGAGTATTTTTTTAAAGCTTTTTGGGGCAGTTTTGCCTTTGTTTTGAATGGACAGGATAGTCCGTTAGGATAGTCGTGTGGACATGGCTTATATTCTCTTACTCTTACTGAGAATTGATTGACTCTACATTTGAACTACATTTCAGCCAGGGCATACTACCTCCAGCCTGGGAAATCTCCTTTCTCTCTTCTCAGCGGCTAGTTGATACCCTGCGACTCTGCCCTGAATGGCTTAGCCCAATGACTTGGTTTTAAAATACGTATTAAAATGGAAGTTGTGTTATTTTCTGTGTTTATAGACATTTTAATTTTAACATTTGAATGCCTTCTATTAAAATTGTGCTCCAAACATATGTTTGGCTTTACCTGTCCTGATACTGAAGCTTTCACTGGGATCACTGGTGCAGTTTCCATAGAATCCAACAGCACTGAGTGTGTACGACTCTCCACAGTGCAGCTGGTTGAATATGCAGGACCTGTTTGAGCTTTTACACACTGCCGTTCCTCCGGTGAAGTTGACCGCTGTTACCACATCTAACTGATCAGCTCCATTGTTGTCCCATACAGCTCTTGCGATGTTAGTTTTGCACTGCACCTGAACAGATGGGCTCTGGGGCCGGCAAGGGGCTGATGGGATAGATATGATGTTATGGCAAAAAAAAAGATCCTGGATTAAAGTTTAAGAAGGTTTGGATTAAATCAGTCAATTTACCCGTTTGGATTTGGTAGTCTGAACCGTCAATGACTCCACAGTTTATTTTGGCTGTTGTCACAGCAATGCTGTATGTGCGGCCACATCTTAAGTTCTGAATGGTACAGGAAGTGGAACTTGTGTTGCAGGACACCCGAGTGCCATCCGTACCAATTGCCAGGGCTGTGTAGTTTTCTAAGCTGTTTGTACTAGAATCCCATCGCACAGCTGCTGTGTTAGCAATACAGTCCAGATGTGCTGCCACGTTACTGGGGAGGCATGGTGCTGTGGAAAACATTTAGAGGTGAAAATAAATGAAAATAAAAATATACACTGAAACTTCAACAAAGTGTAAGTAACTTTGCCATGTTTTCTATGTTTACTGGCAAAAATAGTTATGTTAAATCAGCCAAATTGGTGTAGAACAGTTGGCAAAAAAATAATTGAACACTTATGATTGCCTATTTGATTTTGTTTTATTATTAAGAAAGCAACAATAAAGTAAATGTAGCTTAGCTTTTTGAAATTTCTCAAATCATAGTTCACCATGGCTTTCATCAAAGCTGATGATAAAGGTAAACAAAACCTTACTATAAAAATATGGAGTCAGATAAGAGTCATAGTCAATAATTAAGGTTCCCGCACGCTCTTACAGACAGAACACAGATGAAACCTTCATCCATGCTTGAAACCTGGCCTTGGATCAACTTATGGACTACCATGTTTGAAATAAATGAATTCAATTGAATGTTTATAAATTACCCGAGTCAAACTGAATGGTTTTGGGCACCCAGATGTTGCAGAGGCCAACTTCAGAAACCACACTAGCTGTATAGGTATTCCCACAGTCCACCTTCACAGAACAGGACGTGCTGTTAGATGAACAGGAAATATTTTGTCCTTTGGTTCCCTGCACATAGGCAGTGTAGGTGAGTGCCCCAGCGCCAGGCAGCCAGGTGATGTTTGCCCTGTTCGTGCCACAACTAGCAGTTGCAGTCATGTTACTGGGAGGACAGGGAGCTGTGGAACAATAAATCAAACACAGGTCAGTCAAAATATTGCGCTTCATTTATCATAAATGGCACATTGTTCCCTAAGAGTAGTAAAGTGCTTACCATTAGCTGTACAATGGGACTTCTACTCAAGAAAATCAGTTAGAAACATGTTTTTAGTTGTGTATATCACATTAATCTAGGATTTGTTTGAATGTCACTGGTTCGCAGCCCTAAAGCTTTCCCCATTGCTGAACTATAAGGACCTTCCTCTGAAAGGTGAACTTTCTCTATACACCTGTATACTCCTTGCAGAGAAAATGTCTAGGTGGGACAAGCAAGGTAGTACTGTGTAATGATAGAAAGACTATTTTAACCATGGGTCAAAGGTTCTCCAACCCACGGCATACAGGACCTTCTCAAAATAATTAGCATATTGTGATAAAGTTCATTATTTTCTGTAATGTACTGATTAATATTAGACTTTCATATATTTCAGATTCATTTAATGCACCAGGCTGGGAGTTTTTAAAATTCCCAGGAGTCTTTTCTTAGTGTGAAGCATTTCTTTACAAGTGTTCTGAAGGAGATCATCATTGAGACCTACTTTTCGCACCTTTTGACCCCTACTGAACTTAATCACATTATAGGGGAACGAAAGCTTCTCACCCTTCCCCTTGCCCTGGAAGAGTGGCTCTCAGTTTACTTACTCTTATATTACGGTTTCACCCCCAGAGTAATAGGAAGACTCAAAGAGCAACCCAGGATATGGCATTCGTGGTGATTTGGGACTTCGTCATCATCTTTGTGTTCCCTATTATGTCTGTAATTATAGATTAAGCCTAATATCTCACCAGCACACATATTGTGTCCTACAGACCATTACAGCCCTACATCCCTGGTTGTGGTAGATACTGAAAGTCAGGGGTCATGGTCAGCACTGCAAGGGTTATGGTCCAGTGGAAAAGAGTTTGATCAGTGGGGTTTTCCACTCTAATCCCTCTCAATAGCCAGGAGGATCTCCAGTGTAGAGGCTTTTTTCTGCATCTGACTACATGAGTTTCCTGGTTTGTGGTAAAATGACACCAGGACAAACTCAAGCTTGAAACAAGTATTTACTTGAAGCTACAAATAAACAATTATTTTTTAAATTGACTGGACACATTTACCTGTGTAGAGCTGTGTGGGGCTTCCGTATGGGCTAGTACAGGTGCTGTCCCGAGCTGCCGCTTGCACCAAAAAGCTCATCCCACAGTGCAAACCTGTCAGAGAGTAGGTGGTTTTCACTGTGGTGACCGTGGAGTTCGGACCATCCACCTGACAAAGTCAAAAAGATCAGAAATATTTTACATTTTTTTATCCCAAAAAACTATATTACAACTAACTGCTACTAAACCACAATAAAATACATTCACCTCGCACCCTTGTACCCTTTACAGCCCTAAATCTTTAAATGGATCTTGTACGAATATAATCTCTCTTTCCAATCTGTTTGGTAACTCTGTGGATGCTGAATATTGTTAGGGGGATTAGGGTCATATTTCATTTCCCTCTTTTTCAGGTTCTGGTGGGGCCTTTCTTCAGCACACTTGAACCGAAAAAGACAAGGGTACACCCTGGACAGTTTGCCAGTCCATCAAACGGCAACAGATGTAATAAAAAAAATATTTGTTTAAAAAAAAAAAAAAGAAGCCGAAATTGTACAAAAAAATTGCAGCATTAAGCCTTTGAGTGGCTTTTTAGTGATTTATACAAGTAAAAAGACAAAAAAAAATGTTCCAGAACAAAAAACGAGTTTATTTCTGGTATTTCACACCATTGACAAAGTAATACGAGTCAAATTGTTACTCGAGGCTGGACACTCTCTCTACCAGAAGTAATGCGCTATCCACAGAGCAATGCCTTCTCTCGTGATATTCGGAAACAAACACGCAAGAGTCAAACAGACAGAAAAACAGAGCTAGCAACTCACAAATGTGTGAGAGCAATAAAAGAAGTTGGTATACCACGGTGAAACAGGCTCATCATTCGATGCAACTGGTGTGAACAGACAGTTTCTTAGGCCTGAAAACATTCGGGGCTAAGCCCAGACCCTAATAAGCAACTTGATAGTATATTTGGCGCAGCCTATAAGATGTCATGCCAGGGCTACATTTTAAACGACAGTTCAAATCCCTGTAGTGGCAGCCTCAATTTTTTAAATTGTCACAAAAGTTCTTTTTTTGTCACAAAAGTTTTTGTTTTTACTCATAAAATAATAATTGAAATGATAATTGAATTGTTTATTAAACCTATGTTAATTTGCATTACATGGAGGAATTGGCCAATGTTTACATCTGGGTCACCACTGAACACGGTTATAACTCATTTAACAAAAATTTATTTCAATCCAGGCAGTGCAGCATGGTGCAGAAACTAAAAAAGGTTGTATAAGCGTCTATCGATGTTGCTTTAACGGAAAGTTGATAACTCAGAAATGAATCACTCTAATCTCCCACATCTATGTTGACCGTCAGACAGTATCTTTGCATAATCAAGTCATGAATATGCAAATCAGTATCCAATAGGTAACCGGGGAGTAGTTAGGAAGTTTTCCGAATTAAAATCTCAACTCATTTCTGGATTAAGCCTGGGCTAGAAAATCAAGAGATTGAATGTGATTTTCATTTAAAATTATCACATTTCCCAGACAGTAAAACACTGTCATGACCCCTTTAAACAACTTAGCAGCAGTTACATACCTGATAAACAAACAGGAAGTAAGTGACTCCGGAGGCTGAACTGGGATCCCATGTGATGATGATGTCATTAGAAGAACAGTTTGTATGACCAGTCAGATTCGAGGGTGGGCAGATGGCTAAAATGTTAAGAAGAAAAATCATGGGCTAGGTTATGAGTAGACTGCAGTATTTGGATTTTAAAGAGTCAAATAATGAAAAACAATATCTGCCAGAGAAAAGGTTTTGTTGTGTTTCTTTCATCCTAACCTGATCTGAGAGTTACAGGGCTGCTGGGTTGACTCCGGCAGCCTCTCTCTACTGTAGCCACTGTAATGCTGTAGATCTCACCACACTGCAGCTGAGTGAAGTTGCAGTTGGTATTATTTGTGGTACAGGTGTAAGTAAGCCCTTTGGAACTTGACGCTGTAGCGATATACGATTCAGCATTCTTAGCTGCGCTCCAGTGAACAAGCCCAACATTACCGTCACAGAGCAGGGATGCTTGCACATCACTGGGTGCACAGGACCCTGAGTGGAGGAAATTGTTCTTGTTTATTTAAAACTAAAATAAAAGTTATGCAAAGGGCCTTTCACACAAATAATTTAAAAGAAAAACTTCAGACCTGTGCATACGTACCTGCATTGAAAGTGTAGGGAGCAGACGGAAACCCAGCACAGGTCTTGGAGAAGGGAGTGATTGTGATGTCATAGCTCTGACTGCAGTGCATACTGGGTATTTGGCAGCTGGTGCCACTGGCAGTGGTCTGTTTGATATCTCCATCATGGCCCACAGCGCTGATGTTATACCATATGGCACCAGGACTGCCAATCCAAGACACTGCTGCTGTGTTGTTTAAACACTGAAGATTTGCGGTCACGTTCTGAGGGGCACAGGGGGCTGAGGGCACAGGAAGTCATATTAAAAGAGATTTTTTTCAAGAAAAGTGTATGTTGTATTTTTTGGCCATTTTATCAATAGCTTATAATCAAAATCTATATTAAACATATCAAATAAATACATTTGACAACTACCTGGTATTTAAATATATAAAAGTAACAATTTAAATAGGGTGCAGCAAAAGTACAAAAAAAGTTTCCACGAAACAAAGCAAGACCTTGTGGCTATGATATAAAACAGGGGTGCTCATTACGTCGATCGCAATCGGAGATGCTACTGCTCGATTGCGGCGTGAAATTGAAACAATATCATCCGATCATCCATCCCGTCACAGTTCAGTAAAGTTAGCTGCAGATTCACGGATTCAGTTTTCTCTGCTCAATAGCTCGAGACCAGAATGTTCTTAGTAAACAAATAATTCCTATTTTTAATCTGTGTTATGTAGCGGACAAACTACAAAACGTTTTTTATCAAAACAAGTTTCCCTCGACATTCGCAGAAACACATCACTGTCTATGAGCAACCCGCTGACATGGAATCGCTTAGGGACCGTCTGCAAATTACCAGATCCAAAATATGTTTTACCCAGAATATGCTTCATAACTTCATTCTAAATTGCTCTATTACAACCAAAATAAAAGCAACACGCCACTCCTCACCTGTATATTGTACTGCGCGACTCAGTTTCAATAAATATTGAAATATTTATTAGAGAATCATTTTTATTCTTGATTATTTGGATCAAAGCTCAATTGCTGCCAAAAAAAACCACCAATTCAGGTCTGTTCTAACGATCACATGGAGAGGGCTGTGTTGGCTGGAACCTTAACGTTCACCTTGAGGTCTGTCTACGATACCCTGTCTGGGTGTAAAACAGCTTTAACCCAGATGCGGTGCAGGTGGTGCCACAATAAAGTTCTCCTCTCATTGAGCGGCAGAGAGTCAAGAAGAGACCAGTTAACACTGCCTCTGTGAGAGGGATAACCTTCCACAAGCCTGTTCTAGCCACAATCGACCTCTCTCGAGAGGAGAGTCGACCTTGGAAGAAGCCTGTGGTTCCCAGAGGTGGTCCAAACAATGATCCGCCCAGGCATCATGTTGTTGTCAACCAGAGATCAGAATATCATGATGATTGAGCTTACAGTGCCGTGGGAGGAAGGTAGTGAGGAGGACCATGAAAGGAAGGCTGTAAAGTACCAATCCTTTGCCCAAGACTCTAGAGAACTAGCAGGTGTGGTTGTTCCTTATGGAGGTAGGGTATAGGGGCACTGCAGCCAAGTCAGTATGGCATTTTTCTCTGCTCTAGGCCTGGATGAACGAATTAAGAAGCATGCTGTCCATCAGATGGGAGAAGAGGCAGAACATGCCTCGTGTTCAATTTGGAGTAAAAGAGAGGGGGAATGCTGGAAGCCAGGTACAGATGGGCCCTGAGCTGGCCACTCTCTGCTGGCCCATCAACTGGAGGGTGTTTTCGCTGAGGGCCGGAAACACCCAGTGAAGGTTGCGTCTGACCTGACGACATCAGTTCTTGGTCAAAGGCTACAGCTACTTACTAAGGGTTTAGGACAGTGGTAGAGTTAATTTTAAGAATGGAATCAATTTTCTTAAAAATTAGAGATTGAGTGAGATCGAGAGTTCCATTCCAACCCTTTACGCCCTTCAATTTCATTTGATGTCTTTACACTTTTACATGAGGGAAAGGGGTGTCCCAATTCTGTTTAGAAAGAAGGAAACTGACAAGGTCGTCGAGATGAAATGTGTAGTAAACGGGCTGCAAACAGAGTAATTTATGAAACTTCTAAAATGATCAAAACATTATCTTTTGTTAGATTTAATGTCTTATGTGCTAATAACTAGCTTTAAACAATAGACTCGCTGATAATGTGTCAAATATTTAGTTTGATTCAAAGATATATGTGCTGCCCGTCCAAAAACAAGATGTCAGACACTTTAATACTCTATTGGACCATCTTTAGGGTACAGCACACGTTGTGGCATTGTTTTGATAAGCTTCTACAATGTCGCAATATTTTTTTCCATCCAACTACTCTTTTACAATTCTTGGAATATGCCAGAGCCATCAAGAAAGAAAGAATCCATTGATGGAATCACCTGCTCATTCAGTTTATTCAAAGAGACAGCTGACCTTATTCTTTCTGTTGCTGAACCTGAACCTAAGAAACTAAAGCGAAGGCAGATCGTAGCACTGGCCCCCACAGGCTTGTACAGTAAGCACTAGGCTTAATGGGTACATCATTTCATCTGCCTCTCCTCTAAACCTGACGCGCACATCACTTTGGAACAGGGTAAATCTGGACTCCTCCTTAGGCTCCCTTACAAGCTGAAGCACTGGTTACCCAGACTGATTAGTCCTAATCCCTTGAGTTTCTGTCCCGTTGTTCGTCTGGAAATGCTTTTACTTTATTTATTAAACCTAGCCCTGAGTTCTACTGTTGCTTTTTCACCAAACGTTTAAGTGATTGCAAATCACAATCATTTGGGATTTTTGTCAGCCACATTTCTTCCTTAATCAAATTTCAGTAGTTTCTGCATCTAACAGACTAACATCTTTTCTACAACCACAGGACGTCTCAATCCATATGGCTGTTCAAGAAATGACTAGGAAAGCATAACACCAATTGGTGGTTAAATAACTTGTTGCTATCTGAACGATTATCACCCATGCAGTAATTATCAAGTAGGAGTTTCTCCGGCTTGTAATTATTTCCAGTAATTATCCAGCTTGTATCTGTCTGATTAGTTTAATCCAGGTGAAGACTTTTTTGCCAATGTTTTTTCAGCCCTTGCCCTAAGCTGCGGGGAGCTGTGGGGAACTGGTGCTTGCTCAAGGCCACACATTTTATGTCTTAAAAATAATCAAATGTTATACGTTTTTTAACTGAACTAAATATTTTGACTGAATGGAAACAAGTGTATATTTTAGTCAAATTCACTATTTCTCGTGCTCTGTAATTGTATGTGTTCACCTGTCTGCAGCTGTGTCCGGGCTGCATGGCTGCCATTGCACTGGGCAGAAACTGATTCCACAGAGACATTGTAGAGACTCCCACACCTCAGGCTGGTAACGGAGCAGTGTGTTTGGGCACTAGTGCAAGAAGCTGAGTGACTACTGGATTCCATCAGTGCAGTAAAGCTATCTCGACCCCGAGCCTCTGTCCACATTAGCTCTGTGACTAAACCACAGCTGTAGTTGTAGCTCACCTCTGCAGGACTACACGGTGCTGAAAACAACAGGATTAAACCAAATCATGATTACATTCTAAATATTCATTTCAAATTCAAGCAGTCAACCCATGGAAATACACATCCATCATGTATTTTTCTAAAGAGCAGATGACCTAAATTCATCGATAATTTACTGACGGAAAAATATATTCAGCTGTGATTCTTTCATAATATATACAATGGTACCTTGAGATATGAATGCTTCGAGTTACGAAATCTTCGAGATACGAAAAAATTTCAAGATACGAAAAATACCAACAGTTCTCCTGCACTTCGGGGTCCTGGCGCTCCATTCTCCTATTGCAGACAGTGCTAACAAGCATAGTGAGCTGCTAAGTTAAAAAAACAGGACCATTGGTTGAACAAAACACTCCAGGACTGGCTCAATATTAGGGTAAACCTGCAGCCCCGAAAAAGAATGGAGTGAGGACAGCCTAGGAATCTCCAGTTGCCTCCCAAAAAAGACATCAGCACCCCTATTTAAGCAGAAGAGGCGGGGCATTGGAGCCCACCACAAGGCTGTACTGTGTAATTCTTGTTTGATTTATGCTTAATAATTAAAATAAATATTTTAATCTTCTTTTCCAATCGTTCTCGTTAAACCAACATGCACAAAGAGATAAAGCAAAGCAGAATATTTCAACATTACCCAGGGTTGATTTTTAGTGTGCATACCTGTGAGGATGCTGAATGGAGCACTGGCTGCACTCTCACACTGAAGGCCCTGGGTCACACCGTACACACTGTAGTTCTGACCACATTGTAAGGTGTCCAGAGTGCAGTTGTTTGCCGAAGAGCTGCAGCTGGCAGTGTGCCCCAGGGTAGAGGTAGCATTGACCCGAACTCTCACCGCATGTGAGTCCAGCTGCCAGGACACAAGGGCCACACCTGTGCTGCAGTTCACTAAGGGAGACTTCATAAATGGAGGACATGGAGCTGTAAAACACCAAAATTAGAAAGTGAAACTCACATCTTTATATATTGCTAGTGTAGTTCTGTAGTTCAAAATCAACTTCTCTTCCATCTGGCTTTCCCTCATCTCCTCTGGCCTTGAAGGTAATCAAAGAGTCAAAATACTCCCCAGAGAAAGCGAGATAACGAGAAGCTCTGCATTCTTCCCTCCTCAAGGACACTACACCTCCGCAAGCTTCTCCCAACCGTTGTAATCTGAATGCGCCATGAGTACAGCGCCGTTAATGGCAGAAATAAAATGTTGGCTGTTGACTGCAGTGGTCCCACTACTTTCCCTGACCCTACCCCCTCCTGCAATGTTTTTTTCCTGTATTATGTCTATATGTACTTGGTTGCAATGGCTTTTTTTAACCTGCTGAAGGACAGTGCAGAAGAGGCTCTTTTTTGAGCCACCTTACCCATTGTATACCCATTTCTCTGTTTCTTTTTTTCCTACCTCTCAACCTTGGCCTGTTTTCTCACCTTGTCAATGTTTGTGGCCAGAGGGGTCTCATTTTCAATGCAAGTAACAGTGTATGTGACAAATAAAGGCTACTACTGTTTCTGGACGAATGGACATTTGCACAAATTGAAACCAATTAAATCACATCATACCCGTTTCCACTGAAGTGCTGGCTCGTGTTGTGCTGTTGCAGTTCCCATCATCAGCAAGCACTGTGATGTTAAAAACTTGTCCACAGTTGAGCTGAGTGAGGTCACAGGAAGTGGATGTGGTGTGACAGGAAGAGAAAGGCAGGCTCTGATTCTGCGTGTATGCCAGGACAGTGTAGGTTTTGGCACCAGTAGCAGCATGCCACATGACATTTACAGTGCGCAAGTCACACTTCATCACTGCAGTCACACTCTCGGGATCACAAGGAGCTGAAACAGGTATATTAATCAAAAAGATGCATAAAAACCTGTAACTAACTAAGTGTTGCTTCTGTAAAAAATGGGAATGAAGTGTAAGTAAACTATTTTAAATTGAAATGAAAATTCTATAAAGTGGTGAAAACAATCTAGAGGCAATCTAAAAAAAATCATCCAAGCATCTTATCTCTTTATTGTTGGGTTCATTTTATTTTCCTTTCTTTTTATTTCTGAGTCTTATTCACAGTAGAGATAGGGCTTGAGACCAGTGGCCTTAATTTTGTATAGATTAGCTTTATTTAGTCTAAGTTTTTTCTTGCTATCAACTTGATCTCCATTCTGTGTTGGTTTTGACAATCTTTGGTCACAGATTCGATATCTTTATCTAGACTCTCTTTAGTCTCTGATCTTAGTTGATCTCAGTCTTGGCTTGGCCTCGACTCTCTTTGGTCTCAGTCTTTAGTTGCCCTCTATCTCTTTCTTATTGGACATTAATCTTTTTTATGTCTTATCTTGGTCTCAACTCAATCTCTTTAATCTAAAATTTGTCTTTGTCTTTAATTTCTTTGGTTTCAATCTTGTCTTGAGCTCAACCATCTTCGTCACTGCCCTGGCTTTGTCTCAGGTTCTTTGGACTTCCATTTTTTTTGGTAGTTGTTTTGAGTTGGTCTATTTACTCTCGTTTTTTTTCTCTGTCCTAAATCTCTTTATTTTGGGATTTGGTCGCAATCTTGTGCAAACACCTTTGGTAACTGTCTTGGCTTTGTCTCTTTAAATTTGGTTTCACACTTGCCTGGGCCTTGAATCTCTATGTTCTTGGCTTGATCTTGCCTGAGTCTTGATCTCGACTCTCTTTGGTCTATTTCTTGTCTATGTCTTGAATCTCTGTAGTCTTGTATTGTTCCTGCTCATGCCTTGGTCTCAACTGTCTTTAGTCTCAGTCCTGAACTCTTATCTTTGTCTTAATTACCTTTGTCTCTATCTTGTCTAGTTGTTGACTCATTTTGGTTTCTGTCTTGTCTTGATTTCATTGGTCGCAATCTTGTCTTGGAGCACACACATCTTTTGTCTCACTCTCTTGGTTTTGTCTCGTTATCTTTGGTCGTACTCTTGGTTGGGTCTTTAATTTTTTTGCTCTTTGCTTGTTTTTTTTTTTACTTTCTTTGCTCTCTTTCTTGTCTTGGTGTCGAATCTCGTTAGTCTCTTGTCTGGGTCTTGAATCTCAGTAGTCTTGGGTGGGTCTTGCCTGTGTCTTGGTCCCAATTCTCTTTGGTCTCTGCGCTGTCTTGATTTGGTCTTGATATTCTTGTGTCTATGGTTGATCTTTTTAATTTAGGTGGTCTTATTTACAGCAGTTAACGGAAACTGCTATGTGACTTTTGATGACTTAGAATAGTGTATTTTAGTGTATAGTCTTTTTGTCCAGTTAACCACATATTCAGATTTCCTACCTGATGTTACAGAGATGTTTGAGCTGACAAAGCTGTTGCACTGGCCGTCTTGAGAAGTGACCATCATTGTGTAGGTCTGTGCACAGGTCAGGCCCCTGAAGGAGCAAGAGAGGTCCGAGGTTGTGCAAGACTGGTTGTAAACACCAGAGCCAATTAGAACACTGGTGTAAGCCAAAGCTCCAGCAGCTGGACTCCATGAGGCCTTCACCGTGTTACTCAAACACTCCATGGAGGCAAAGACCGATGTTGGAATACATGGAACTTTTAGAGTTATAGAGAGAGAGAGACAAATGAGGAAAGGTATATAAATTTCATATATTGTATTGATTCTTGAGTATCTAAATTGAAAGTGGCCATTTTTGTTTAAAAACGATTTCTTAAAAGGCAAGCGAAAACTCACACCCAGCATTTCTCTATATTTTACCACTGACCTTGGAAAACATTAGACTAGTCAAGAACTGATGGATTGAAGTACTTACAATAACAGAATATGCAATAAACCTACATTCTTAGAATTGATTAAATAGATATTTTACAACTTATTATGAGCACTTCTCAATTTAGCAGTAAATAACTGTATCAATTATTTGCCTGAAAGACATTTTTTTTCTACATTTTATGTGATGTGAAAATAACTGTGGTTATCTCACCTGTTTGGACAGGACGGGCAACAGTTTCTGGGCTTTGGCACTCTCCATTGCTTGCTGTGATGCCAGCGGTGTAGTTCTTTCCACATTGTAGACCACTGACAATACAACTGGTGCTTTGTGAGGTACAGCCAATTACAGCGGCACCTGTACTCCTCGTGAGAACAGTGTAGTTCAGAGCTGTCAAACCCAGAGCCCAGGTGATATTCAGGCTGTTAGAGGCACAGTCCAGGAGTCTGCCTACATTCTGAGGAGCACAAGGAGCTGGAGAGAGAGACAAAAACAAATATTAATAATGGTTTGGGTTACGCTTATTATTCATTAATTAGTTCATTAATTCATCTTCATTGTTCCCTTTCGGGGTCACGGGGGTCTGTGAATCTCCAGCGTACTTCAGGCGAGAGGCAGGGGTACACCATGGAGAGGTCGCCAGTCCATTTACTCACACCTAAGAGGAATTTAGGTTATTCAATTAACCTGACGCATTTTGGATTGTCGGGGAAACCCATGCAAGTACATCAAAACTGCTTCCAGGAAGGTCACTGGCGAACCTCAAACTGGCAACCTTCTAACTGAAAGGCAACAGTGCTACTCATTGCGCCACCATCTCGCCAAAGCTCTGTGTCTAAGCACATTAATATAGAACCAAAGGATTTAAAATCTAAAAAAGTTGTAAAGAACGTATAAAGGACAGTGGTACCCCGAGATATGAATGCTTCGAGTTACGAAATGTTCGAGATACGAAAGGTCTCGCGGGATATATCACAGCTACAAACAGTTCTGCTTTATTATACGCTTGTTAAGTCTGACTTCGCGCTGCGCTTCCGGGTCCTGAAACTCCATTCTACCACTGCTAAAAGTGCAAAAAAGGGCTGATATGCTTTAAAACACTTTAAATCAGTTTTAAATCAAGTGAAACATTAAGTATAGATTACCAATAATGTACTATAACAAATGTTAGAGTCAAGGTGTCGTAAAGAATGCGAAATGTTCAAGATACTGAAGCCACGGATTCATTTGTATCTCAGGGTACCACTGTAAACAAAAGAATAGAGATAACTGCACCCTGGAGAAGATTGTGAAACAAAACCCATTCAAAACTGTTGGGAGATTAAAAAAGTGCAGACTACAGCTGTAGTCACTGCTTTAAGAGCCACAACATATAGTCGTTTACCAGAGATGGGTTTTCTATTGAAAGTAAGCTTTTTATTTCTTTTGGACTTTAAGGTCTCAGAGAGATGCGGATTTCATTTTCCAACTTGAAAATCACACACAGTGTCAAAGGCACCAGTACCTGGATCCATGGCATACCTGTTGTTAATTGGCCAGCAATCGCACCTGACCTTAACCCTTTAAAAGTCTATGGAGTATTGTGAAGAGGAAGGTGCAATAGGCCGGACCCAACAATGCAGAAGAGTAACTACAGAGCTGGACTCTCATAACACCTCAGCGCCGACTGATCTACTCCATGCACATGCGCTAGTGATGCGCGGGTCAGGTATTTTTCCAACCCGCGGGCCCTTCTTTTATGAAATTATTTTCTTGCGCCATTGTAACTATTTTTACAACCTGCATCGCACTGCACCACACCCGGGACCATCATGAAAACAGCATTTATTTCAGACTGAAAATGTTTGGAAACCTCGACCTGTAAACTGACAACAATTTATGATATTATTGAACAACAAATCAGGTCTTCTTAATAACAAGATAATGATACACATTTGAAACATTTACAAATCAGCGCTTGTAATCTAGGCTAAAAATTTTTTACCATTTATCACACAGTAGCATTTTTAAGTTCGTTGTTCATAAAAAAAATGGCATCCTCTTTACTCGGGTTTAATCTAATTCTCCTGGACTCCAGCACCCGGTCAGAAGGGCTGAAAGTGCGCTCGCTTGATGCACTAGTGGCTGGGATGCAGAGAATCATTTTTAACACCATGGTGAGTGCAGGAAAGCTGATTCACTGCAACTACTGGAAGCTTAGAATGTCCTCCACGTCCCAGAAGAACCTCACAACATTTTCGCAATTTGCATGCAACATATATATATATATATATATATATATATATATATATATATATATATATATATATATTTTTTTTTATTTTTTTTGATTTGGTGTTTAATGACCCACCCTGCAAAAAAACGACGATTTCTTTACCCGCCGCAACCCGATATCTATACCAGGGGACCGCAGGTTAAGAGACGACCTGCACATCACTAACGTGCACATCCGCCTCATGCTCACATTTTTCAGTTGAGCAACATTTCTAAAAACCGTTTATTTTAATGGTCTTTGATATAACTTTTCGTAATCATTTTAAATGCAACATTTGAAAAATACATAATGCTTTTCAAGTATTTTTGGTGAATACTTAAAAACAGGACGACGAGTGGCTTTTTTGTTTGATCATTCAAGGTCAGCTGAGGGCCTTCTTAAGTTCAGTTGAGGCACACGTGGTGTACCTTAGCAGGATGCATATATCATTATGTTAACATATAGCTTTTATTTTCATTTATAGCGTTTAATGTGTTTAACAGCACTTTCAAGAGAATAACATATGTTCCAGTTCTAACAAGAGAGAATGTTTAGGTTTTGCCAGTATAATTGTTTGTTTATTACGTGTGGGTTATTGATACCTGTCTGGTGTCTGTTCTGGATGCTGCTTGGGCTTTCGCAGCTGCCGTCAAATGCAGTCACAGTGAAGACATACTCCTGTCCGCAGTGCAAATTGTCAAACCTGCAACCTGTTGATCTGGCATCGCATGTCACATTATGGCCATCTTTTCCCAGTGCCCAGCCTCTGTAGTACACTGCAGTCAGACTGGCGTTCCAGGACAGAGCCACGGAGTTGGTGCTGCAGTTCACAATGCTCTGGATGTTAGTTGGTGCACAGGGAGCTATAAAACAGGAGAAAGAGACAATCACAAAAGTTTACAGACCATAAATTTTTATTTATCTCATAAACAGACCATGACTGATTTATTGGTCGATTACCAGTGTAAAGGGTAGAGTTTTGGCTTAGCAGGCTGGAGCATGAGCCGTCCAACGCTGCCAGGCTGATAGTGTACACACTGCTGCAGTGCAGGTCAGGGATGGTACAAGTTGTTGAATTCGACGAACAACTGGTATGGTGCCCATCTTCACCCAAAGCAAATACCATATATGACTGGGCCCCTTGACTTGCCTGCCACCACACATCCACTCCACTACTGCCACAGTTGCGTCTGGCTGTAACATTTGTTGGCACGCATGGGACTAAGAGCAGAAGGTACAAAGACTGGTATTAATTGTTTTTAATTAAACAAATCAAATTAATCCTGTCTGTATTATTGTATAATATATGAAGAAGTTCTTGTACAGTTTGAGAACATTTACAAGAAATAATGCCATTCGTTCCAAGTGTGTTCATCTCTGATATGCATTAGATTTTTACAAAGAGAAAAAAGATGCAAATTTATTTATTTAAATATATGCTCAGTCCCAGACCCAGGATTATAACACTGTGACAAGTAGTGGGGCCAATCAGCGTCGCCACGAGCTGTCCGTCAAAACAGGCGATTATGAATTACATCTGAGAAGGACCCAAACGGAAAGCCAACACACAGGGATCTGTGAGGAGAGACTCACACACCATCAGGAAGGAGTGCTAGAAGGATCTGGAGCGCTGCAAACTGCTGAGTCACTAGTCGCGGCCGGATGCACCCTTCGGATTCCATATCTCTGTCCCCGGACACAGAGCACTGTCAACGCTTAGGGTGGAGATATGATGCCACTTGGTTCTCCAGTGGATCATGGACTCCTCACTTTTAAATAGCAAGTGATGAAATTGTGGCCACTTCTGCGGGCTCACAACTTTGTCTCCGTGTATCAGGTCCTCCTAGCGCTCAAAGCTTGGGGGGAAGTGCAACTGGCACTGAGTCACTGGGCCTGCTCCCAAGGAGATGGCCAGTCATCGGCCACCTGTTGGGGTTTTGTTCTGCACCTCTTTGATGCTGTGCCTGCATTCTCCACCAAATGTCGCATATGGCAAGAGAGACACGGAGACAAAGTTGTGAACTAGCAGAGGTGGCCACACTTACATAACTTGCCATTTCAAAGTGAGGAGTCCATGATCCACTGGGGAACCACACCTCAGTGGTATAACAATTTCACCCTCAGCGCTGACAGTGCTCTGTGTCCGGGGGCAGAGAAATAGAATCCCGAGGGTGCATTCGGCAGTGACTAGTGACTCAGCAGTTTTTTTTCCTGTTTTGTCTCTCACAGTTGAGATATAGACATGATGAACATTACAGGCCTCTCCCGTCTTTTTAAGTGTGAGAACTAAAGCCCTCACTAAATACTATTTATATTTATATTGCTGTTTGCAAAGCCTAGTGCAATCTGAAAAGCAGCATATTAGAACTAAAACTCTTTACCAATGAGTGCCTCACCTTCTCTGACTACTACCGGTTGACTGAGCATGCTGAGACAGGAACCGTTCCTCGAGCGGACCTGGATGGAGTATGAGCTGCCACACTGTAGGCCGCTGACATTACAGGCCAGTGAACTGGAGTTACAGTAAAGCACATTTCCAGAAGTCACAGACACCACAGAGGCAAAATAAGCTTCAGCATCTTGAGTTCGGTCCCAGCTCAAAGAGAGGAGTCCAGAGGGGCAACGGACATCTGCCTGGACGTGTGCTGGGCCACATGGCACTACAGAGAGAAACATACTTATCACTTTCTTTTCTATTAAAATGTGGCGTGTACACTCAAGATACCACAACATAACAAAAACATTGCTGCAGAAAATCATTCTTTTACTCAGCAAAGTGTACCACATACTCTCCTTATTGCAAATTTAAGCTAGAATATTTAAAATTTGGACAAAATTCACACAAAACACTCAAAAATAGGTGTTGATGCTACACCTCAACACTAAAATAATGAAAATAAGATCTTTTAATCTTTGTTTCGAATACATTCATTTTATACTTTCTTAGATTAAAAAAAAAAATTTAAAAGTAAAAGTAAAGCTGGTGAATTTCCATGAGACCTTTTTTTAGCAAATGAAAGTTTTCTCAATTTCCTATTTACATATTTGATGATTTTGTGATCTTGGAGTGTCATTTAAAAAAATTATTTCAAAAGATAGATTTACTTATATAAAAAAATATCAGGAGTGTTAGTAACAAAACGGCACCCATCATTTGATTAGAAATCTAATACAATATTTAAAGAAGTTCCTTAAGATGGACCAAACTCTTTGATTAATTAATAATTAAGTATGAATGACATTGAAATCAAGTAAAAAGCGCATTTTTATAAGTTACAAGCCAATGGAACCCATAAATAAATTTAATTTCACTGCTTGGTTGTGGTTGTCAATTTCTTAATATTTTAAAAGAAATACAGTAGGTACGAAAAGTATTCAAACAGTCTTTTCTATTCTTTTTAAGATCTTTTACGTTCATTATATTTGTCTTTAATGTGCAAACAATATTCCATAATAACAGAAATGGCATTTTCTGACTTTGTCTTCTGCAGAAAGACTGAATTATCACCCGATCGTAATTATTCAGTTCCTTTTCTGAGACACTTGTATATTTAACTCGGGTGCTGTCCTTTTTTCCTGAGGTGGTTGAGTAGGAAAGCTAAACACCTGTATATATAAGACCTTAGAGCTCACAATGCTCAGATCACCTGAGAATCAAAGGAATCAAAGAAACTGCCTGAAGGGCTCTTGTTGTCTTCACAGAGAGTTTCAGAATCAAGAGTTACATTTGATCTCTTGTATGTCTAGAGCAGGGGTGGGCAAAGTGATTCCTGGAGGGCCGGTGTCCCTCCTGGTTTTTGTTCCAGCCCTTCTTCAGTTCAAATACTGGCAGCTTTAAATAAACCAAAGAGAGCTTCATTGGTAGAATCAGGTGTGTTTCATGAAGTTTGCAACAAAACTGTGCGAGGCTGCGGCCATCCTTGCCCACCTCTAGGAAGGAAGACCTAGAGCACGCTTAAGGTAATTTGCCTCAAGGCTTGCTGGGAATAACTCTATAGAGCAAGTAGAGCTGAAGGATATGTCATGTAAAGAAATGCCAGTTAATTCTCGGTTAAAACACTACATGCAAAACATGCAGCTATGTATAAACATTTTTTTAGGGTTGCTGGTATTTAGGTACATCCTGCAAACATAGGGGGAGGACCACTTCAGAGGATGACGCCGTGACTGTCAATCATCTGCCCTGTCAATAAACCACGTTCATAAATTATGCACAACTTTAAGGCTTAATAAAAGTTAAACCAACAAATGTAAAAAAAAATCACCTCCCTCAGAGTGTTCATGAAGGTGAAATCTAGAATCTAAATCCACAAAACTTTTGGAGCCAGGGATGGAAATATGAGTTTTTTAGCACCAAAGTTGGCAATTTTAACATGGGAGTGAATGTGAACCTGCTCTGTCTCTAGTGGCAGGTGGAGGAATTGCAGTTAAAGTCACTTCCTATTAGGTTTCAAGAGGGAAACCCGGATGTTGGCCCTCGGTTGCTACAAGCAAAACTGCCTTGAAATGAAATGTGGTTTCAACACACAAAAATCCAAATCACCACAGGCCTAGATTAAACTGACGTATACCACTTCTTCCTTACCAGACTTCATCTGAATAGCCTGGGACGGCACACTTTGACAGAATCCATCATGATGAAAGACAATGGTGGTGTAAACCTGGCCACACTTCAAGTTGGGGATACGGCAGCTGCTGTTAGTGGTGCTACAACTGAGAAAACCTCCAGCTTGGTCCTCCATGGTGACAGTGAAGGAGACCATACCGGGGAATTCCTGCCAGCTCACCAATGCTTGGTTTCCTTGGCAGTCCAGCACTGCTTGAACATTCCCAGGGGGGCAGAGAGCTGCAACAGGGCACACAGGATTGGTTCGAACATGTCATATCTCAAGTATAAAGGACTCTTACAAGTGTACCTTACACTTTACCTGTTTCGACAGTGATGTTGTCACTGCTGGAGCTGTTGCATTTGATGTTGGAAGCCATCACAGAAGCTGTGTACTTTGATGCACATCGGAGACCAGCAATCTGGCAACGCAGATCTCTCGAGTTGCAAGTGTAGGCAATCCCGGACTGATCCACTGCAGTGGCAATGTAAAACGAAGCACCTAAGGAGGCCTCCCATGTCAAAGTGATGGAAGATGAAGAACAGTCCATCACTGCAGACAAATTTTGAGGTGCACATGGGGCTGGAAAAAAATGTGAAATTAATGATTTCACAATTTGTATTGATGGAATTAATGTTTGATTTCAAGTGTCGATGGCATCATATTTAATTACGGTAAATGTTAAACTCAACACAGCAATGGAGCAAATCACGCAAAAGTGTCTTTTATCCGTTTAACTTGAAAAGGTTTGATATAAATATTGTATGGTGTTTTTAAGTTCCCACAAATGAATTACTATCACACATTTAGGATCCCTCCCTCCTTTTCTCTCTGCAACACAAGGCTTTATGTGAATGGAGAGTCAGCACAGCATCGGCAATTGGTGTGTGCTGTGACTAGTAAGGTGTTTCAAATCCCTGGAGAGATAGACTCCATCACGTTGGAGAGATGGAAAGCATTGCTAGGGTTGCCCCCTGGTTGCCCTCGAAACAGTAGCACTGGCACAAGGAAAACAAGTATGTTTTTCCCCAAATTGAGCCTCATAGCTTTGCTTCTGTGTAAGGCCAGTAAAGATGAGCTTCTTCTATTTGCACCCAACCAATCTTAATTTGTGGAAGCTTGACCCTCAACCAGACTGCATTATAGAGGACCCAACCACGCTGAATCAAATATTGATGCAATGACGATCCCTGCCTGAAGATGGCGTACGCTGTGCAACAGATGCACTCCGCGCCAAACAGGGAAACAAGACAAAGACAGAGAAGAAATCCAAGAACACATAGAAAAAAAATCCTGGATGTCGAGCAGTTTATTTTGTTGGTGGATGATCACAGCTTTTTAGTCAAATCAATATTTGGTGTTTCTGCCTTTTTTTTCTTTTTTAAAAAAAGGTGTTTCTGCCTTTTACCTTCAAACCAGCATTATATCTTATAAGTACCCTTTCACAGGAATTCGGTTAGTTCTGCTAATGATCATCTATGACAGCGGTCCCCAACTCCCGGGTGCTGACCGTTTTGTGGGTCATTTAGAACTGGGCCGCACAGAAAGAATAAATAACAGATTTCTCCCATTTTATTTATTTCAGAATCTTTCAGAATGTTTTATTTTGAAAAACAGACAAAAAAAAACTGATTCTTTTAGTTAACATTACATCCGTCTACATCACTCTTAACGCAGGTCAAAGTGTTCTCCTTGGTTACAAGAAGTAAGCCCAGGAGCTAGCATTAAAAAGAGATCGCAAATGACGGTGGAGATCGCAAGTAGACTGGACGGGTGTCATTGTCTCCCATTACCGTAGATGGGGCTGCCTCGCTGAAGAGAAACAAGGGCTCCCACTGATTCAGCGCTGTGGTGGGTTGTATTTTTTATGCACTTTGTATTTGTGGTGTATCTTATTTTGCATGTTTTTGGCCCAGAATTTTAATTCCGGTGCATCCCTAGAGGTCATATTATATTATTTTATTGTATTTATCCACCAAACCCCAAAGGCCGGTCCCTGAAAATATTGCCCAACATTAAACCGGTCCGTTGCTCAATAAAGGTTGGAGACCGCTGATCTTTGCCACATATTTTGACACCCATTCATAAACTGAAATGAAACAGCAGGGTAGGAGGTTTAAACTGGGTGAGGAACAGCCAATTTCTGCAACCAAGACAGACAGTTTCTTGTCATGGCAAGAAAGAGCACAGCAACAAGAAGCAATGTAGTTATACTGCATCAACAAAGCGTTTCCTACATTTCCATGGATTTCAATGCAGATTGGAAATTCAAAAACATGATTGTAAACGCAGTGGTTGGGCAAGGAAACTTGTGCAAGACACATCAAGCTAATTAAATAGGAATATGTCCAGCAGAAACCAGTTGGTACCTGCAAAAGTCTGGTTAGGGGTGGTCTTTGTGGAACAATCGCAGTCATAACAACTCAGGTATGCACTCTGGGTTTATGAGTCAAATTGTGAAATTTTTGGTTGTAGCTGAATGCAGCTGTTCATTGAAAGCTGGAGAGTGGCCGATTTCCTTCAAGAGTGTGTAGCTAGAAGAATTTCTCAAAGAGCGGTCACACCAAATATTGATTGTATTTAGATTTCTGTTTAGTTCACTCACTTCGCAATTGTTACAATCATTATTTATATTTCTGAAAGCAGTTTTTCTTTACACCATATTTCACATATGCCTAAAACTTAAAATGTGTTTTATTATTTTAATTTAAAATATAAAAAAAGAAAGAATGGAAACTTTTTATTTTTCCTTAATGAAAAAAAAATTAAATAAAAAAAAAACCCTCAGAAAGCCTGTTGCCTTTAACATAAATTATTAATTTTCTTGTTTTTGTAATATATTTCACAGGATGAGTGTATAGTCACCTGTGTACAATAGAAACTGATGCGTATCCGTTTTGAAACTAAGCTTTAACCCACAGGGGTCAAGTAAAAATTGTGCATGACAAAAAGTAAGGGTTGAGTGTTGAGATACAAAGCAAATCGATAGAATGCAACAAAGCAATGGGGTAGAAGTACGCAGATGACCTACTGCGTCACCAAGGTCGAAATCAGAAGTTAGAAAGTTCTAAACATCTTCTGTACTACTCTCATTCCCACTCATCTGTTTCTCCACCAGGGGGCATCGCCACTCACCGGTCTGTCCTACTTCTCCAAGAGAAAGGACACTGGAGCAATCATCATCAGATGCTGTGATTATCATGGTAAGACTCTCTCCGCAGCTTAGGTCTGGGATTGTACAACTCTGAGTCAGTGAGCTGCATGTGTAACGACTCTGATTTCCACGGTTGCCAAAGGCCTCCACTGTGTACTGTAGAGCTCCATCTGCACCCTCCCAGCTGCTGGTCAGGACGTCCGTCAGACATTCTGTCGATGAGCGCATGTTCCGAGGTGGACATGGTGCTGTGGGAAAGATAAATACACCAGTTATTGTGAATTTGACACAAAATCAGCAATTAAATTGGTTACAAACATCTTGATACTTATCTCATAGTGGTATACATTCCTTATTTCTGATGTGATGTAAATACTAAATATCTATGAGCTACGGTGGTTAGATCACAGCACTTACAAGCTTACATACTTAACCCTAACCCACTGGTTTGAAATTTCATGATCCCATTTTAATTCATGAAAGCTATTCTCTTTTTTTTAGGGAAACATCAAGTCAACAAATAATTTTGGCAAGTCTGACAGAGGTGCTGTTATTATTGTGGTAGAGACACCTTGGGCATGAGATCATGAGAAATCTGAAAAGGATAAAGCAAAATCAAAGAAAAACCGCAGCCCTTACAGAGTAGAGTGTTCAGTTCAAGTTCAGATGCTTAGCTCAATTTTTTAGTTGTTACAGCATTCCTTGTACCACAACAAATTCCTTGTGTGTGTGTGTGCAAATGTACACTTGGCAATAAACATCTTTATGATTCTCATACTCCTCTAGCATGAGAACCAAACAACTCTAGAGAGAAAATTAAAATTTTATACAGATTTACCAGTTCGTATTTGTATGGCAGGGCTGGATGCGGTGTTACATTGTTGCTTGATCAATGATGAAGAACCAGAGACAGTGAAGTTGTAAAGGCGCCCACAAGTGGTATCAGTAAAGAAACAGGAAGAGTCCTGGGTCAAGCACTCCATGACCTTTCCAGTGGAGTCCACGGCCCTCGCATAATAGTAGTCCGAGTAACTGTTTGGAGCCCAGGAAAAAATAATAACGTTGCTGCTGCACTCTCGGTACAGCATCAGATTGGATGGCGAGCAGGGTACTGTAAATGAGAAGAGAAAATTTGATTAGTGTTAGATAAGTATGAAAGAAACAACAAAGAATGTGAAATAATAAAATAAAATAAAATTCTAGTACTCCCAGGTGTCTTCATTCTTTGTTGGTTACATTTCTATAGTGGGTTTCACTCTATTGTTGCAACAATTATTGTGCCATGAAAAGAGTGATACAAGTATTGTGGAGCACATGACTCAAATAAATGGATAATCTCAGGGGATGCTATTGTTGATGGAGGAGGACAGGGTGTGTACCAGCTCCCTGTTTGAAAACACACAACAAACTCAATTCAAGAGCATCAAAAGAAGGGTTTTTCATTACGTTCACATTTGAAGTACTCTAACATAGATCACTCGTTCTGTGAGTTGCAAATTAAAATACAATACATTCCCAGTCACTTTGGCGTTACGTCCGTTGATTCAGCTATAGGAATACACTTAAAAACATTTCTTCCACTCAGATAACAAACTTCAACTGTTTTAGGGAGCAATCCATGGAGACTGCATGAGACCCAGTGGCATGAATCAAATTTCCCTTAAGTGAAAACCGTTGCCAACTATGAACAAGAGCAAATAAAAAGGGGTCTTCAAAATGATCAATAGGCGAAGGTGGGATACAGTGAAGGATAACTACTGAAGGATTACTCCTTACAACTACAGTGGGATACAGTGAAGGATTACTCCTTGTGTTCCTAGTGAAGGATAGGAACACAAGGAGTAAGACAGTTTTGTAAGGTATCTCAAGAGAATGGCCTGACACCCATTCAACCTACTCAGTCAACTGCTGCTATTACACTGCATTGATGAATAGCTTCGATAGTACTTGGTGGTGTAGTGGGTGGTATCCAAACTGTAGTTGCTTTCTGTAATGCCCACCAAGTTGACAGACCTCTCATTGAGTAGACCAGTCAAGAATAAATATCCTCTTCCAATCATGAATATTGCTTTCAACCTCCTGCAGTAGGCTAATATTTTTTCCAAGTTAGACCTGCGTAACACGTATTGCATTACAGAGGGAGAATAAGAGTGAGACAGCGTTCATTACTCCGCTCGGGCATTATGAATATCGCCACTTCCCTTCGGGGTTATCTTCTTTTTTTTACCTTTTCCTGTCCTGCTCAAAAGCCACCACATGGGGTGTAAGTGCTTTGTTTGAGTTGGACAGGTTTGTTTTCTCCAAGGGAGTGAACACCTAGTGTGGTGTTTCCTCCTCTGGATGGAGGCAGTGAATTTATGTAGTTATTTATTATTTATTTTTCCCACGGACCAGTTTGCATTAATTACATCAAGACAGGATGGTGTTAAAAGGAAAGGAGGAGTGGGTAAGAGATGTAGGTGAAGGGGAAAGGTTACCAAACCGAATGTACCATGTAAGTTTGTTACAGTTTGTGCAATGCAGTTTTCGAACCCCTTCAGGCTTGTCAATGACACCATCATATTTCAGGCATTCAATAATGATGTTCTTCGAGACATGATGAACTGTGCCTATGTTTGTCTTAATGATGTCTTAATTTTTTCCCCTGATTTGGACTCTCACACTATACATGCGAAATGTTCTGTAGCGACTGCTGGAGAATCGTTTGTTTGGTAAACCAGAGAAATGTGCATTTCATAAGGATTCTGTGTAATTCCTAGGGAACATTGTAGGATTGAAGGATCTGCAAATGGACCCTGTCACGGTGAGTGCTATGCTATGCTGTCCCATTACCGCTTTTTGTGTAGCCTTATAGAGTTTCTTGATTTATTCACCACTTACTGCTCTCACCTCCCCCAAAGTGCTGTTCATCTGGTCTAGCCCAACTAAGGGTTATCAAGCTCATCAATTTAGTACCATTTACACAACTCAGATGTGCTCTCCTGTGATTCCTGAGGAGAGAATAATAGGCACTCTCTCCTAGGGAGTTGAACGTTCTGGACCTTCAGAGGGAGATAATTCCATTTTGCCTAAGTTGTCATTTAATTTGTAAGTCCATTTGTGTAATGCAGTGATATGTTGGGCTCATTCCTCCAAGCTCTCCTGTGACTCTGGCAAGAGGAGGACTTTGGAGTTGGTTGATCCATCAATGGTTCTGGTGACATTCTCTAGCATGGTATGTTCATCAGTTTATTTGCTCATATGTAATCTGTGCACAGAGCAAGTCTAGTACATCGCCAACTGCTGGCCTGCTGAGTCCACTCACTGTTCCTTCTCGCCAAATGTAGCATATTGCTGTAGACTTCATTCCAGGATTGCCGTCCTGCAAGGGGTTTAGTTCTCGTGATGCTAGTGGATCACTTTAACAAGGCTGTCCTTACTTTGGCAAGGTCTCCCTACTGCCCTAGAGACAGTCCAAGTCTTTATTGACCAAGTTTTTCATAGTCCTGGATCCCTTCCGGGACATCAGGTCACACAGTCGTACACAATTCACCTCCCAGACAGAGTTTTGTAGTCTTATTGGAGCTTTTGCCAATCTTTATTCTGGATACCTTCCCCAAAGCAATGGCCAATGGATTCAGATTGCATGTTGAGATGCCTTGTCAGGAGTTGTCCATACCATGGTTTGACCAGCTCACTTTGACCAAGTACACCCACAATTCTCTGCCCTCTTCCGTAGCCAGGGTCTCTCCTTTGAGGCCCAAGAGGGGGTGGTTTCTGTATCATCTATTCATCAATCTCTTTGTGCAGAGAGACCCCCCCACTCTCTCCCTCTCTGATTTCTCTCTTCTAGACCCTTCCTCTCCCAAACCTATTTATGAGTGGTGAACCCCTCTTCTCACAGGAGCCCTTCCCCTTGCTGTGGTGTTTTTGCATTTCTGTCAGTTGGTGTGTTAGTGTGTAACTGAGAAAGTGTGGTTGGATTGACACAGTTATCTGCAGGTTGTTCTTCTTCGAATTGTTGTCTACTTTCAATAAATATTGTATTGTGACTTGGAAATTTCTCAAACCCCATACTTTGTAAATGGACCTGATCACTACTCATTACTAAAATTACGGCACCAGAGCATATCTTTTCTCTCCTGTAATGATGTGCCTTCAGCGACATCATCCCCAGCCTAAAAGACTCAATGAGATGATGAAACTGTATTTAAATGTGTATGTATATTTTTATCTGATTTATTCAGCTATTCTCTTTAGGGCAAGTGCAATAAATATTTCTATCAATATTCAGATTAGCTTGAAAGTTTTATATAAAAATCAGATGATGAGTTATTGAGTCAATTAAGAACAGCCGATTAGTCAGAGCAGACTGTGGCCAGCTTAATTGAGTTAATGAGCTGAGGAAGTATAAGAGAGACTTCATTCTTAGTACTGGGGAAAAAGGGAACAAAAGATAGACAATGAGAGAGAGAGAGAGGGAAGAAAGTTTTTGGAATTGGAAAGTGATCAAGCACTGTAGCCATCCTGTCTGGGTGAGGGTTTGCATAGATGGCCTGGCCAGAAGCAATGCCAAAAAAACTGCTGGAGTGTCAATTTCTATTCGCCAAGTGAGTGGCTAGATGAGAGTTGACTACTGGGAGAATAGGTATTTAGTTTGAGTGCATTTGGTGAGATTCACCTGCTGAGAGGGACTCACCATACAGTGAGTGAGAGAGCCAGGTTTGGGCTACCATGCCTCATTTTCTTTATGTTCCACCAAACATGTTTTGTCATTGATTATGCCGTGCTGAATGTGAAGAATCTCAATAAAATTATGCCATCAAGAAACAAATCACTGCTTCCTGACTCATATGTGACATCATTGTGCTGCGCCTCAAGAAAAGCGGTAAACTCCAGGTCAAAAGACCCTCGAGTACACTTCCTCACACCGCCACACAAGCAAGTCACAAACAGTTAGACCTCCTGGCATTCAAGCTTGAACATCTCATATAGACAGGTACCTTCCATGATTTTATGAACTCTTTATGCACCTCCTGGATGAATTTTAAACGTGCCAAGCTGGGATTCTTATTAAACATGAACTCACATACCAAACCAGGTCACAGCGGGCCAGAAGAGTGGGCAACCCGATCTCTTTGACTGTCCGTGAGACATTTACCAAACACACTAAGCCTGAGACTTCAGCTCTTACTAGAGATATCAAGGAAAGCTGGCACTTGTGAATTGAAGCTAAACATTAGTTTCATTATATATATAGGTAACACCTAAATATAAATAAATTATTGTCACAATTTCAGTTTGCTTACTCATCTTATGTGAGTTAATACTATGCAAGTGTAATATCCCTCATGTAACAAATCCACCTCTATTGAAAAAAAGAACGATTTCCGCCTTCTCACTCATAATGTGACCTATCTCTCTGTCTAACAATACTCACTTGTCTGAAATAGGTCAGTTTAACAGAGTAGGAACATTTGCAGTTGTGAGGCTATTCAAGACACCCCAGAACAGACAATGCCATCTCCAGGGGAAGCGTGACTCCTCTTTTGTGGATCAAGTGTCTTGCAATATCATGGTTGAATGAGGCCATTGATGATCAGAAATGCATCGGTGTAGATATCCAGGATAAACATCCTAAATCACTGATTGTGGTTCAGATTATTTTGAACCTGATTATTTTGCAACCAATAAGATTTCAAACTCAAAATGGCAGCAAATCATGAACTGGGACAACCTGTACATCAGTAAATTATTACAAAAAATCCTAGATTCAAAATCCTAGTTAAACCCATTTAGAAATTAATGAGCTAGAGTTCACTCACTGACCACTTTATTAGGTACATCTGCACATTAACTCAAATTTTCGAACAGCCAATAACATGGCAGCAATTCAATGCATTGGTCTAGTAGTCATATCAAGGACCACAAGTTTTCCTTGGTTTTTTTTTCAGGGATACCACTTACAGCTTTGCCTGTGTAAACCTGTAGATTCCAGGCGTAGCTGGTTTTTGTATCACAGGCTGCACATATTTTTATGCCATACTTTCCAGGCTTACTGGGCATGTATTGCCAAAAGGGGCATTTTCCTCGGAAAGGAACAAGACGCTCATTCACTGTCACTCCTGGGTCAGGGTTGAACATGAGTTGAAGGAGCTGCACCCATTTTTCCCAGAGATCTCTGATGGGGGAAAGCTTGTCAGATCTTGCTCTGGTGTCTCGGTTGTCAAATCTTAAGACTCTTCATATCATTTGAAAGGTCTGAAGTGACACTGCTGCCTGGTCAAGATGATCTGCAGCAGTTCGAACCGAGCATCAGGATTGGGAAGAAAGAAGATTTAAGTGATTGAACATGGCCATGTTGTAGGTGCCAAGACGGGCTGGTCTGAGAATTTAAAAAACTGCTGATCTACTGGTATTATCACTGGTTTACAGAGAATGGTCCAAAAAAGAGAAAATATCCAGTGAGTGGCAGTTACGTTGGCGCAAATGCCTTGTTGATGCCAGAGGTCAGAGGAGAATGGTCAGACTGGTTTGAGCAGATAGAAAAGCAACCGTAACTCAAATAAACGCTCATACAATCGCGGTATACAGCATCTCTGAATGCGCAACATGTCTGACCTTCAGGTGGATCGGCTGCAGCAGCAGAAGACCTCTCCTGCCAGCTAACAACAGGAAGCTGAGGCTACAAATCGCACAGTACTAGCTACAATGGAAAATGTTGCCTGGTCAGAAAAAAAATGTTGAAAGCTCAACATCCTGATAGTAGACCAGGATGCAGGTTTGCATCATTGGTGTGCTGCCAACAAATCTTCAGAAACTGTGTAATGTCAATATAGACCAAACTCGCCAAATACTGAAATCAATGAAGGAAGCCGCGAAGGATAAAGGCAGTTCTGGAGGAAAAAGGGAGTCCAGCCCAGTACCAGCAAGGTGTACTTAATAAAGTGGCTGTTGAGTGTTTATTAACATGTATCAGCTTAAAGTCATACAAGCTCAAACACAACACAGCAAGCTATTTTCTATAGATTATACCAGCTAGAATCAGCAAGAACAAACTCCAACCAGGTTAATACCAGGTGAGAATACAAAAAAAGCACTCACAGGACTAAACTCGATTTGAAATCAGTTAATGATTTATAAAAACTGACTGAAAGCATCACCAGCCCGTGACCAACTGGTAAACCATCTTGAACTAGCTTATAACCAGCTAAAGACAATCTCAAACCAGTAAATTCTAAAATCTAAAACAAAGACAATCTAAAACCAGCTTCATCCTGCTCAAACTATCCTAAGCAAACAGAATGACCAGGAGCTCATGCTGTGTTTTGGAACATTGTTGCTAACAGCTAGCGTTCCCACCAGCTTAAACCAAAACAATCTAGCATATACTATGATCAAATAAGAACCAAATACAAGTACATATATCACAGAGGCCATATACTGTTCATTTTTAATTATGTTTAAATATTTGGTTGCCTTGCCTGTTTGAAAGGATGTGGTTGCATTCCATGAGCTTTCGCAGTTGTTTGACAGAGCTATGACATGAAGCGTGTAGTTCTTTCCACATGCAAGATTTTTCAGTGTGCACTGTGTGGTGTTGGATGAGCAGAAGAGAGGTGTGCCACTTCGACTGAGGGTAGAGACATTGTAAGACGTTGCACCAGAGACAGCTGTCCAGGTAACCAGAGCAGAAGATGTGGTACAGCTATAGTCCACAGCAACTGACCCAACTGGACTCAAAGCTATCCAGAGAGAGAGAGAAAAACAAGTTATATGAGAATCCATGACAATTGTAATATTATTAGCTATGTAATAATTGATTGTGGGGATTTACAGGTTTACAGGTACAATCGCTGTCACTATGGGTACCTCTTCCAGTGACTTTTTAGACAATGTGATAATAATCTTATAGGTCTCTTTAAGGTGACAAGGTATGTTACAGTTAAAGATCTTTTATAATTATGTGTATTTACTACAACTTTACGAGTGTAACTGCTTTGAGTAGAGAAATAAAGGGAAGCAATAAAATGACTTCCAATCTAATGTGAGTGTTCTTTACAGAGGCCATTTAATACAATAACCACAGTGTAAATTGTAATAAAGTACTGCCTCAGTGACAGCTCTTTTATATATTTTAGCATGAATGCTAAATTATGTCCTAAATAAGTCAAGGGAACATTATTTTAAAATCCAGCTCTTCAACAAAACAAATACTATGGTCTATATGAAAATGGAAAGCAGTTTCATATACTGTTAGTGGTGAAGCTGAAATTCCGGGTCTCTCCAGCCTCCAAGAGAGTGTTGACGGAAGACACTGAGATCTGGTACGAAGAACAGGGTGAAAGATTCGGCACGTCCAGTGTGTTGCTGAGCACAGTGTTTGAGAAAATCACTGTGTTGGGGGAATTCCAGTTTCTGATGGTGACCTGGTAAATTAGAACCTTGTCCACTGGTTGCCAGCTTATTCGAGCAGATTGTGGTGTCAGCTGTTGAGCTGTAATCATTGCAGGAGGCTGTATCACTGAGAGACAAAAAAAACACAGTTGGGGTTAATATTCCTTTACTGAAAGAACGACCTCAAGGGGGTGCAACATCAGCTTTTTTCTAAAGTTCAGTTGACTTCCGGTAAATAAAGTGAATAAATACACTTTGTAGTAATGTAGTGTTTGAATTAGTGGCTTGAATTGAGACCCTCTTGATAGATTTGGTACAAACTGCACATGCACAGATTTAAACTTTTTTTGAAAGAAGGAGTACCATACCAGCATGGTGGTGCAGTGAGTAGCACTCCAGCATTCCAGTTAGAAGGTTTTCGGTTTGAGTCTCGAGGATTTTGTTTATTAAACCCTATCATGTATTGAGTGTCTCTGATACGAACATGGAATCATATATTGATCGTATCATGAATTGAGTGTCTCTGATACGAACATGGAATCATATATTGATCGTATCATGTATTGAGTGTCTCTGATACGAACATGGAATCATATATTGATCGTATCATGTATTGAGTGTCTCTGATACGAACATGGAATCATATATTGATCGTATCCTGAATTGAGTGTCTCTGATACGAACATGGAATCATATATTGATCGTATCATGTATTGAGTGTCTCTGATACGAACATGGAATCATATATTGATCGTATCATGTATTGAGTGTCTCTGATAGTATCTGTCTATTTCCATTTCCATTGTCTGCCTCAAATTTCTATGGGTTACTTCGGACCCCCACACATCTGGTGATATTCTCTGACACCCCTAGGAAGTCCGTCACCTTCCTTGTACATTTGTATTCCTACATTTGCAATTCTGGGGGTTCCCTTAACACCCCTTTTTGCATTTAAAGATACCCAAACTCCAAGACACACTTGGTTAAGATTCGAAGGTCGATCAGGGAAGGCCCAACCTTCACTGTATGATGATCTGCTACACTGAAACCTTCAATAGATCTTCTCCTCAAAAGATCTCTGGCCAAGCTTACGTATTTTATGTATTATAGTAATCTAATACATTGGCGAGCCACCCAAAGACTGCTGCGCCAAATACACCAAAAGCTAACAGTGTATTTCCTCCGGGTACTCCGGTTTCTACCACAATCCCAAAAACATGCAGACGGCTAATGGAATAATCTAAATTCCCCTTAGGTGTGAATGTGTGTCACCCTGCGAATCCCTATGACATTGAAAGGGAATAATAAGCGGGTTAGTAGATGAATGAATGCATGATTACCGGAGCATTTTTCAGACTTTAAGACACATTTCAAATTCTTAAATTTCATTACAAACCATCAGTGGATCTTGTAATAGCCTAGTGCACCTAATCGTCTAAAAAACTATTGTAGTTGGCATTTTAATGGTATATGCTTACCTTCACAAACTAGTTTTTAAATGTTTATGTGACTTATTTAATCTCGAATGTGCCCTGGTCTCAATATGCTGTCTGGTCTTAAAAGCTTCTTTGTCTCAAGACTCGGCCTTGGTTGTGTAGTATAGACCCTTTACAGCCCACATGTGCAATCAGTCTGGCGGTGATCCCCTGTCATTCGGACACTGTAGCATCTGTTGTTTATTTTACGGTAGCATTAACTGATATTCCACAGGTGGATTTAAGAACTGAGGCGATATTAAAAAAGCGGTCACTTAATATGAAGTAAGTTTACGTGTCTTCTTCAACACTACATCCGTAATGGAGAGGATATGTTGTAATGCGATTGTTGTTTACAAAGAGCAAAAGGTCTCTATGCTTTCTGGTCTGGGTCATATCTTTGTGTATTGGACTCAATATTATTTAGTATTGATAGTGCCTTGAATGATATACTCTCTGGTCTTAGGAGTCTTTGCTCTTGATACCCTCTGGTCTGAACCAAGTCTTATGAAAAACCATCTCACACTATGAAAAAAATTCAATTGACTTGAATGGGATCGCATGCAGGAATGTGAAAGTTGAAGTTCCTGCCTATACAGTGCAATTATAGATTCAGCTCCAACAAAAAGTTAAGCTGGGATATCGGGTTACGTGACATATGTTGAGCCATCAGATTTGCGTTTTTGATCATGAAGCGAATATACATTGTTTGGATGTCAGTATTACTTTAAAGTAGACTATAAAGGTTCCTGCTACTTTTTTTTAATGACGCCGTTATGTGGGTTGGGGTTAGTGGGTTTCACGTCCAGGAAAAACTGTGTTCAGAAATAGTGCATGTCATGATTAATACGACCTAGTAACAAACTGCTTATGTTTACTCCCAAACTGTAAGTTGCTTTGGATAAAAGTGTCCGCTAAATACATAAATATAAATGTAGTGTGACCCAATTAGTGTCAGAAACCTCCAGTCTCAGCTATGTCTTGGATTTAATTTAATCTGATTTAGGTAACGAATTAGTACAGGTGGTCTTGATTAAAACACTATAATGTTTTCAAATGAATATAACAAAAAATAATAGTAAAATGATTACTTCTTCCTTTTAGTCAACCTATGTCATTGATATAACTGTTTCAAATGTTGATAAACAGACTTTTTTTTCAATTACACTTGTTGTCTATATTTCTTTAGACATTCCTGTGTATTTAAACTGAGTTTTTTACCATGCATTGTCCCTCCCTGATGTTTATATAGCACCTATGAAAAACAGAAATACTAATAATGCATCATAAATAAAAATTACTAGCATCCATACAGCCGGATAACAAACAAAAAAATAACGACTTCTAAAACGCAATGTTTTTTTGTTTTTTTTTTTTTCAATTGAATCTCACTTTAACTAAAAGATTTTAAATGTTTGGATAGTTTATGTAGTTTGAACACCACCAAGTCATGTGAGTTAAACATACTGTGAAACATTTGTGATAAATGTGAGCGAAAAAGGCCCCACTGTGTAAAGCCTTTAGACCTAAAACGTATTGCACTTACAGGTAGTGATCGTTCGTATTTTACTTCTTGCTCCTTGGCCTCCAGCATTAGACGTTATTATATAACAATCATATATAGTCGCTGGTCGTAAATTTCCAATGACTGTGCTGTTGGTGGAAAGAGTCAGGTTGTATCTTTCCCCTGTCAGTGTAGAATTAATTAAGAGGAAGTACTGGAGTGCTGTAGGCACCCAATCCCACTCCAGTGACACAGATGTGCTGGTTAGCGCCTTTGAGTAGGTGATCTGAGCTGTTCCAGGAGCTAAAGGATATGGAAAGAGGGAAAAATGAGCAGTGTGTAATATGTACATGATTAAGTTCATTTATAATATTTATAATTAATAAACAGAGGCTTATGGGAAGCTAGAGGTTTGTCTAGCTACAAATGCACAAATCCTGGGTTCAAAGCCCAGGGAAAACAAGAACTGTGTCAAATAGTTCACTTGCGGATGTATATCATATTTACTGAATACATTTTTTTTGCCTTTGGTTTCTGTTATTGCTAATACTAAATGGGTCAAGATCTAATAAACACAATTTGTCGATAAACACAATTTTCAGATGTTTAAACCAGTGTATATCAGTTGGACCACAGACTTCGTGCATGAAAGAGTCCAACTGTTGATCAGATCTTTCACTTTTGGGGAACGTTTGGTGTTCCACTGGGAAAAACCTATTGGGAAAGAATGGGACAAAGTTCCAGGAAGTAGGAAAACATTGTTTCTCATACCTGTAGCTGACATCAAATTTAAAATGATTTAATTTTAATCATAAATATGCAACACTGTGCTTAGAATTGTATTTCGGATATACAGAGAAATAGCGGAATGCATGATTGAACTATAAATAAATCTATTTTTACTTTAATTACCTGTTCTTGAGATTTTAGTATCAACACAAAGAACAGAGTGGTAGAGGAAGCCCTTGAGAGTGACAGAGTAGAGTGTGCCTGTCCTCAACCCAAAAACTTCCTTAACTGAGATACTCCCAGGCACAGAAACCACCACGGGTCCAGCATTGGAGTCGTTCACTACCCGCACATCCAGAAAATAATTGGTAACCCCCAAGAGCCTGTTCCACTGCACCAACAGAGATGAGGCTGTGGGGGAGCTTATTGACACGATGTTGCACTCTGGAAAATAAATGGAGGCACTCGTCAATCACATGTTAGGTAACCTTTGATTTTACAGTTAATTCATAAAGTTCATAATCATTTATCCATACTGTGCACATGACAATAAATACTAATACTAATACAATGAAATTAATGGATTAAATCATACAGTGAAGAAAAATTCTGAATGTGGCTATTTAAACACTTATTAGCGTCTCCACGCTAATATTTTTAAATTCTGACCCTTTGGAATGGTTTTTTATAGATTTTTATTCTAGCAATGTTATAAATAAGGAATTACAAGCAGTCAGGCTGACTTAAAGGAGTCATTGATTATAGTGGGCCAAAACTCCTTTTGTAGTTTGAAAAGGCCATAAGAACCTAGGGGAGCAGGTTAGGTAGTTGGAAATGTTTATATATTTCAGTAATTCCATTTAAAAAAAGCATTTCTCAAAATTCTGTTTTAAAATTGTGAAAAGGTTCCATGTTGAAGACTCATTCGGTTGCTACACAACCAAGGGGAAGACTGCTAATTTGACAGTTGTCCAGAAGAAAACCATTGACACCTTGCACAAGGAGGGCAACGTACAGAAGGTCATTGAAAAAGAGGCTGGCCTGTGTCCAAGAACATTAATGAGGTACGGTGGCTAATGCTATTTGAGCTAGCAGTGACGAAAACAGAATGAATGTCAGCAGCCTTCTAAATCTTCCAGGGGTAAGGTCAAATGTGTACTTACGTTGTTCTTTCTTTGCTATAGCCACGAGTAAAAAATAAAAAAATAAAAACCTGCACAACGTTTTGATCTGAATTTTGATGGGTTAAGGACCTGTAGGTGGGTTAAAAGAATTATTACTAGAAGTATTTAGTAGCTGTGGTAATAATTTCTAGAGTTTATTTATTACTATTGATTCTAACCTTAGATTTTTTTAAAAATCACTAGTTTAAATAATAGATAACAATTTATTCTTCCAATAATCATAAACTTTTATAAATTAAAACTTTGAAAGTCATATTTCACTGTAATAGACTACTATTAGTAATGTTTGAGATAATATATAAGATGCAAGAATTGATTCTGTATAAATGTTTCAAAGTTGTGCTGGTGTTGGTCCACTGTGTTTAATCAAGGGCGGGGTCAATGCAGCTAGCTACCAGCAGATTTTGGAGCTATCAGATCCATTTTGAAGACAAAATCAAATCAAATTAGCACACTCCTCTTAGAAATCCCTGGCTGGAAAAGCTTTGTGAATAAATTCATAACTTGTTTAATGGTTATGTCAGCCATGATGGTGATTTCTAACCACAATGCAAATACATTAACATTCCACTGAATTAAGCAATAAATTATTTGTATCTTTGTGTCTATCTAGTGTCTATCTTCAAAAGATTGAGTGCATGTCATCACTAAATTAGATAATGGGATGACAACATTTGTTGTTAAATAATATGTTCTCACAAATTCAAATAATCTGACAAAACAGAGATGCACCATGTCACAAAAATATCTTGACCATGTTGTCAAGCAATAAAAACAACATCCTTTAGTTTGAACACTTGAGAGACAAACATGGTACCATTCAGAAACATACAGCAGTATTCAAAAGTCAACTCACCTTGTGCCTGAATGCTACATATCTGCCGAAGAAAAAAAAACAACATTGTATAATCATTTCTAGATAAGGTCCATTTCATAAACCTTCATAATTGTATCCGAAATATTTCATCTACCTGAGTTAGAGTCACCAAAAGTACAATCCCTAATGTCTCCAGCACTCCCATCTTTGACAATACTTGAAATATGAAAACTAGTGATTTACATGGCTCTTGGATGTAAAAGCAGTAAGGAATCTTTGTGCAGAGACATCTGTAGCTCTCAACAGCCAATCAGAGGGCCCCCATGGGATGGGGCGGGGGACATCTATCTCCCTTGTTTGGTCCCGCAGGAAATGATTGAGAATAGGTAACGGAGAAGAAAATGTGTCCAGGTGAAATGGCATGACCATCAGCTTTCATGACCTGTTACTTCAGGTGGGCTAAACATTTGGTTTTCAAAACTTTTGTGTGTAATAAAATAGAAATACACGAACAAATAAAGAAATTATTTAAATACCTTTGATACTATTCTTTTATTTATTAAACCACTTAACATTCTTAGTCTGTTTCTTCAGCTCAACACTTTTAAAGACTGGTTCAAGCCATGTTTATGTTTTATTAGTTTATTTTACCTTTATGACAACTGTTTACTTATTCTTTTCAGTTATATTAAACCTGGATATCAGGCAAATCTAAGGGCATGTCCTTTTGAATAAAATGTTTTTAATCAAATCTAATAGTATGCCCTATACAGGTTGGTGGTCAAGGTTCTTATCAAAGGTGAAGGATCAATAAGTGAAACACAATCTCTATGCTAATATTTGTTGCAGATCACAGGTCTAGAGGTAGAGTGTGAAAATTGTATGACCTGAGGCATAGAATTACAATGGAGTCAAAATAATAGCAGAAAATACTCAAGAGAGATGACAAAGTGGTTTTATTTCCCGAACACTCTCTATACCTTTTTTTCTGAGAGGTTACTAAGGTTTTTCCAATTGCCTATATATACATTTCTAAGAAGAGCTTTCAATGCTAATGGGCAAAGTATTAATCTTCGTTACATTGCATTACTCTAGATAATAAATATTTTTGCAAAAGGTGAGAGCGTGTGAAAGCTGACAGACTGAAAACCCCTGATTGCTCTTGAGAGTTAAGAATAATAACAGACTCAGGAAAACAATGAGTTCCAAGAGACCTATTGTCTCGGGAGAATTTAGAGACCTAATTTCCTAGTTTTTTTTTTTATGCAGGGGCTGCACGCAGTAGATATTTTGCCTTAATTACACAGAAATAATGTAACTATACACCAGCCGGAATAAACCCTGCATCATTTTTCAAGAAATGCATCAGGCCGTTATTGTTTTCACGGTGCGCGTTAAACGCTGTGATTGGCTCGTCTGGTCACGTGTCTTCAGCCAGGAAAGATAGCAATAGAACAAAACGAGAAGCTGTACTCCCAGACGGGTAGAATAAGAGACTTTTGGAGAAGCGTCCAGTCGTTGCTGAATTTAAACAGCACAGGAGATCAACAGCAGAGGATTTCAAACGGCATGATTTTAAACACAATCGCAAACGGTGTCCATGTTTTCAAACTCCGTCTCACGACCCAGCACTCGCAAGAAAACAGTGCGAGGTCACGTGTGCCACTCTAATGCGCAAGACTACGGTTACTATCAAGATCTGAGCTCACAAGTTTTTAATTCGTTAATTGGGTCAAAATGAAAATAATCCCCCTTTTGAACTGAAACCACTGTTTCTATGGCCGTCGATGCCTTTGTATCCTATGCCTCTGTGAGTTCTTGTTGCCCTCCGGATGTGGCTCTCATTGCCTGCAGATAATCACAGACATTTTACACACACCGCAGGTTCGTGACAGGCTGTGACACATTTCTCGCCAGCCTGTGACACATAGAGCGAGTCAATTGTACTTCAAAATGTGCAACTGTCACCCGTGTTTACGAATCCCGATTTGCATGCGATTCTGGGCATAAACTCAAAATCGGGGATAAAATCGTGCGCCTGAAACTACCTTTAATAAACAGAGGTTTGTTTTTCAGAAAATGAATAGTTTGTCTTTATTTTTTACAAATAAGTGATCGCTCATCCTTCTCCATAAACGCGCCTCAGAGTTGTGAATTGCTTCTGCGCCACCTTGTGGTATGGAGTGAATTGCAGTTCACTCAAGCGCCATCTAGTGTTCAGGAGAGTGTGTGTAGTAGATAATTGACGGAAAAGTAAGACTCAGGGACCTAATGACGCAGATAGAAAAGTAAACGCATTGGTATGTAACGGCCTTAAGAGATAACGTCGACTCTGACATGGAGCTGGGAAGATATAGGGGCTCTGACTCAGAGCTGGAAGGAAAATTAGGCTTTGTCGTGAAGTGAAAGGAACTGTACTGGGTCAGACAAAAAAGGGAAGAGACTGCACAAGCTCTGTTGTAGAGAAATTTTCAGGTGTTGATTCAAGAGCTAATTTTAGAAATGACTTTGGAGGGGATACTGGAGGTTATGCTGGTCAACAATGAGCTTAGAATCATTATAAGTTACATGAAATTCATAGATGCGCATATATTACATGAAAACTCAGTAGAATATCTTAATCCCTTATCATATTGGTAGTACTGGATATGTTTCAGCTCTAGTTGCATGGAGGAACATCATGGTGAATCCTCCATATTCACTGAAACCTGACTGTGAAAATGGCCGACAACTCTCTTGGGGTTTGATTATAGTTTGCCACTTCTGTTACGCAACAAAAGGCCAAAAACCCACTTTCAGTACTAAACTGACATTCATTGAACTCAAATCAAAGGGAAAAATTCAGAAAGTCCAAAGAGAGGGTTTAAGAATATCACAATAAATCAGTTCACAGGATCTGTTGTGCAAATAGGAGACAAGTAGGGAATGTGACAGGAGTGCATTTATAGGAAGAGTGATTGGATTGAGGAGATAAAGGACAGTGAAGTTGGGTGTTGTTAGCGGTAGCATAACAGCTCCCTAATGTTAGCCAAGAAGTATGAGACAGAAACCGAAAAGATTAGTTCTTTTTCAACATTATGGAGCTATCACGTGACAAAAGAATGAAAGTACTAGAGTAAATAATTGACATTAATCTAAAACAAATTTATTAAATCAATTCTCATTCCACCCGGTACTTAATGTCAGAGAGAGGTGAGGCAAATTAGACAAAAATTCCAGTTAGGCTTAATTATTATTATTATTTTTTGTCTTGTAGCATTATAACTTTTTTATTATTTGTAGAAATAACACACATTTGATTGGTATTTTACTAAAATGACAAAAAAGATTTGTTCATTTTGCTGAATGAGACTCAAAGAACCCAGTCTGTAAAATGATCCGAACTTCAACAATTCAGATGAATCAAGATTTTCTCAAACACAATCAAAATACTTTAAATTGGATCCTAAAGTACTGAAAAGATCAGAGATATGTGGTCGAATTTTCTAGTCCAAATAAGTTGCAAAGTTCTGCGTTTCTCTAAACACATTACACAAGGCTAACCAAAATCTGAATATTGCATATACTCCCCTTTTTTAAGTGAAATTGTGGTGAAATGTTTTGTTTTAGAACTTGATGTGGGTCTACAGTAGAAGTGGGTCTCAACATTAAACTTGAGCTTAAATACTGTACACAAGAAGGAGCCCTTTATTTAAACTGAATTAGCATTTGTTCACTCTATCATAAAAATGTCAAAATAGCGTATTCCTCTGAATATACTCATGTTTGTACGTTAAAGGAAACATTTAATCAAACATTATATATGAAGGGGTTGGCCGAAACCTGAAGAAAGTATAGAATGCTCTAAATACATTTTACAACATTTAATCTTCTTGTGGTCGATGAGAGGATACGGTTATGATAAGTATGTCAGCTGCCACTATTGTGAATTTTATGGCTTTGGTTATTGAGCCAAACCCAGAAAGGAAGGTTGTGAAAAGCATCCCCTTGAAAGCTTTTATTCCCTTCGCTTCCTAAAGCTGAGCAATGTGAAAGGTGTACGAAAGATGAGAGATTGTTTGCTCTTTTTCACACACTATACAAAGGCTGGAAACTTTAGGACCTGACCTGGTAAAGATGGAGATAAATGAATACAAGCTGATAATGAAATTGAAGGAATCTGTGTTAATTTCACAAACTGGGTCTCAGAGACAAGTAATTGGTTCATTTCTAAGCCTCCTGAGGCCAAGACAATAAAAAACGTGTCGTTATGTAAGGGACAATCAATGGCTAGCCACACTAGTATAGTTGTAATGCATGATATGAATGCCTTGAACCACTCGTCATGCTGCCAATGTTGACTCCACTAAAAAGTTCATTAGAAAACTCATAAAAAGGCTAGTCATTGAATACCCCATGTACTTGATAACTTGCCAAAATGCACATATTTTTGTTATAATCAATATATAGGCTCTGATACCTGATTGAAATGATGACAGTAAAAGTGATTTTCAATGGTTTGTTGGATTTCATGTGCCTAACGTTTTATCACTAACAAAATACATCTAAATTGATTTAATTTTTTCTTTATTAAACCCTTCAAGTTAAATGTGTAAATATCTGGGGTGACCTAACCAAAGGAAAAGGGTAAAGGTCTTTAAACACAGATCCAAATTGTATCAAATTGCATCGGTGTGTAGAGACCTTAGCCCTTCTCCAGCTCAGAGTTTATCCAGGAAATGCTAAACCAAGGATTTGTAAAAACATTCACCTTGACTGCTGCTTCCTGATAATACTTAACACCTGCCAAATGCGGGTTGATATGGAGCCCCTAAAGGGTCATTGCGGTAGGAGAAAAAAATGCTGGTACGAAAAAAAACAATGAGGCTACGCGAAAAAATATTTTCCTTTTTTGCGTTCCCTTGCAAAGATACCGGAAGTGTGCAAGTGTGCTGTACACAAATAAAATTGTGTGGTTTTTAGGTATAACTAAAAATATAAGTATAAAATAATGTAATCGAAAAAATGCAGCAGTGATTATTTGAATAATTCACAAGTGTACAGCATTGTACATACTTTAGATAATATTTTAGTTGCGTTAGACTGTATATTCAGTAAGATAATTCATGTTTTATTTGAAAAAGAAATATCATTAACTGTTTTGCAAATAATAATAATAATAATGAAAACGGGTTTTGTTGAAATTCCATTTCAACAGCTTTCACAGTCCAAAATAGTACGGTGCCCCTAAAGGGTCATGGCTCCGTAGCTTACAGCAGTGATCATTCGAATAATTCACGAACTACAGTATTGTACAAATTTTTGATTATTTATTTTAGTTTCGTTAGACTGTATTCGTAGTACAGAGCCCCTAAAGGGTCATGGAGGTAGGAGATATGACCCTTTAGGGCAGGGGTGTCAAACTCATTTTCACCGAGGGCCACATTAGCATAATGGCTGTCCTCAAAGGGCCAGATGTAACTTATAAAAGTAAAACAATGTAATCGAATGTAATATAAAATAAATGTAACTACTCCTGAATGTTAAATAACTCATTATTTATAACTTATTCAAGTGAGAATTCAGTTGCATAGAAACAATTTAGGGGGCTTGCCTTGATGCGGATCTAAAAGCAGGCTAAATAAGGTGTTTGTGTTTTTCTCCTGATCAGTAAGTCGCTTTCGACCAAAGCGTCTGCAAAAAATGCTTAAATGTAGTAACTGTACTCACCCCTATCCACGGCTAAAAACATCTCATCTGCAAGACTTGTCCTTGGTCAAGGATCTCAATCAGGATTCACCACATACACATCCGGTTCTGCGTCAAAGAAACCCTTACATCAGTATTCCACAACTCTAAAAAACAGTATTGTCACCTCTTTGTTTATATAACTATTGTGTTCATTTTGGTCAAACCATTGTCCTTCTCATCATTTACAGTTGCTACATTCTTTTACAGATCATTTATATTTTAAAGCTCTACATTTTATTAAAAATATTATTCAGTCCTTGTGACTTCAGTGGTTCAATCTTAATTTAAGACCAGTAAAAAACTTTTTTGTGTGCCACTTATTCAGTTTGATGCATTCCTGGGAATACAATGCTCTGCATAAATGAGTGCACCTCCTTTAAAAAGTAAGAATTTAATCAGTTGCTCAATGAACAAAATAACAATTTCCAAATCTTTCACAAAGCTGTTTTACTAAACCCCTCTTATACTCCATAACATGAAAGTAAGGTTAATAATCAAACTTAGATCACAAAATCTTCAGTTTTGTTCAAATTTATTGAAGCAAAAATGAGTACACCTCACAACAAAAACTATTACTACTACAACTACTGCAACAAAAATTACTACATCTAGTATTTTGTTTGAGCACCGTGATTTTTACGTGCAGCACCAAGTCTTCTAGGCATGGAATGAAGAAGTTGTGGACATCATTTTTTCCCATTCTTTAAGAAAGACCTCTTTTAGAGCTTGGATGCTGTATGGAGAACAGTAGACCCCCATGACCCCGAAAGGGAAAAAGCGGGTAAGAAGATGAATGAATGATGCTAGTAATGAAATACAGCTCCCCAACACCAGCAGCACTCATGCAGCCCCAAACAATGTGTGGATGGCCTGGACGTCTCTCTGACATAGTTGCACTTCCATCTTTCTTGATTTTTTTAAAATCTTTTTTGCTACAGTATTTTGCTATTCAGTATTTTATTAAGTGTTGCCATCATATTTTGTGTGTAAAGAAATGATTCCATTTTGTGACATTTTCCTTCCATTGGGAGTCGGCGCTGACAGCTTGAAATGGGAGGAGCTTTTTTTCCAAATTATTGCCTTTTTATTTTCATTGGTCTGCTGAACACCTTAAATGAATCATTTTGCTCGCTTTTGGTAGAGTCGGCTGTTAATTAGAAGTGTGTAGTGTTAAGTGTGGCTTTCCACCTAAGATAATTGGGGTATTTTCATTTTTGCAACATGGGCTTGAGTAAATTTGCTAGGAAAATCTCTTTTGTGTGTGCAAATGATCAAATCTTGTTTGCAATCAATGGCTAAACGAAACTAAAGGGTTTCTCAGAAATGTAGTTGGGTGTAATAATTTATGCTGAGCACTGTACGTGTTGATTAGATACTAAGTGGGACATGTTGCATTCACTTAGGGGAACATGATTTGGTTGATTGTTATTTAGACAAAAAGACATGAAAACTTTATATTTTCTGTTGTAATGCAAAACCCTTGGTTATACAAGATTCACCGAGCATAATGGCAATATTGAATTTCACAGAGGGTTGGAAATATTGGCAGAAGTACTGTATTTGATTACTGGAGAGCTCCAGTCATTATTCTATGATTATTTTCAAGGTATTTTATTGATATAAAGCAAGATATCATTTGGAGTCTTGAAAAGGTTTATTAACAGAATAACGTTTCGAAGAAGATGACAATACACCGAAGGATCATTTCCAAGCCAGCGAATGGTACTCGAACTTGTCAAGAAATTTTAGAGTAGGGGTAAGCAAAGAAAAGCAAAAAAAGCAAAAAAATGTTTGTGAAGAAATATTTTTCTGCGTCACGATCTGAGTACTTATCTTATGCCTTATTAGAATAGATTCTAAAATAGTTTTTTATGTTTATTTCTCTGTCGCCTTACTATTAATATTGTCTGTTAATATTCTATTACTGTTAATAATTGACTTCTGCTCTGGACAAAAAAATGCATCTGTTCGGAGACAGCAACCAAACTTTGCCAAGGTTTAAATACTGGTCTGTTTCTGTTTGCTCTATCTTTTCAGACTGGTACCACTGACGGGAAATTGCAGAGAATGCTGTGAAATGGTTATAAATAAATAAATTAATTAATTAATTAAATTTGCGGGGTAACTAGTACTTTTAAAGTATTTTTTACAGATAGGCACTTTTACTTTTACTCAAGTACATTTTTTGTAAAAAAAAAAAAAAAAAAACATTACTTTTGATGCCGTGCCTCTGGACTTGATCTGAAGTCTCGTGAGTCGTTGGAGAGGTTGCTTCACGAGAGTCTGCTACGCATCTCCCGCTTAAGTTCAGCACGTATTTACAAAGATGATGGTCAAAGCAGAGGATGACTTTTGTGAGCTATCAGGGGCAGATCACCCGTGGCCTCAAATAATTTTTTCACTTCAAGGTGTGAGCAAGAACAGTTTAAATATGATGGCAGTTTGAACCCTATTAATGGTAAACTTCTCCATAGCAACCGGACTGTTTTCCACAGCAACCAATTTAGTGCATCTCTTTCTGAGCTTAGGAAAGTGCCAAAGACATAAGGGTTGATTTATTTCACATGCAGTGACATAGGGAACATTATATACTATCTCCTCTATAACAACCAAACTGTTTTTCATAGCAACCAAGTTGTTATGCAACCAAACTGTTTTTTTTTTTTTTTGCGGGTTCCAGCTCAAGACCATAATGTTAACCAATGAAGTACGAGCCAGAAACAGAAAAGATTAGCTCTTTTTAGAGTCCTTTCGTTTTTTTTTTTTTAAATGAGTTATGCTCGAACAAGCAGAAGGATTTTGCGCATGAGCCACTGAACGAATCCCTCTCCGACACGACTCGTTCCTACGGAGTCAATTTAAAGACTCTTTAAAAAGAATTGTTCCGTATTAAGTGGTAAGCGATCGGTTTAGTGAGAATAAAGAATGTTTGTCCCACTTCTCGCGTCCCCATGGTGATCCTTGCTATGTGTTAGCTTCCGCTAAATTATTAGCTCATTCACTGAATGGCTCTTCGTTTTTTTCTATAGTTAGTTTGAGACACGTGTATACTTCTCTGATGATATTATCATCGTATTTGTGCAGTCATTGGAGAAGACCTGCTGCTTGTTATGGTCATTTATACCGACGTGAGCTCTAAGGTGTAATTATAACGGGATGGGGTCATAGCGCATGCGTTGGGATGTGTTAACACAATTTAAGCATTGAGAAGCGCTTCTGGCTCGATATCTATTCTTTTCACAGTTGACATTATATCAACCTTTGTTTTGTATCTTGATGTATTTATTTGGAGAGAATAGCGGATACGAGTACCACTTCTCCGTTCTCATTGTTTAATCCTGTAGTTTACAGGCAGCGCGTTACAAGCTGCCAGTAAATTAGTAGCTCATTCACTGAATGGTTCTTCGTTTATTCTATAATTAGTTTGAGACACGTGTATGCTTCTTTGATGTTATTGTCCTCGTATTTGTGCAGTCAGTAGGGAAAACCGGCAGCTTGTTATGGCCACTTATACCGACGTGAGCTCTAAAGTGTAACGTTAAGGGGATGGGGTCACAGCGCATGCGCATGAGACTGCGTCGGTATGTGTTTACACAATTTAAGCATTGAAAAGCGCTTCTGGCTCGATATTTATTCTTTTCACAGTTGACATTATATCAACCTTTGCTTTGTATCTTGAGGTATTTATCTGGAGAGAATAAAGGATGAGTACCACTTCTCCGTGTTGTTCTCATTGTTTGATCCTGGGGTTTACTGGCAGCACTTTACAAGCTGCCAGTAAAATATTAGCTCATACTTTGCTGAATGACTCTTTGTTTATTCTATAACATAATTAGTTTGAGACAAGTGTATGTTTCTGATGTTATTATCCTTGTATTTGAACTTAGATTAAAAAGATATGAGAGAGTCATTTAAGTAATTAGAGCAAATTTTGCTATTCTGGGTGGGATGCCAGGCAGTGTGGGGTACTGTTGAATCCAAAGTGTAAGATATTTGGAGTCTTTCAAAGGAAACGGTAACAAGACTGTTTCTTCCCTAGAGTTGTATCTTTCCCTGATTTCTCTCCCCTCTGTGTGCTGTGTGTTTGCTGTTTCCCAAGACTATGTGCCTCGTAGTGACTGATTCCTTATTTTGGACTAATTCAGGCCAGTTGGCCGGTGAATGTCTTTGAGTGTTAATAAATTTGAGTATCTTGCATCTTGATCCTCTGTGCTTCTTTTGCAGTTTACACTTTGCCGACAATAAAGCTCATTATAATGATTTTTGCATATATAAGAATTTATTGACTAGATACTTACACATTCAAGCAACAAAGAAGGAAAATGGTTATTGTGGTATTTCAAGTGGTTGAGCTTATTTATGTGCAGAGAGAGGCCAGTACACATAAGTATTTTCTAAAATTGCTAATTAAACATTTAATACATGTTTTAAACATAATACAATTCTAATACTTTAACTTATTATACACATTTATATTTGCTTTCACCCCTTCTCTATTTCAGGATGGATTCTTCCCACCTCCATCAATCAGAAACAGGTATATGTAAAACTGCTTCATATGAGTCAATAAATAATCTACAAACCAAGTCTCTGTGGATTGGTTCATCAATAAAAACACATGAAGTTCTCAGGGTGTTCCTTTTTTGAGTCCATAGAGAAAAAAGATAGGGGACAATGACCTCCAGGGCACAGAACTGAACAGTTTCCTGGATTAGACAATCACTTATCCACTTATTTTAGGGAAGAATGTAAGAAGAAATACATGTTCATTTGTCTACTAAGGGTTTTCATATGAATGAAAAACATGAGCATATGACATGTATTTTACTGTTCTCATACGCCACAAATGCATTTTTCCATACACAAAAATTGTGATAACACCCACCAAACTCTCTATTAACAGCAGAATGAACGAGCTGCGTTGGCTATCACAATAATTAAGTCCCCAAACAAATTAAGCCGTGATGTAAAGCAGTCTTGTATAATTGGAAGCAGCAGAGGAGGCTTTAGCCACAATAAGCTACAGTCTGGAAAATACTCAACTTTGAGCTCAACCTAAAATCATTTATTTTGGTTGAAATGTTAATGTTGGGTTTTATTTCAATAAAACATTTCAGGAAATGACAAGAAGAAATTAAATCTAAAGCAACACCAAAATGGAGAAACCATTTGTTTTTTCTAACGCTTCCAATATTATAAATTACATTTATTTCAGGATGGACATCTCACGCCCAAGTTGTGATCAATACTTGAAAACCCTAATTAAAAGTGGCAGCATCAAGCACTATGATACAAGCTCAGCAAATGTGAGTATCCTCTAAAGTCCGAGTTGACAGTTCAGAACATAATTAACTGGAAGCAAAGTACGAGATTCATCACATATTCATTTACAGCCCAAGATGGAAATGAAAGAGGGATCATAGATTTTCAGACTCTCAATGGCTGAACTGTTGTGAAACTCAATAGTGCCTAAACTCTGTCATCGACATTATTAAGGAAAATATCTAGGTTAGCTGAAGGAGGTTGACCAACTATGGGAACCCATATTCGAGCGGCCAATCAACTCCGTTTACACATTTATTGTCCACTGAGAATTAGCATGATGCTTGAGGAGCTGAACACCTCTACTTATACATATGACTTCAAGGTCGTAGCAAGGGGACATCCATCTCCATTCGCACTTTCTGGAAATGAGGGGTTCTGCTTCAGTCATTCACTCCAACATATGTTGGATGGCCAAGTAACTCCACATCAAAGATCTTTCCATGCATGCTGGCATTAGCTGAAGGTGGACACAAATCCAGGCCTGCATCAGTTCTCCTTCTATCCCAGGCAGAGCCGGCCCTCCTTATAAGCAAACCAATCGGCTGCTTAGGGCCCCGCCACCTCTAGGGGGCCGCAACAAACCAATAGTTGAGTCATTTTGTTGCAAAACGCGCTGCTGTCAATAATAATATAACTAGCCTTTCCCTCACCTGATCGCTCCCGCCATCTTTCAATCAGATGAAATCAGAACGCAAAAATGAAACGAATCTACCATTCAGGTGCAGAAAAAAAGAAGCCTGATAATGAGAAGAGACAAATTCAAAGTAATTTTTAGTAATGTGATTTTTAAGTGGTAACGTCATGTTGAGGATAACCTGGGTCTTTATTGAAAATAGGTAATAAATATTAAGTTGAAAAGCTATCACCATCCATAACGAGAAGGTTTAAAACATGAATAAAATTAGAAATATAAGAGTAAATAAGTAAATTATGGCATTTAACCTGACTTTTTTAATTTCTTAAGACTATTTTCTGTACACACAAATATCAGGAGGTGCCATATTCTTAAATATTTTGATGGTGGTGGTGGTTGTGGACAAACATCTCAGGAGACATTCATATACATTCAGTATATTCCCTTTCGGGGTATACATTAGATTCTATATATTTGATGGTTTGTGAAGACAATACTTCATTAATTCATTGTAAGGTAGGGCCACAAAATGTCATACTTATAGCCCCCGGATGTACAGTGCTGGCCCTGGTCAGAGCATCAGAGATCGATCTGTTAAGGAAACGGTCTGCTTCTTTATGTCTGTAGCGCCCTCTGCTGTTAGCACCAGCAAAATACAAAATATTGAAGAAATGCTGTGCTACCAAGCCGATCAATCACACATCAGGCTCTTAAATAGGGATCTGTATTTACGGAGAGACTGTGGCATATGCTTGATGCAGAAGTATAAATTGGGATTTAAACCCAATGAGAGATTTGTAACTGTATTCTCTCAGGCCATTGGTTGAGCTTCATTTTTTAATAAATACCACAGTATTATAAAACCAACATTATGTTGCGTGAAAAAGGCCAATGGCTACATGCTTACAATGCTAGATAAGCATTTATCAATAAGCATGGACCGGTTTCGGGCTTCCTCTGAATCACAACCAGTAAGTACAATGATAACAGTTCCTGTAGCGCTCTTTGTAGCGAAATGTGATTCGTTGAAGATTGTAAAGGAAGCTCACCATCCTCATATCACAGATAGGGTTGCCACTTGACACCCCACCCTTAAAATTAAGAATCATCCAACATTTAAACAAGAAATGAGCCATTCCATTTCCAACTTGATTCACTCGAACTGGTTCTGAACGATTCAACCCTCAATGAAACATGTACCACACTGATTGGAAGACTCTTGGTGGTACTTTAGCCCTAGAGGCACAGACAGGAAAACAGTGGCTATTCCTCCTGAATTATACTTCTATTCTGAATTCCATTTTTAATAAATTAGACATAACAAGTCAGAAAATATTTTGACAATGCTGAATTTATTTGTCTGGTTTGACAAAGAAACATATATACATTTTCGTGGAACAGAACTGGCAGGATCCTGACACCAGCAGGAAAAGATCTGTGACCACGGTCAGGATCATCACCGAAAGTTCAAATTGAAATTCTTCTCTCGACCGGCCTTGATCTAAATGACAAAGAAGCAAAGTCAGAAATCCAACGAAACGTTAGAATGTTACTAATAACACTGATGGTTTAGTGGTACCTGAAACCAGTCGTGGAGAAGGAGCTCGTCGAGGGGAATCCTCTCCCTGGGGTTGGGATGGAGACAGGAATTCAACAAGTCGCAGCATTCTTTGGGATAAACATTGGACTTTTAGTTTACACACACACACAAAAATCTCTATTATGATGTTTATTGAGATTTTTATGTCGATCTTACCTTTGGATAAGCGTCTTTTTCTCCACTCCCAATTCTCCACTTTCTTCCTGTCCTTGTTTTTGGGGAAGTGACCACACACCAAGTAAAAAAGTAGAACCCCCAGAGAATACACAGTGGCAGGTTTCCCAAAGTACTTCCCTACATTGAAAAACTCGGGTGGGCAATAAACTGCAGTGCCTAGAAAAAGTGATTAATTAGTTTAAATGATCTTTCTTTAAAGAACCTGTCAACATCCGATATCATCAGGTAGAGAACATACCACAATATTTGTAGTACGGCGTGTCGTGAAGCAGAGCACCACATCCAAAGTCTATAAGGGTGATGTCCAGGGTGATTGTATTCACTAGGATGTTTTCTAGTTTGATGTCCCTGTGCAGCACGCCTCTGTTGCAGCAGGTGATGGCAGCATCGATCACTTGTTCAATTAGACGTCGAGCCTTATCTTCGTTCATGCGTTTGTTTTTGAGCCGAAAGTAGGACCTGAGGTCCATGCTTGAAAAAGGCCGCTGCAGAACCATGATATATTTGTCTTCATCGTCCTGCCAATCCAACAACTGGATGATTCGTGAAGAAGGGGGACCCGTATTAGCGAGGAGTGTCAGTCCGACCTCAAGGGGAACGGGTGTGGGATGATCCGGCTGAAAGCAAGTCATTCATGACGGTTAGATGGAGGAGGATTTGATCAAGATGATGATTAATGAAGTGAAAGATTAAAGGTTGAAAGGAGAGAAAGTGTCTGTACTTACGATGTTGATGTATTCCATGGATTCCCGTTTATCAGCAATCTTCACCGCGACCTGAAGAACAAATTACAGATTTAGTATATTGCAATGTTCCACGTATCGCATCTCAATAAATGTTTTATTTTCTCTGCAGTTGTTTAGAGCGTGTAACTTACGGATAGGTTGTCTGCTAATCGAAATGCAGCGTTGACGCAACCAAATCCTCCCTCTCCCAGTTTATACCCAATCGTGTACTTGGATAGGATGTCTGTAAAAGAAAGTAACGTTACATTTCAAGCTCTGACACTTTTTCAGATATTAAAATAAACTCTGTGAACCTCAATTGTTATATAAACTCACCCTGTTTGACTGGCTCCTCCTTTGTGTCCGGTATGTTTTTGGGGACCACAATCTCCCCTTCTGACAGATAACCAGAACTCTTTATGTGGATCTGCCCCAGAGATAACTTGGAACAGTCGAAATATTCTGATGTTTGATCATCGATGGAAACAATGATGTCTTTTGGAGACTTCAGATCTAAACAGAAAAATCAATTAATTTGTTTTTGCATTTATCAAAGTGTTTTCTGAGTCGAAATGAAAACAAATGTGAAAGAATTCAGATGACAGATCTCTAAAAGCACTTTAACATCGCAGGCTGGTTGATTTTCAACAGAAAGGTGGATGATAAGTTACATAAACTAACATTGTAGGCGCATTTAATTAGAAATAACTTTCATTTAAAGTGCTATTAAAGGCATAACGTTGATTTAATCGGAGTAGTATGATAAAAACTCAACGATCGTGAGGGAATTTACCATCAGAAATCTCTGCCTCAGGCTCCCGGACCTGGTTCTGCCCCGCATCAGGTTGGTCGGAATCTCTGGAGGGAGAGCCATAGATGCAACAGAGTCTTCTCCAAAACTTTTTCCTCCGTTGCCTTCTCTCCTTCCTCCGCCCTCTTTCTCCATCGTTTTCCGCGACCGAGCGCCTCTCCGCGGGCGAATTAGGAATCACCGTGTCGCCGTCGCCGGAGGCCTCTTGCAGCTCTTCACTGGCGCTGTATTTGCGCCCCGGAGCTTTCCTCGTGCGACAAAATGTCTGACCCATGACCAAAAATATAAATAGTCCGCTACTAACACTCGCCAAACAACCAACTGAACTTTCGTGGAGCTGCTCGCTGTGGTAATGACGCAATGCATCCAAATATGACGTCATCCAGCAGTTTAAATCATATCCAACGTTTGAACGAATACCAGAATCGAACCGTACAAATCCCTATTAAAATGATTTTCAAGATACTTTTTACTTAAACGTTATTCATATCAAAAGATCACAAATTCATTAGCTTCATTAGAATAAAGGTATTAGTTTATTACAAAACTAACGTGTTTTGTGCAACTTTTTGGTGATTTTTTGCGAAAATATTGACCATAATTATTGCAAGTCACATATAGACTATCTATAAAATGATTTAAATAGCAAAGAAGAAAACAAAACGTATTATTATTAACAAAATTAAAATTAATTAAATCTTTTGTATCAAATCAAACCAATTCAAGGCTCGAATAATTCAGAAAATAGTTCCTTCACACAAGAATTGTAAACACTAAATATGTTTAACACAATAGAAGAAAGAGCTTAATAACAGGAAAATGCTGTAAGAAAAGTGTTATACAGAAAAATGTAGATGAGCAACTGCATATATATATATATTTATTAGGCCTCTGCTCAATAATACAAAAATGTACATTCATTGTCAGTATTATTTATTAACAGTCTTATGTTTTTTTTTTTTACTTTGTTCATACACGATTATGATTATTTAAAACCTATAATTTAATTAATTATGTGAAAAAAAATAATAAAACCTGTCCGACTACTCCTTAGCCGAATTTTCTAATTAGCCAATCACGTCAAAAACTTAATGCATTTAGAAATTAAGGTCATTTTTTGTATAATTACAGTCCAATTTTACGGTCATACTATGTTAAAATTATTTTTTTGCCATTTTAAAAATGAAAGTGAACCGTAAAAAAAACCTTTTTTAAAAAATGCACCTTTCTGTCATTTTAATGCATATTTTCTTTAAATATTCAGTCAAATGCTGTCTTTGAATACTAGTAGACTGTATTTTAATACAACAAAAACTAATCTAAATTACATTTAATTTACATTTTTAATCATATATTAACTTATTTTTTGCTTTACTTTTACAAGTATTTTAGAGTATATTTACAGACAAAAACTGTAAATCCTAAATCCTGTAAATCCATTAAAATACAGTCCAGCAGGCTACAATTAGTTACTTTGACCATTTCTAAAAGCCAAGTGTTGTATATTAATAAAAATGTGCTGTTATTTTAACAGGTACATGACCATTTACTCTGCTCACAATTACAGTCAACTGATCTTTTTTCAATATGATTGATCTTTATGTTTACACAGGTAACCATTATTTTTATATTTTAATAATAAAATCTCACTTAAATGTACAATTATTTCTAAACTACTTCACTTACAGATATCCTGTCACCCCACCACATCTCCCTGATGAAATACAGAACATAAATTGCATCCAACAACAAACACCACATTATTTAAAAATATTTAATATTTATAATTTGTATTGGCATTCATAACTTTTAATTTCAACTTAAACTAGACAGTAAAATACACAGAAACAGAGGGTATGCCGAACATTCACATGTAAAGGTATGGTGATGGGGTACAATCAATGCAAACAAAACAAGAAGTTAGCACGGCACAAATAAGTTTTAACATTTTTAACGGCAGTGATAAAATTCTGTTAAAATCTGGAAACATTTCCATCAGCTAGAAATAAAAAGGCAGATTTCAAACAGAAGAATTACCATCAAGCGAATACACCACCCCGAACATCAAAATGGAGTCATTATGCAGACAACTTGTAAAGCATTTTAGAAGAGCTGACACTAAGGGGAAGTTCTTTAACTCCTGGTTCTGATATCCCAGTCAACATCCCTCAGTGGTAATGCACACCTGTAAAATGACACGATGAGTAAAAGTTCATCAGAAAATGTTTCATATTGTATTCAACTTTCATGATCCATAGTGTTAAAGACAAACTCTTTAAAGTGACTTTTCCTTGACATTACATGTACTGTTATGGTCTGTATCAAATGTAGTATTCTTACGACCCCTAGCTCGCAAGATGTGATGAGCTAGAAGTATAACCAGAAGAAAATTAATTCAAAAGCAAGCTATCAAATCCGTTACAGGGTGTCGTTCAGATTTCAAGCAATTCGTATCTCAGAGCAAGTTTTACACAGAAAACGTCTAATCCGTGCAATGGCTCTCAGAAACAACGGTATATAGATGAAAAAAAAAGTTAAATCAGAGAAAAATCAAGTAACGTTTCTTCAATCCTTAAATCTACACATTGTTAATGTAATAAATGATTATAAAACACAAGCAAAATACGTAATACGTACACAAATGTGAAACCTTACCTTGAGAGAGAAGCGATGTTTCGGAGGAGGACTAACTTGCGCTACAGAACAGCACTTTCCACGTTATAAACGTAATTTCGTGATTTCCACGTAATTTCTTTTACGACACCTTGACTCTAACATTTGTTATAGTACATTATTGGTAATCTATACATAATGTTTCGCTCGATTTAAAACTGATTTAAAGTGTTTTAAGGCGTATCGGCCCTTTAAAGCACACTTTCTTCAAAGGGAGAAAGGAGCGCAAGGACGCGGAAGCGCAGCGCGAGGTCACACAAACAAGAGGAAAATAGACAGAAATGTTTGTTATTAATCGTATCTCGAATTTTTCTTTGTATCTCAAAGCAAAAATTTTCCTGCGAGATCTTTCGTATCTCGAACATTTCGGAACTCGAAGTATTCGTATCTCGAAGTACCACAGTATACAACACAAACTTGTACTTGAAAACACTACAATTTATTGACTATAAACCATACCCAACATGATTAAGAGCAACTCGTTTGTTTATTTGAAAATCAAGTTAAAATAAACAAACCATAAACAAATAATCAAACAATGCATTTCACAGGGTTCAAGGAAACACAAAAGGGTTGACAAACTAATTAGCACACAAGTTCACACAGCACACACGCAACTCGTACCACCGCGCACCAACTAAACCAGTCCCTGGATTGTTCCAAAGTCTTGCCGAGGACCTTCCTGAAAGGAGTCTGCATGTTCTCCCCCGTACTTGCTCCAATTTCCCCCTCAATCCCAATAACATGCAGTTAGATTAATGTGTGCCTAGGTGTGAATTTGTGTGTTGTCCTGCAATGGACTGGCCACCTGTCTGGGGTGTACCCGCCTCTCACCCAAAGTGCACTGGAGATAGGCATCAGCTGGTCCCTGTGAACCCGAAAGGGAACAACCGTGTAGGAAGATGAATGAATCAACGTGAAATTCATCAGTATGGGGTCAGTGTAAACATTATACAGGTGTGACTTTTAGAAATTACAGAAATATTTTCAGTATATTCTAATTATTTTACCAGCGCCTGTGTAAAATCAGGTGGGGGTCACGGGTCACGGGCCAGTCACAAGGCATTTTTACTTCTTATTTTAGAGAATTCAATTAACCTGACACATGTTTTCGGTATTGTTGGGTGCAGTGTTTCCATGATGTTCCAAACTTTAAGCTGCTGTGCCTACAGTAAATTAGCTTAAGACTTTCAAAACTAAGTTGGAATCACACTAAGAACATGGATTATAGTAAATCACAAAAATCACAGTTATTAGAAAACGGTCACAGATCTCCCACCTTTGACAAACTGGTTCCTGTCTGTTTCTCAGCACCGCTGTGAGACCCCCCAAGATCAAACTCCTTGAGCACCACCAGCACTACTACTCCCCATCTCTCAGAACGAATATTCGCCTGTATTTGCTTGCCTAAATTAGAGAACAAAAAATTGTGTCAATCATTTACCATTAAGTCACATTTACTTCACTGTAACATTGACTTCTTTAATCACTTGTGTGAATAACTAATTATCAATCACGTTTACTTCACGTTCATACACATGCATTAACTGACTCCACTCCTCCTGGATCCAAAGACAATGGGTCACAAGCTGCTTCTCCCAAAACCAAACATTTCATTCTGCATCATGAATTTTGCACATTTACTATCTTTCCTGTGGCTCAGTTGATAGGCATTGGGCTAACCACACAATGTTTGTGGGTTCAAATACCAGGGAAAGCAAGACCTGACAAAAATGCGTTCATTGCTTTCAAATGTAAGTCGCTTTGGACAAAAGAGTGTGCTAAATGCATACATGCAATGTAAAATGTACTTCATGAGACAAGTCCTTGGTTCTTTTTGGCACTTATTATGCCACCATCGATACACATCATAAGTTGAACCACTTCTCTATGGCACTTCTTTAAACTATAAATTAAGGAGTAAATATTTACATTTAATGCAGTTCACGCTATAAACTTGAAAATAAATCATTTTAAATTTGTAAAAAGGGGTCATTACCATACATCATGTGGTATCCATGTAGGAATCTGTTTACCTGCAGCAACATTCCATCACTGACTGTGCTGTAATTACATCTTCTGATAGACTTGATCAGGAAAACAAATGTTAGCCAAAGAGAAAATGCATAAATGAAAAACAGATCATATTTGTAAAGGTAATAATCCATATGACAAAATAATATTATATTGTACTAGTAAAGAGATTGCATGTCTGCAGTTAGATCCTTCTTTATTCTGCATTTACATTAGGATTTCAACATAACATAAGATCAAGGAGAGAGAAAATGAACTAAATTGACCATGCAGGGTTTTATTTGCTCATAGAAATCTTCCTAAAGATCCAGGGTGGGGAAAAATAATGAATTCTGCACTGATTAAGGGCGAAATTTTCGGAATGAGGACTCTGCCATGGAAAAAAACCCTTAAAATACAATTATTTTACAAATACTAAAAGCCTTTGGTATTACTTAAAATGTTTGCCAAATTTAAATAAATAGCAAATACGATAAAATGTACGAAATATATCACTTAAGACGATCATAGTAAAAAAAAGGTTTCATTACTTTGAATATTAGTAGGTCTAAACGGAGGATAGTGAAATATCTTAACGTTATGTGTTTTCATGTTAATTTATCGTGTATGCTCATTATATAAAAAAATTATCCCCATCTCAAAATATCAAAATATAAACTTACTAATTAAATATGAACTTACTTAAAGTTAACGTTGGTTAAGGACCAATCCCGTGATTTCAGGAACGCAATTACTGAAATAAAACATATAACTGTCTGTACGCTAGCTAAACATTAGCATGCATCGTTGACATTACTGTATCGCCAGAAAACAAACTGCATATAAAATAAATCACGACTTACCTTTCTCAGTTCGAATAATAGAAGACATTTTCGTTCAGCTCCTTGCTTCTTCAATAATTTACTTTGGCTTAAATTAAAAATTCCGCCACTACGCCTGCCAGTCTAGCCCTCAGGCCAGGTGCTGGTCCGGTGAGTTTGAGCGCCAACATGTAAAAATCAAATAGACAAAAATAGGCTACTGATTGGCTTAACGCGCTGACGGACAGCCGTCTCATCCAATCAGAATGGATTTGCGTCTTCTGACAGTAAAATGGCTTTTAATGCGTGGTGGTTGTTTTTGTCACACAATTTGTAATTTAAAACATTGTTTACAGTTTCGGACCGTATCTAACGCAAATGTCTTGATCTTGTTTCCATTCACTGAATTTGTTTGGATATGAATCCTTTCAGGGGTGTCAAACTCATTTTCACATTAGCATAATGGCTGCGGATGTAAATTATAAATGTAAAACAATATAATCGAATGTAATGTAGAATAAATGTAACTACTTCTTAATGTTAAATAACTCATTATTTATAACTTATTCACGAGACAATTCAGTTGCATAGAAACAATTGCAAACTTGTTCTAATAAAAATCCTTTTGATTTTTGTCAGCTTATGAAAAAACCCACATAACTCAACTAATGAAGGATCAAACTGTCCAAGTGAATAAAAAAATAGCATTTTTGTAATTTGTTTAGTGAAAAAACCTCACAGACTGAAGACATAGCACATAGATCATCATCTTTTATTATCAAGCTCAAGATACAGTATTAGCTGTGCCCATTTCACATCTTGAAATTTATTTTAGCGTGAGAAATCGGAGGTGTGGCGTGAGAGATCACTCAAATGCGTGAGTCTTACGTTCATTGTGTGAGAGTTGGCAGCTCTGCAGTTTCACTATGGATGCGGAAACACCTGCGGCTACTGTAGGCATTGTGGGAAATGTAGTTTTTTTTTCGTTTTCGTTTTTATTTTTAGACATTCAAAACTTTTAAGGCCTTGAGTTTGACACATGTGCTTTAAATGGATAGTTTAATTAAAATATATAATAAAAAAATCTCATTGGGAAATTTGGTTGCTATCTTTGCAGACAGCTAAAGTAACACCTAAAGACCTACTTTCATTTTATTTAATGTATTTTAGGTTTAATGTATTTAGTTGACAATGTTTTTTAAAGTGTACAACGTTTCAGCATGAGGTATGAAGAGAAGAGACTCACAATATGAGATATACATATAAAATAGACATATACAAGTGTTTACAGGCCACTGACAGAGGACTGTTATGCTGTAATTATATAATTGTGCACATAAAAAAAAAACGGTAAATGCTGTGTTAGAATTTATTTTTACAGTGACATATCATAATTTTACATTTTAAACGGGTTTAAAACAAATAATCCCCTTAAAATAACGGTATATTTTCATAATACGAAATTAATACATTTCAAATTTATATTTTTAACAGGTCTTTGTTGTATTTTACAGAAAAAAAAGATCAATGACTGTAAAAAGCAAAAAGAAATTTTGGACGACATGAAGAATGATATTGAGGAGAGACAAACTCAAGGTAATTTTTAGTAATGTGATTTTTAAATTGTAATGTCATGTTGAGGTTATAGATCTAACCTGGGTCTTTGTTGAAAATAGGTAATAAATATTAAGTTCAAAAGCTGTCTACATCCATAATGAGGTTTAAAATATGAATAAAGTATAAGAGTTAATAATAAATAATGGCATTCAACCTGAATTATTTACATTTTTGAAGACTATTTTAAGCACACACACAAATTGTAAAAAAAAAAAATCACTTTATCAGGAGGTGCCATATTCTTTAATATTTTGATGGTGGCGGTGGTTGTGGACAAACATCTCAGGAGACATTCATTCTTTCATTCATTTCCGCGGCCGCATATTCCCTTTCGGGGGATACAGATTGTATATGTGGCCCCGCCAAGCTAGCGACGAACCAGAGTTTGAACCATGTAGAAGCAACAGCTTTTTACAGGATATAAGAGGTGAAGGGTTTGTGTCACAATCCAGGTTGAAGCCTTCAGAGGATTCTTCCTACCCAGCCTCTGGAGGCTTCGGCTGGATCTGTAGTTTGGGTCCCGAAATTGTATTATTAATATTTTTCTTTAAGTGATTCTATTATATTAATGTTTTGTGCCTGATAAATTATTAAGATCACTGTAAGTCCTTTGTTGCTTAATTATTCATACCTCATCCACCTGTACCTCGACCACCTCCACCTTATCCGCTTTTGGCCTAGTGGATGAAGGTGTTTGACTGGAGATCAAAAGATTTGATTTACTAAACCCCTCTTATACTCCATAACATGAAAGTAAGGTTAATAATCAAACTTAGATCACAAAATCTTCAGTTTTGTTCAAATTTATTGAAGCAAAAATGAGTACACCTCACAACAAAAACTATTACTACTACAACTACTGCAACAAAAATTACTACATCTAGTATTTTGTTTGAGCACCGTGATTTTTACGTGCAGCACCAAGTCTTCTAGGCATGGAATGAAGAAGTTGTGGACATCATTTTTTCCCATTCTTTAAGAAAGACCTCTTTTAGAGCTTGGATGCTGTATGGAGAACAGTAGACCCCCATGACCCCGAAAGGGAAAGAGCGGGTAAGAAGATGAATGAATGATGCTAGTAATGAAATACAGCTCCCCAACACCAGCAGCACTCATGCAGCCCCAAACAATGTGTGGATGGCCTGGACGTCTCTCTGAGATAGTTGCACTTCCATCTTTCTTGATTTTTTTTAAATCTTTTTTGCTACAGTATTTTGCTATTCAGTATTTTATTAAGTGTTGCCATCATATTTTGTGTGTAAAGAAATGATTCCATTTTGTGACATTTTCCTTCCATTGGGAGTCGGCGCTGACAGCTTGAAATGGGAGGAGCTTTTTTTCCAAATTATTGCCTTTTTATTTTCATTGGTCTGCTGAACACCTTAAATGAATCATTTTGCTCGCTTTTGGTAGAGTCGGCTGTTAATTAGAAGTGTGTAGTGTTAAGTGTGGCTTTCCACCTAAGATAATTGGGGTATTTTCATTTTTGCAACATGGGCTTGAGTAAATTTGCTAGGAAAATCTCTTTTGTGTGTGCAAATGATCAAATCTTGTTTGCAATCAATGGCTAAACGAAACTAAAAGGTTTCTCAGAAATGTAGTTGGGTGTAATAATTTATGCTGAGCACTGTACGTGTTGATTAGATACTAAGTGGGACATGTTGCATTCACTTAGGGGAACATGATTTGGTTGATTGTTATTTAGACAAAAAGACATGAAAACTTTATATTTTCTGTTGTAATGCAAAACCCTTGGTTATACAAGATTCACCGAGCATAATGGCAATATTGAATTTCACAGAGGGTTGGAAATATTGGCAGAAGTACTGTATTTGATTACTGGAGAGCTCCAGTCATTATTCTATGATTATTTTCAAGGTATTTTATTGTTATAAAGCAAGATATCATTTGGAGTCTTGAAAAGGTTTATTAACAGAATAACGTTTCGAAGAAGATGACAATACACCGAAGGATCATTTCCAAGCCAGCGAATGGTACTCGAACTTGTCAAGAAATTTTAGAGTAGGGGTAAGCAAAGATGTTTGTGAAGAAATATTTTTCTGCTTCACGATCTGAGTACTTATCTTATGCCTTATTAGAATAGATTCTAAAATAGTTTTTTATGTTTATTTCTCTGTCGCCTTACTATTAATATTGTCTGTTAATATTCTATTACTGTTAATAATTGACTTCTGCTCTGGACAAAAAAATGCATCTGTTCGGAGACAGCAACCAAACTTTGCCAAGGTTTAAATACTGGTCTGTTTCTGTTTGCTCTATCTTTTCAGACTGATACCACTGACGGGAAATTGCAGAGAATGCTGTGAAATGGTTATAAATAAATAAATAAATTAATTAATTAAATTTGCGGGGTAACTAGTACTTTTAAAGTATTTTTTACAGATAGGCACTTTTACTTTTACTCAAGTACATTTTTTTGTAAAAAAAAAAAAAAACATTACTTTTGATGCCGTGCCTCTGGACTTGATCTGAAGTCTCGTGAGTCGTTGGAGAGGTTGCTTCACGAGAGTCTGCTACGCATCTCCCGCTTAAGTTCAGCACGCATTTACAAAGATGATGGTCAAAGCAGAGGATGACTTGTGTGAGCTATCAGGGGCAGATCACCCGTGGCCTCAAATAATTTTTTCACTTCAAGGTGTGAGCAAGAACAGTTTAAATATGATGGCAGTTTGAACCCTATTAATGGTAAACTTCTCCATAGCAACCGGACTGTTTTCCACAGCAACCAATTTAGTGCATCTCTTTCTGAGCTTAGGAAAGTGCCAAAGACATAAGGGTTGATTTATTTCACATGCAGTGACATAGGGAACATTATATACTATCTCCTCTATAACAACCAAACTGTTTTTCATAGCAACCAAGTTGTTATGCAACCAAACTGTTTTTTTTTTTTTTTTCGGGTTCCAGCTCATGACCATAATGTTAACCAATGAAGTACGAGCCAGAAACTGAAAAGATTAGCTCTTTTTAGAGTCCTTTCGTTTTTTTTTTTTTTAATGAGTTATGCTCGAACAAGCAGAAGGATTTTGCGCATGAGCCACTGAACGAATCCCTCTCCGACACGACTCGTTCCTACGGAGTCAATTTAAAGACTCTTTAAAAAGAATTGTTCCGTATTAAGTGGTAAGCGATCGGTTTAGTGAGAATAAAGAATGTTTGTCCCACTTCTCGCGTTCCCATGGTGATCCTTGCTATGTGTTAGCTTCCGCTAAATTATTAGCTCATTCACTGAATGGCTCTTCGTTTTTTTCTATAGTTAGTTTGAGACACGTGTATGCTTCTTCGATGTTATTGTCCTCGTATTTGTGCAGTCAGTAGGGAAAACCGGCAGCTTGTTATGGCCACTTATACCGACGTGAGCTCTAAAGTGTAACGTTAAGGGGATGGGGTCACAGCGCATGCGCATGAGACTGCGTCGGTATGTGTTTACACAATTTAAGCATTGAAAAGCGCTTCTGGCTCGATATCTATTCTTTTCACAGTTGACATTATATCAACCTTTGCTTTGTATCTTGAGGTATTTATCTGGAGAGAATAAAGGATGAGTACCACTTCTCCGTGTTGTTCTCATTGTTTGATCCTGGGGTTTACTGGCAGCACTTTACAAGCTGCCAGTAAAATATTAGCTCATACTTTGCTGAATGACTCTTTGTTTATTCTATAACATAATTAGTTTGAGACAAGTGTATGTTTCTGATGTTATTATCCTTGTATTTGAACTTAGATTAAAAAGATATGAGAGAGTCCTTTAAGTAATTAGAGCAAATTTTGCTATTCTGGGTGGGATGCCAGGCAGTGTGGGGTACTGTTGAATCCAAAGTGTAAGATATTTGGAGTCTTTCAAAGGAAACGGTAACAAGACTGTTTCTTCCATAGAGTTGTATCTTTCCCTGATTTCTCTCCCCTCTGTGTGCTGTGTGTTTGCTGTTTCCCAAGACTATGTGCCTCGTAGTGACTGATTCCTTATTTTGGACTAATTCAGGCCAGTTGGCCGGTGAATGTCTTTGAGTGTTAATAAATTTGAGTATCTTGCATCTTGATCCTCTGTGCTTCTTTTGCAGTTTACACTTTGCCGACAATAAAGCTCATTATAATGATTTTTGCATATATAAGAATTTATTGACTAGATACTTACACATTCAAGCAACAAAGAAGGAAAATGGTTATTGTGGTATTTCAAGTGGTTGAGCTTATTTATGTGCAGAGAGAGGCCAGTACACATAAGTATTTTCTAAAATTGCTAATTAAACATTTAATACATGTTTTAAACATAATACAATTCTAATACTTTAACTGATTATACACATTTATATTTGCTTTCACCCCTTCTCTATTTCAGGATGGATTCTTCCCACCTCCATCAATCAGAAACAGGTATATGTAAAACTGCTTCATATGAGTCAATAAATAATCTACAAACCAAGTCTCTGTGGATTGGTTCATCAATAAAAACACATGAAGTTCTCAGGGTGTTCCTTTTTTGAGTCCATAGAGAAAAAAGATAGGGGACAATGACCTCCAGGGCACAGAACTGAACAGTTTCCTGGATTAGACAATCACTTATCCACTTATTTTAGGGAAGAATGTAAGAAGAAATACATGTTCATTTGTCTACTAAGGGTTTTCATATGAATGAAAAACATGAGCATATGACATGTATTTTACTGTTCTCATACGCCACAAATGCATTTTTCCATACACAAAAATTGTGATAACACCCACCAAACTCTCTATTAACAGCAGAATGAACGAGCTGCGTTGGCTATCACAATAATTAAGTCCCCAAACAAATTAAGCCGTGATGTAAAGCAGTCTTGTATAATTGGAAGCAGCAGAGGAGGCTTTAGCCACAATAAGCTACAGTCTGGAAAATACTCAACTTTGAGCTCAACCTAAAATCATTTATTTTGGTTGAAATGTTAATGTTGGGTTTTATTTCAATAAAACATTTCAGGAAATGACAAGAAGAAATTAAATCTAAAGCAACACCAAAATGGAGAAACCATTTGTTTTTTCCAACGCTTCCAATATTATAAATTACATTTATTTCAGGATGGACATCTCACGCCCAAGTGTGATCAATACTTGAAAACCCTAATTAAAAGTGGCAGCATCAAGCACTATGATACAAGCTCAGCAAATGTGAGTATCCTCTAAAGTCCGAGTGGACAGTTCAGAACATAATCAACTGGAAGCAAAGTACGAGATTCATCACATATTCATTTACAGCCCAAGATGGAAATGAAAGAGGGATCATAGATTTTCAGACTCTCAATGGCTGAACTGTTGTGAAACTCAATAGTGCCTAAACTCTGTCATCGACATTATTAAGGAAAATATCTAGGTTAGCTGAAGGAGGTTGACCAACTATGGGAACCCATATTCGAGCGGCCAATCAACTCCGTTTACACATTTATTGTCCACTGAGAATTAGCATGATGCTTGAGGAGCTGAACACCTCTACTTATACATATGACATCAAGGTCGTAGCAAGGGGACATCCATCTCCATTCGCACTTTCTGGAAATGAGGGGTTCTGCTTCAGTCATTCACTCCAACATATGTTGGATGGCCAAGTAACTCCACATCAAAGATCTTTCCATGCATGCTGGCATTAGCTGAAGGTGGACACAAATCCAGGCCTGCATCAGTTCTCCTTCTATCCCAGGCAGAGCCGGCCCTCCTTATAAGCAAACCAATCGGCTGCTTAGGGCCCCGCCACCTCTAGGGGGCCGCAACAAACCAATAGTTGAGTCATTTTGTTGCAAAACGCGCTGCTGTCAATAATAATATAACTAGCCTTTCCCTCACCTGATCGCTCCCGCCATCTTTCAATCAGATGAAATCAGAACGCAAAAATGAAACAAATCTACCATTCAGGTGCAGAAAAAAAGAAGCCTGATAATGAGAAGAGACAAATTCAAAGTAATTTTTAGTAATGTGATTTTTAAGTGGTAACGTCATGTTGAGGTTAACCTGGGTCTTTATTGAAAATAGGTAATAAATATTAAGTTGAAAAGCTATCACCATCCATAACGAGAAGGTTTAAAACATGAATAAAATTAGAAATATAAGAGTAAATAAGTAAATTATGGCATTTAACCTGACTTTTTTAATTTCTTAAGACTATTTTCTGTACACACAAATATCAGGAGGTGCCATATTCTTAAATATTTTGATGGTGGTGGTGGTTGTGGACAAACATCTCAGGAGACATTCATATACATTCAGTATATTCCCTTTCGGGGTATACATTAGATTCTATATATTTGATGGTTTGTGAAGACAATACTTCATTAATTCATTGTAAGGTAGGGCCACAAAATGTCATACTTATAGCCCCCGGATGTACAGTGCTGGCCCTGGTCAGAGCATCAGAGATCGATCTGTTAAGGAAACGGTCTGCTTCTTTATGTCTGTAGCGCCCTCTGCTGTTAGCACCAGCAAAATACAAAATATTGAAGAAATGCTGTGCTACCAAGCCGATCAATCACACATCAGGCTCTTAAATAGGGATCTGTATTTACGGAGAGACTGTGGCATATGCTTGATGCAGAAGTATAAATTGGGATTTAAACCCAATGAGAGATTTGTAACTGTATTCTCTCAGGCCATTGGTTGAGCTTCATTTTTTAATAAATACCACAGTATTATAAAACCAACATTATGTTGCGTGAAAAAGGCCAATGGCTACATGTTTACAATGCTAGATAAGCATTTATCAATAACCATGGACCGGTTTTGGGCTTCCTCTGAATCACAACCAGTAAGTACAATGATAACAGTTCCAGTAGCGCTCTTTGTAGCGAAATGTGATTCGTTGAAGATTGTAAAGGAAGCTCACCATCCTCATATCACAGATAGGGTTGCCACTTGCCACCCCACCCTTAAAATTAAGAATCATCCAACATTTAAACAAGAAATGAGCCATTCCATTTCCAACTTGATTCACTCGAACTGGTTCTGAACGATTCAACCCTCAATGAAACATGTAACACACTGATTGGAAGACTCTTGGTGGTACTTTAGCCCTAGAGGCACAGACAGGAAAACAGTGGCTATTCCTCCTGAATTATACTTCTATTCTGAATTCCATTTTTAATAAATTAGACATGACAAGTCAGAAAATATTTTGACAATGCTGAATTTATTTGTCTGGTTTGACAAAGAAACATATATACATTTTCGTGGAACAGAACTGGCAGGATCCTGACACCAGCAGGAAAAGATCTGTGACCACGGTCAGGATCATCACCGAAAGTTCAAATTGAAATTCTTCTCTCGACCGGCCTTGAGCTAAATGACAAAGAAGCAAAGTCAGAAATCCAACGAAAAGAATGTTACTAATAACACTGATGGTTTGGTGGTACCTGAAACCAGTCGTGGAGAAGGAGCTCGTCGAGGGGAATCCTCTCCCTGGGGTTGGGATGGAGACAGGAATTCAACAAGTCGCAGCATTCTTTGGGATAAACATTGGACTTTTAGTTTACACACACACACAAAAAAATCTCTATTATGATGTTTATTGAGATTTTTATGTCGATCTTACCTTTGGATAAGCGTCTTTTTCTCCACTCCCAATTCTCCACTTTCTTCCTGTCCTTGTTTTTGGGGAAGTGACCACACACCAAGTAAAAAAGTAGAACCCCCAGAGAATACACAGTGGCAGGTTTCCCAAAGTACTTCCCTACATTGAAAAACTCGGGTGGGCAATAAACTGCAGTGCCTAGAAAAAGTGATTAATTAGTTTAAATGATCTTTCTTTAAAGAACCTGTCAACATCCGATATCATCAGGTAGAGAACATACCACAATATTTGTAGTACGGCGTGTCGTGAAGCAGAGCACCACATCCAAAGTCTATAAGGGTGATGTCCAGGGTGATTGTATTCACTAGGATGTTTTCTAGTTTGATGTCCCTGTGCAGCACGCCTCTGTTGCAGCAGGTGATGGCAGCATCAATCACTTGTTCAATTAGACGTCGAGCCTTGTCTTCGTTCATGCGTTTGTTTTTGAGCCGAAAGTAGGACCTGAGGTCCATGCTTGAAAAAGGCCGCTGCAGAACCATGATATATTTGTCTTCATCATCCTGCCAATCCAACAACTGGATGATTCGTGAAGAAGGGGGACCCGTATTAGCGAGGAGTGTCAGTCCGACCTCAAGGGGAACGGGTGTGGGATGATCCGGCTGAAAGCAAGTCATTCATGACGGTTAGATGGAGGAGGATTTGATCAAGATGATGATGATTAATGAAGTGAAAGATTAAAGGTTGAAAGGAGAGAAAGTGTCTGTACTTACGATGTTGATGTATTCCATGGATTCCCGTTTATCAGCAATCTTCACCGCGACCTGAAGAACAAATTACAGATTTAGTATATTGCAATGTTCCACGTATCGCATCTCAATAAATGTTTTATTTTCTCTGCAGTTGTTTAGAGCGTGTAACTTACGGATAGGTTGTCTGCTAATCGAAATGCAGCGTTGACGCAACCAAATCCTCCCTCTCCCAGTTTATACCCAATCGTGTACTTGGATAGGATGTCTGTAAAAGAAAGTAACGTTACATTTCAAGCTCTGACACTTTTTCAGATATTAAAATAAACTCTGTGAACCTCAATTGTTATATAAACTCACCCTGTTTGACTGGCTCCTCCTTTGCGTCCGGTATGTTTTTGGGGACCACAATCTCCCCTTCTGACAGATAACCAGAACTCTTTATGTGGATCTGCCCCAGAGATAACTTGGAACAGTCGAAATATTCTGAAGTTTGATCCTCGGCGGAAACAATGATGTCTTTTGGAGACTTCAGATCTAAACAGAAAAATCAATTAATTTGTTTTTGCATTTATCAAAGTGTTTTCTGAGTCGAAATGAAAACAAATGTGAAAGAATTCAGATGACAGATCTCTAAAAGCACTTTAACATCGCAGGCTGGTTGATTTTCAACAGAAAGGTGGATGATAAGTTACATAAACTAACATTGTAGGCGCATTTAATTAGAAATAACTTTGATTTAAAGTGCTATTAAAGGCATAACGTTGATTTAATCAGAGTAGTATGATAAAAACTCAACGATCGTGAGGGAATTTACCATCAGAAATCTCTGCCTCAGGCTCCAGGACCTGGTTCTGCCCCGCATCAGGTTGGTCGGAATCTCTGGAGGGAGAGCCATAGATGCAACAGAGTCTTCTCCAAAACTTTTTCCTCCGTTGCCTTCTCTCCTTCCTCCGCCCTCTTTCTCCATCGTTTTCCGCGACCGAGCGCCTCTCCGCGGGCGAATTAGGAATCACCGTGTCGCCGTCGCCGGAGGCCTCTTGCAGCTCTTCACTGGCGCTGTATTTGCGCCCCGGAGCTTTCCTCGTGCGACAAAATGTCTGACCCATGACCAAAAATATAAATAGTCCGCTACTAACACTCGCCAAAACAACCAACTGAACTTTCGTGGAGCTGCTCGCTGTGGTAATGACGCAATGCATCCAAATATGACGTCATCCAGCAGTTTAAATCATATCCAACGTTTGAACGAATACCAGAATCGAACCGTACAAATCCCTATTAAAATGATTTTCAAGATACTTTTTACTTAAACGTTATTCATATCAAAAGATCACAAATTCATTAGCTTCATTAGAATAAAGGTATTAATTTATTACAAAACTAACGTGTTTTGTGCAACTTTTTGGTGATTTTTTGCGAAAATATTGACCATAATTATTGCAAGTCACATATAGACTATCTATAAAACGATTTAAATAGCAAAGAAGAAAACAAAACGTATTATTATTAACAAAAATTAATTAAATCTTTTGTATCAAATCAAACCAATTCAAGGCTCGAATAATTCAGAAAATAGTTCCTTCACACAAGAATTGTAAACACTAAATATGTTTAACACAATAGAAGAAAGAGCTTAATAACAGGAAAATGCTGTAAGAAAAGTGTTATACAGAAAAATGTAGATGAGCAACTGCATATATATATATATATATATATATATATTTATTAGGCCTCTGCCCAATAATACAAAAATGTACATTCATTGTCAGTATTATTTATTAACAGTCTTATGTTTTTTTTTTACTTTGTTCATACACGATTATGATTATTTAAAACCTATAATTTAATTAATTATGTGAAAAAAAATAATAAAACCTGTCCGACTACTCCTTAGCCGAATTTTCTAATTAGCCAATCACGTCAAAAACTTAATGCATTTAGAAATTAAGGTCATTTTTTGTATAATTACAGTCCAATTTTACGGTCATACTATGTTAAAATTAGTTTTTTGCCATTTTAAAAATGAAAGTGAACCGTAAAAAAAACCTTTTTTAAAAAATTCACCTTTCTGCCATTTTAATGCATATTTTCTTTAAATATTCAGTCAAATGCTGTCTTTGAATACTAGTAGACTGTATTTTAATACAACAAAAACTAATCTAAATTACATTTAATTTACATTTTTAATCATATATTAACTTATTTTTTGCTTTACTTTTACAAGTATTTTAGAGTATATTTACAGACAAAAACTGTAAATCCTAAATCCTTCCATTAAAATACAGTCCAGCAGGCTACAATTAGTTACTTTGCCCATTTCTAAAAGCCAAGTGTTGTATATTAATAAAAATGTGCTGTTATTTTAACAGGTACATGACCATTTACTCTGCTCACAATTACAGTCAACTGATCTTTTTTCAATATGATTGATCTTTATGTTTACACAGGTAACCATTATTTTTATATTTTAATAATAAAATCTCACTTAAATGTACAATTATTTCTAAACTACTTCACTTACAGATATCCTGTCACCCCACCACATCTCCCTGATGAAATACAGAACATAAATTGCATCCAACAACAAACACCACATTATTTAAAAATATTTAATATTTATAATTTGTATTGGCATTCATAACTTTTAATTTCAACTTAAACTAGACAGTAAAATACACAGAAACAGAGGGTATGCCGAACATTCACATGTAAAGGTATGGTGATGGGGTACAATCAATGCAAACAAAACAAGAAGTTAGCACGGCACAAATAAGTTTTAACATTTTTAACGGCAGTGATAAAATTCTGTTAAAATCTGGAAACATTTCCATCAGCTAGAAATAAAAAGGCAGATTTCAAACAGAAGAATTACCATCAAGCGAATACACCACCCCGAACATCAAAATGGAGTCATTATGCAGACAACTTGTAAAGCATTTTAGAAGAGCTGACACTAAGGGGAAGTTCTTTAACTCCTGGTTCTGATATCCCAGTCAACATCCCTCAGTGGTAATGCGCACCTGTAAAATGTCCATAGTGTTAAAGACAAACTCTTTAAAGTGACTTTTCCTTGACATTACATGAAGTGTTATGGTCTGTATCAAATGTAGTATTTTTACGACCCCTAGCTCGCAAGATGTGATGAGCTAGAAGTATAACCAGAAGAAAATTAATTCAAAAGCAAGCTATCAAATCCGTTACAGGGTGTCGTTCAGATCTTGAGCAATTGGTATCTCAGAGCAAGTTTCACACAGAAAACGTCTAATCCGTGCAATGGCTCTCAGAAACAACGGTATAAGTAGATGAAAAAAAAAGTTAAATCAGAGAAAAATCAAGTAACGTTTCTTCAATCCTTAAATCTACACATTGTTAATGTAATAAATGATAATAAAACAGAATAAAACACACAAATGTGAAACCTTACCTTGAGAGTGAAGCGATGTTTCGGAGGAGGACTAACTTGCGCTACAGAACAGCACTTTCCACGTTATAAACGTAATTTCTTTTTATGACACCTTGACTGTAACATTTGTTATAGTACATTATTGGTAATCTATACGTAATGTTTCGCTCGATTTAAAACTGATTTAGAGTGTTTTAAGGCGTATCAGCCCCTTAAAGCACACTTTCTTCAAAGGGAGAAAGGAGCGCAAGGACGCGGAAGCGCAGCGCGACATGAGACAAACAAGTAGAAAATAGACAGAAATGTTTGTAGTTGTTCGTATCTCGAATTTTTCATTGTATGTCAGAGCAAAAGATTTCCTGCGAAATCTTTCGTATCTCGAACATTTCGGAACTCGAAGTATTCGTATCTCGAAGTACCACAGTATACAACACAAACTTGTACTTGAAAACACTACAATTTATTGACTATAAACCATACCCAACACGATTAAGAGCAACTCGTTTGTTTATTTGAAAATCAAGTTAAAATAAACAAACCATAAACAAATAATCAAACAATGCATTTCACAGGGTTCAAGGAAACACAAAAGGGTTGACAAACTAATTAGCACACAAGTTCACACAGCACACACGCAACTCGTACCACCGCGCATAGGGCTGGGCGATATGAAGCAAAAAATATATCTCGATATATTTTGCTATATCTCGATATACGATATATATCTCAATATCTTTACAGGATTTATAACCACCACCACCCCCACCCCCCCAAAAAACCCTACTGCAAAAAAAAAAATAATACAAATGTCAAAGTCGTTTTTTATTGAAGCTCAGAGGTGCTTCTGCAAATTTTCTTTCAGAAATCGTTGTATACATATTGCCTTTTCATTCAAAAATAAAACAACTAAAAAACAGGCAGTGCATAGGAACAAAGTGCTCCTGTAACATTTAGGATATAAAAAAAATCCCTGATAACATAAATAATAATTTAACTGTAAAAACTGTGTTTTACCTGCCTTTACACTTTACACATAATACACATTGCCTTCTTTTCATTCAAAAATAAAACAACTCAAGCTCATCTTTGCAGGACCTCTGTTGTAAGTAACCTTATGGGTGCCATGTCCACCGCTATGTGAAATGCCACGGACTCTGTGATGCACCTTGCGCTCTGTCTTTCATATTCTACACTCCGCGTTATAGAATTGTGGAGATTAGTTGAGCTTTGGTTGGCAGCAACTTTCACGGCATTCACGGCAGTAGACATCTGTCTGTTGTTCGTCTGACGACTTAAAACCAAAGTATTTCCATATAATGGAGCCAGCTGTTCTTTTTTGCAACAAGTTCTGTAACCTCCGGGCTGGTTGCGGGCGCCGCCATGTTGATTGAGACGACAGGCAAGGGGAGGGGGAACAAAAGCAAGGAGGCGCGGACGAGCGCAGCACAGAGAAGGCAAACAAGCAAATTGGCGAAAATTAAATATAGACATTATATCGATATGTACGATATGCCAGAATTCATATCGAGTTTAAAAAATATCTCGATATATTTTAAATATCGAGATATCGCCCACCCCTAACCGCGCACCAACTAAACCAGTCCCTGGATTGTTCCAAAGTATCCTAAATGAACAAGTCTCGCCGAGGACCTTCCTGAAAGGAGTCTGCATGTTCTCCCCCGTACTTGCTCCAATTTCCCCCTCAATCCCAATAACATGCAGTTAGATTAATGTGTGCCTAGGTGTGAATGTGTGTGTTGTCCTGCGATGGACTGGCCACCTGTCCGGGGTGTACCCGCCTCTCACCCAAAGTGCACTGGAGATAGGCATCAGCTGGTCCCTGTGAACCCGAAAGGGAACAACCGTGTAGGAAGATGAATGAATCAACTTGAAATTCATCAGTATGGGGTCAGTGTAAACATTATACAGGTGTGACTTTTAGAAATTACAGAAATATTTTCAGTATATTCTAATTATTTTACCAGCACCTGTGTAAAATCAGGTGGGGGTCACGGGTCAGTCACAAGGCATTTTCACTTCTTATTTTAGAGAATTCAATTAACCTGACACATGTTTTCGGTATTGTTGGGTGCAGTGTTTCCATGATGTTCCAAACTTTAAGCTGCTGTGCCAACAGTAAATTAGCTTAAGACTTTCAAAACTAAGTTGGAATCACACTAAGAACATGGATTATAGTAAATCACAAAAATCACAGTTATTAGAAAACGGTCACAGATCTCCCACCTTTGACAAACTGGTTCCTGTCTGTTTCTCAGCACCGCTGTGAGACCCCCAAGATCAAACTCCTTGAGCACCACCAGCACTACTACTCCCCATCTCTCAGAACGAATATTCGCCTGTATTTGCTTGCCTAAATTAGAGAACAAAAAATTGTGTCAATCATTTACCATTAAGTCACATTTACTTCACTGTAACATTGACTTCTTTAATCACTTGTGTGAATAACTAATTATCAATCACGTTTACGTCACGTTCATACACATGCATTAACTGACTCCACTCCTCCTGGATCCAAAGACAATGGGTCACAAGCTGCTTCTCCCAAAACCAAACATTTCATTCTGCATCATGAATTTTGCACATTTACTATCTTTTCTTGTGGCTCAGTTGATAGGCATTGGGCTAACCACACAATGTTTGTGGGTTCAAATACCAGGGAAAGCAAGACCTGACAAAAATGCGTTCATTGCTTTCAAATGTAAGTCGCTTTGGACAAAAGAGTGTGCTAAATGCATACATGCAATGTAAAATGTACTTCATGAGACAAGTCCTTGGTTCTTTTTGGCACTTATTATGCCACCATCGATACACATCATAAGTTGAACCACTTCTCTATGGCACTTCTTTAAACTATAAATTAAGGAGTAAATATTTACATTTAATGCAGTTCACGCTATAAACTTGAAAATAAATCATTTTAAATTTGTAAAAAGGGGTCATTACCATACATCATGTGGTATCCATGTAGTAATCTGTTTACCTGCAGCAACATTCCATCACTGACTGTGCTGTAATTACATCTTCTGATAGACTTGATCAGGAAAACAAATGTTAGCCAAAGAGAAAATGCATAAATGAAAAACAGATCATATTTGTAAAGGTAATAATCCATATGACAAAATAATATTATATTGTACTAGTAAAGAGATTGCATGTCTGCAGTTAGATCCTTCTTTATTCTGCATTTACATTAGGATTTCAACATGACATAAGATCAAGGAGAGAGAAAATGAACTAAATTGACCATGCAGGGTTTTATTTGCTCATAGAAATCTTCCTAAAGATCCAGGGTGGGGAAAAATAATGAATTCTGCACTGATTAAGGGCGAAATTTTCGGAATGAGGACTCTGCCATGGAAAAAAACCCTTAAAATACAATTATTTTACAAATACTAAAAGCCTTTGGTATTACTTAAAATGTTTGCCAAATTTAAATAAATAGCAAATACGATAAAATGTACGAAATATATCACTTAAGACGATCATAGTAAAAAAAAGGTTTCATTACTTTGAATATTAGTAGGTCTAAACGGAGGATAGTGAAATATCTTAACGTTATGTGTTTTCATGTTAATTTGTCGTGTATGCTCATTATATAAAAAAATTATCCCCATCTCAAAATATCAAAATATAAACTTACTAATTAAATATGAACTTACTTGAAGTTAACGTTGGTTAAGGACCAATCCCGTAATTTCAGGAACGCAATTACTGAAATAAAACATGTAACTGTCTGTACGCTAGCTAAACATTAGCATGCATCGTTGACATTACTGTATCGCCAGAAAACAAACTGCATATAAAATAAATCACGACTTACCTTTCTCAGTTCGAATAATAGAAGACATTTTCGTTCAGCTCCTTGCTTCTTCAATAATTTACTTTGGCTTAAATTAAAAATTCCGCCACTACGCCTGGCAGTCTAGCCCTCAGGCCAGGTGCTGGTCCGGTGAGTTTGAGCGCCAACATGTAAAAATCAAATAGACAAAAATAGGCTACTGATTGGCTTAACGCGCTGACGGACAGCCGTCTCATCCAATCAGAATGGATTTGCGTCTTCTGACAGTAAAATGGCTTTTAATGCGTGGTGGTTGTTTTTGTCACACAATTTGTAATTTAAAACATTGTTTACAGTTTCGGACCGTATCTAACCCAAATGTCTTGATCTTGTTTCCATTCACTGAATTTGTTTGGATATGAATCCTTTCAGGGGTGTCAAACTCATTTTCACATTAGCATAATGGCTGCGGATGTAAATTATAAATGTAAAACAATATAATCGAATGTAATGTAGAATAAATGTAACTACTTCTTAATGTTAAATAACTCATTATTTATAACTTATTCACGAGACAATTCAGTTGCATAGAAACAATTGCAAACTTGTTCTAATAAAAATCCTTTTGATTTTTGTCAGCTTATGAAAAAACCCACATAACTCAACTAATGAAGGATCAAACTGTCCAAGTGAATAAAAAAATAGCATTTTTGTAATTTGTTTAGTGAAAAAACCTCACAGACTGAAGACATAGCACATAGATCATCATCTTTTATTATCAAGCTCAAGATACAGTATTAGCTGTGCCCATTTCACATCTTGAAATTTATTTTAGCGTGAGAAATCGGAGGTGTGGCGTGAGAGATCACTCAAATGGGTGAGTCTTACGTTCATTGTGTGAGAGTTGGCAGCTCTGCAGTTTCACTATGGATGCGGAAACACCTGCGGCTACTGTAGGCATTGTGGGAAATGTAGTTTTTTTTCGTTTTCGTTTTTATTTTTAGACATTCAAAACTTTTAAGGCCTTGAGTTTGACACATGTGCTTTAAATGGATAGTTTAATTAAAATATATAATAAAAAAATCTCATTGGGAAATTTGGTTGCTATCTTTGCAGACAGCTAAAGTAACACCTAAAGACCTACTTTCATTTTATGTAATGTATTTTAGGTTTAATGTATTTAGTTGACAATGTTTTTTAAAGTGTACAACGTTTCAGCATGAGGTATGAAGAGAAGAGACTCACAATATGAGATATACATATAAAATAGACATATACAAGTGTTTACAGGCCACTGACAGAGGACTGTTATGCTGTAATTATATAATTGTGCACATAAAAAAAAAACGGTAAATGCTGTGTTAGAATTTATTTTTACAGTGACATATCATAATTTTACATTTTAAACGGGTTTAAAACAAATAATCCCCTTAAAATAACGGTATATTTTCATAATACGAAATTAATACATTTCAAATTTATATTTTTAACAGGTCTTTGTTGTATTTTACAGAAAAAAAAAGATCAATGACTGTAAAAAGCAAAAAGAAATTTTGGACGACATGAAGAATGATATTGAGGAGAGACAAACTCAAGGTAATTTTTAGTAATGTGATTTTTAAATTGTAATGTCATGTTGAGGTTATAGATCTAACCTGGGTCTTTGTTGAAAATAGGTAATAAATATTAAGTTCAAAAGCTGTCTACATCCATAATGAGGTTTAAAATATGAATAAAGCATAAGAGTTAATAATAAATAATGGCATTCAACCTGAATTATTTACATTTTTGAAGACTATTTTAAACACACACACAAATTGTAAAAAAAAAAAATCACTTTATCAGGAGGTGCCATATTCTTTAATATTTTGATGGTGGCGGTGGTTGTGGACAAACATCTCAGGAGACATTCATTCTTTCATTCATTTCCGCGGCCGCATATTCCCTTTCGGGGGATACAGATTGTATATGTGGCCCCGCCAAGCTAGCGACGAACCAGAGTTTGAACCATGTAGAAGCAACAGCTTTTTACAGGATATAAGAGGTGAAGGGTTTGTGTCACAATCCAGGTTGAAGCCTTCAGAGGATTCTTCCTACCCAGCCTCTGGAGGCTTCGGCTGGATCTGTAGTTTGGGTCCCGAAATTGTATTATTAATATTTTTCTTTAAGTGATTCTATTATATTAATGTTTTGTGCCTGATAAATTATTAAGATCACTGTAAGTCCTTTGTTGCTTAATTATTCATACCTCATCCACCTGTACCTCGACCACCTCCACCTTATCCGCTTTTGGCCTAGTGGATGAAGGTGTTTGACTGGAGATCAAAAGATTTGATTTACTAAACCCCTCTTATACTCCATAACATGAAAGTAAGGTTAATAATCAAACTTAGATCACAAAATCTTCAGTTTTGTTCAAATTTATTGAAGCAAAAATGAGTACACCTCACAACAAAAACTATTACTACTACAACTACTGCAACAAAAATTACTACATCTAGTATTTTGTTTGAGCACCGTGATTTTTACATGCAGCACCAAGTCTTCTAGGCATGGAATGAAGAAGTTGTGGACATCATTTTTTCCCATTCTTTAAGAAAGACCTCTTTTAGAGCTTGGATGCTGTATGGAGAACAGTAGACCCCCATGACCCCGAAAGGGAAAGAGCGGGTAAGAAGATGAATGAATGATGCTAGTAATGAAATACAGCTCCCCAACACCAGCAGCACTCATGCAGCCCCAAACAATGTGTGGATGGCCTGGACGTCTCTCTGAGATAGTTGCACTTCCATCTTTCTTGATTTTTTTTAAATCTTTTTTGCTACAGTATTTTGCTATTCAGTATTTTATTAAGTGTTGCCATCATATTTTGTGTGTAAAGAAATGATTCCATTTTGTGACATTTTCCTTCCATTGGGAGTCGGCGCTGACAGCTTGAAATGGGAGGAGCTTTTTTTCCAAATTATTGCCTTTTTATTTTCATTGGTCTGCTGAACACCTTAAATGAATCATTTTGCTCGCTTTTGGTAGAGTCGGCTGTTAATTAGAAGTGTGTAGTGTTAAGTGTGGCTTTCCACCTAAGATAATTGGGGTATTTTCATTTTTGCAACATGGGCTTGAGTAAATTTGCTAGGAAAATCTCTTTTGTGTGTGCAAATGATCAAATCTTGTTTGCAATCAATGGCTAAACGAAACTAAAAGGTTTCTCAGAAATGTAGTTGGGTGTAATAATTTATGCTGAGCACTGTACGTGTTGATTAGATACTAAGTGGGACATGTTGCATTCACTTAGGGGAACATGATTTGGTTGATTGTTATTTAGACAAAAAGACATGAAAACTTTATATTTTCTGTTGTAATGCAAAACCCTTGGTTATACAAGATTCACCGAGCATAATGGCAATATTGAATTTCACAGAGGGTTGGAAATATTGGCAGAAGTACTGTATTTGATTACTGGAGAGCTCCAGTCATTATTCTATGATTATTTTCAAGGTATTTTATTGATATAAAGCAAGATATCATTTGGAGTCTTGAAAAGGTTTATTAACAGAATAACGTTTCGAAGAAGATGACAATACACCGAAGGATCATTTCCAAGCCAGCGAATGGTACTCGAACTTGTCAAGAAATTTTAGAGTAGGGGTAAGCAAAGATGTTTGTGAAGAAATATTTTTCTGCGTCACGATCTGAGTACTTATCTTATGCCTTATTAGAATAGATTCTAAAATAGTTTTTTATGTTTATTTCTCTGTCGCCTTACTATTAATATTGTCTGTTAATATTCTATTACTGTTAATAATTGACTTCTGCTCTGGACAAAAAAATGCATCTGTTCGGAGACAGCAACCAAACTTTGCCAAGGTTTAAATACTGGTCTGTTTCTGTTTGCTCTATCTTTTCAGGCTGGTACCACTGACGGGAAATTGCAGAGAATGCTGTGAAATGGTTATAAATAAATAAATTAATTAATTAATTAAATTTGCGGGGTAACTAGTAGTTTTAAAGTATTTTTTACAGATAGGCACTTTTACTTTTACTCAAGTACATTTTTTGTAAAAAAAAAAAAAAAAAAACATTACTTTTGATGCCGTGCCTCTGGACTTGATCTGAAGTCTCGTGAGTCGTTGGAGAGGTTGCTTCACGAGAGTCTGCTACGCATCTCCCGCTTAAGTTCAGCACGTATTTACAAAGATGATGGTCAAAGCAGAGGATGACTTGTGTGAGCTATCAGGGGCAGATCACCCGTGGCCTCAAATAATTTTTTCACTTCAAGGTGTGAGCAAGAACAGTTTAAATATGATGGCAGTTTGAACCCTATTAATGGTAAACTTCTCCATAGCAACCGGACTGTTTTCCACAGCAACCAATTTAGTGCATCTCTTTCTGAGCTTAGGAAAGTGCCAAAGACATAAGGGTTGATTTATTTCACATGCAGTGACATAGGGAACATTAGTGTTAGTCTCTCTGTTTAATTATTCTTTTCTTTTCCTAAGTGTGACTCATTATTTCTTTCAGCTGCCTCATTAGGGATCACCTGCCGCTAATGGACTCTAATTTAACCTGCCTATTTAGTGGCGCTTCTCTCTAACCACTTTGTCGGATTATTACTTTCTACTCTCTCCAAGGTCGGTGGTTGTTCGGATGCAGAGGGGTCTCGCCACGTTCCCCCCGAGCTTCAGTTTCCCATTTTTGGTTTTGAACTGTTTTATTGCTCCAGTACATTTCTGTTTGTTTTTCTGGCTTGCCTGGCCTGTGGCTTATTTTTCCTTAAAGAACTCTGGACAATAAATATCTATTTTTGTTACATTTCTCCTTGCATCTGCGTCCTCAATCCTCACACCACCTAACAGAATAATCCGACCACATTATGGACCCAGCAAGGGAGAACCCATTCCAAAACGCCCTCGAATGCCAAGGTGCTCTTCTTGGACGTCATGAAGAGGAGATTTCTTCCACGCGTCGCAACATGGAGAGCCTTCTGGCCCAGGTGGCTGATCTTACTGCGCAGCTTAACATGCTGCGGCATGGTGACCCTCGCCATGCTTCGGGTGAGCCCCGCATCAATAACCCACCGACCTATAGGGGAGAACAGGATCAGTGTCGTTCATTTTTGACACAGTGTGAGGTTAATTTTTTGCTTCAGCCGATCACTTACAGCAGCGAGAGGTCACGCGTGGCCTTCGTTTTGTCCTTACTGTCGGGGCGAGCGCGCGCCTGGGCAACCGCGCTGTGGGAAGTGGAGGCCCCATGCTGCCAGTCTTGGGAGGCATTCAAGTCTGAGATGCTTAAGGTCTTCGACAGATCCCTTCATGGAAGAGAGGCCTCCCGGGCACTCGTTTCGCTTCTCCAGGGTCCTGCGTCTGTGGTGGACTATTCCGTGCAGTTCCGTACTCTTGCTGCCTCCTCGGGGTGGAACGAGGAGGTGCTATGCGCCCGCTTCTTGGATGGGCTCAAACGGGAGATAAAGGAGGACATATATGCTCAGGAGATCCCCCGTAGCTTCGACGAGCTTGTGGAGCTGGCCCTGCGTCTGGAGAGACGTTGTGCGCTTCGTCCCCGCTCGTCTCCAGAGCCTGCCGCCACTGGTACCTGCGCGTCTTCCAACCCTTCACACTGCCTTCACGAACCGATGCAGTTGGGCAGTATTCATCTGTCGGCCGAAAAAAGGCAGCGTCGCATCACCAGCAGACTGTGTCTCTACTGCGGAGGAGCTGGGCATTTCTCTTCCACCTGTCCAGTAAAAGCCATCGCTCGCCAGTAATGAGGGGTCGTCTGGCGAGCGCCTCTCCTGTATCCTCGACCCCGGCTTCTTTGTGTCCTCAGGTCCCTGCTGTCATCCGCTTTGGGTCTGGTTCCATCTCCTGCTCTGCCCTTCTTGACACTGGGGCTGAGGGAAACTTTCTGGATGTGGATTTCGCGCGCACCCACGGACTACCCATCATCCAGTCTAACGAGTCTTCAGTCGTCTATGCCATTGATGGAAGAGTGCTCAGTAATACTGGTTTATCGACTGGGGCGGTGAGTCTCTCTGTGTCTGGCAACCACCAAGAATCGATTAGTTTTATTTTAATCAGATCATCTTTGTTTCCCGTTATTTTGGGTTATCCGTGGTTTAAGTTACATAATCCTCAGGTTAACTGGGAGACTAATGTCATTTCTGCCTGGGGTTTAAAATGCTACACTACTTGTCTGCTTTCTGCTGTTCCTCCTGTCACCAAACCCGTTTTCTCTGAGGAAGCTGATTTAACTGGGGTACCCGTGGAGTACCTCGATCTAGGCGCTGTATTCAGTAAAGACCACGCTGAGTCGCTACCTCCCCATCGCCCCTACGACTGCCGCATTGAATTATTGCCTGGATGTTCTCCTCCTAGAGGCCGCTTGTACCCCCTTTCTAAGCCCGAGAACCAGGCTTTGGAGAAGTACTTAACAACTGCGCTCGAGGCTGGTACCATTGTGCGGTCTTCGTCACCTGCCGGCGCTGGGTTTTTCTTTGTTAAAAAGAAGGACGGATCCCTGCGTCCTTGCGTAGATTATAGGGGTCTAAATGAGATTACCGTTAAGGATCGCTACCCACTTCCCCTTATGAGTTCCGCGTTCGATGCTCTGTGTGGGGCTAGGTTTTACACTAAACTGGATCTACGCAATGCGTATCATCTCATTCAGATTCGCGAGGGGGATGAGTGGAAGACCGCTTTCCTCACTCCCCTCGGGCAATTTGAATACCGGGTTTTGCCATTCGGTCTTTGCAACTCTCCAGCAACCTTCCAGGCTTTAATTAATGATGTTCTACGGGACATGTTAAACATTTTCGTTTTCGTTTATCTGGATGACATATTAATTTTTTCCCCTGATCTAGCTACCCATATCCGCCAAGTCAGGCTAGTCCTTCAACGACTCCTTGAGAACCGCCTTTTTGTCAAGGCTGAGAAGTGTGTGTTTCACTCCGAGTCTGTTCCGTTCCTCGGTCACATTATTAGTGCTAATGGGTTAGCTGTCGATCCTGATAAGGTCCGTGCTGTCACTGAGTGGGCAGTGCCCGAGTCCCGCACGGCTCTCAGACGTTTTTTGGGGTTTGCTAATTTTTATCGACGTTTTATTAAGAATTTTGGTCGCGTTGCGCTCCCGCTGACCGCGCTCACGTCAGTCAAGCGTCGCTTCGTTTGGACTGCGGAAGCTCAAGAAGCTTTTGATCTGCTAAAGTCTCTTTTCACTACAGCCCCCATTTTAATGACTCCAGACCCCTCTCGTCAATTTATTGTAGAGGTGGATGCTTCTGCAACTGGAGTTGGGGCTGTATTATCGCAACGCGCCGAGACCGATGGTAAAGTCCATCCTTGCGCTTACTTTTCCCACCGTCTCACTTCGGCGGAGCGCAACTATGACGTCGGGGATCGGGAGCTGCTGGCCATTCGGTTAGCGCTGGAGGAGTGGCGTCATTGGTTAGAGGGAGCCGTCACCCCATTCTTAGTATGGACTGATCACCAGAATTTGAGCTTCATCCGTTCCACCCGCACCCTCAGTGCTAGACAAGCTCGGTGGTCTTTTTTTTTTTAATAGATTTAATTTTGTTGTTACGTTTCGTCCTGGCTCAAAGAATATGAAACCTGACGCTCTCTCTCGACAGTTCGAGACCTGTACTGGATCTACTCTGCCCGAGCCCATCCTTCCTTCCTCGAGAGTGATTGGAGGAATCACTTGGGGAATTGAGCGGGAGGTACTGGGGGCCTTACAGTCGAATTCAATTCCGCATGAATGCCCCCAGAATAAGTTGTTTGTGGTTGAATCCCTACGAGACCGGGTAATTCGTTGGTGTCATGCGTCAAAACTGTTCGCTCATCCCGGCATGCGCGGCACCGAGGCTGTCGTGCGCCAACGCTTTTGGTGGCCATCCCTCCGCTCTGACGTCAAAGGGGTTTGTGCGCTCGTGTACCGTTTGTGCCATGAATAAGGCAGAGACGTCATCTCCTGTGGGTCTGCTCCACCCCTTGGGGATTCCCTCTCGGCCTTGGTCCCACCTATCTCTCTCTATCCTATTTTGTAACCGGTCTACCCACCTCTCGGGGTAACACTGCTGTTCTTACCGTAGTCGATCGTTTCTCCAAGGCGGCTCATTTCATTCCACTGGTAAAACTACCCACTTCTTTAGAGACAGCACGGATTCTCGTTGATCAAGATTTTCGTTTACATGGTATTCCCATAGATATTGTTTCTGATAGGGGCACGCAGTTTACTTCCCAAGTCTGGAAAGAATTTTGCAGATTACTGGGCGCGTCCGTTTCGCTTTCTTCTGGTTTCCATCCACAGAGCAATGGGCAGTCTGAACGAGCAAACTAGGATTTAGGAAGACTCCTACGATACTTTGCCTCAAAATTCCCCTCTTCGTGGTGTGATTATATTTCTTGGGCAGAATATGCTCACAATTCCCTTCCCTCGACTGCTTCGGGGGTTTCCCCCTTCGCCGCCTCTCTGGGTTACCAACCTCCGCTGTTTCCGTCCCAGGAGAAGGAATCAGCGGTTCCCTCGGTTCAGTGTTTCATGTCTCGTGCACGCCGCGCCTGGAGAGTAGTTAGAGCTACCTTACTCCGTGCCCGTGAGTTTATGTGTAAATCTAGCAATCGTCGGCGCCGATCAGCACCGCATTATGTCTGTGGGCAGCGGGTTTGGCTAGCCACGCGGAATTTACCCCTTCAGCACCCGTCTCGTAAACTGGCACCCAGGTTTATCGGCCCTTTCTCCATTGTTAAGGTTGTTAACCCCGTTGCTATGCGCTTACGCCTTCCAGGTTACCTATCACGCATTCACCCTGTGTTTCACGTGTCTTGTCTCAAACCATTTGTTCCCTCTGCCGACAAAACAACCTCGGTGCCACGTCCTCCTCTTATTGTTGAGGGGGAGCCGGCTTATAGAGTAAAACGCATTTTAGATGCGCGTCGTGGGGGCCGTGGTCTGCAATACCTTATTGATTGGGAGGGTTACGGTCCTGAAGAACGTTCGTGGGTACCTGCCTGTAATATTTTAGATAAGTCCCTTATTGAGGACTTTGCGCGCTCCCATCCTTCCCGCGCCCTCGAAGCACCTGGAGGTGCTCGTTAAGTGGGAGGCAGTGTTAGTCTCTCTGTTTAATTATTCTTTTCTTTTCCTAAGTGTGACTCATTATTTCTTTCAGCTGCCTCATTAGGGATCACCTGCCGCTAATGGACTCTAATTAACCTGCCTATTTAGTGGCGCTTCTCTCTAACCACTTTGTCGGATTATTACTTTCTACTCTCTCCAAGGTCGGTGGTTGTTTGGACGCAGAGGGGTCTCGCCACGTTCCCCCCGAGCTTCAGTTTTTCCCATTTTTGGTTTTGAACTGTTTTATTGCTCCAGTACATTTCTGTTTGTTTTTCTGGCTTGCCTGGCCTGTGGCTTATTTTTCCTTAAAGAACTCTGGACAATAAATATCTATTTTTGTTACATTTCTCCTTGCATCTGGGTCCTCAATCCTCACACCACCTAACAGCAAAGCATGTGAAAATACAAAGATACACTCTGGCGCAAGTGTTCTATGGCAGGTCTTAAAGGGTTAAATGAGGAAGATCTAGAAAAATAAACTGAACCAAATACTGTAGTAAAATATTTTATATCAACTGTTTAAAAGTTAACAGCAGTTTAAGAACAATTATATGCCAGATCGGATCTACCGTATTTTGGATCAGTAAAAAAAAACAAAAAAAAAACAAGACAAACATACCGGTATGTTTTTTCTTTTCCCCCACTCATCAACTCTATAGTCGACCATTCGTTATCACCATCACTGTTCCAGTGCAATATTGCCCCCACATTAGTAATACCGTAATAGCCAGTAACATTGTCACTACATCACTAATAATAGCTGGCACAATACAGCTGCTTACCTGCTCCTTACGATCCGCGCTATGGTAGGATCGATGCGCAGAGATGGGCGATGACGTCAGCGCGCACCACCGGGTGTACAAATATGGCCGATGTATGGCAAGCCCTTTTAACATTTAAACATCTGCCCTGACTATCCACAAATGCATTTAAAGATAGGAATAAATGTATTGTGACTAGTAGTAAATATATTTTGACTGGGCGTAAAGACATTTAGAGATATCTTCAATTGTAATTGCGCTAGTAAAAAAGTGAATTTAAGATATTGCAGATATCTTCAATTGAGTTTTGAATAGTCAATATATAATTGGAGATATCTCAAATTCACTAAAAACAAACTAAAATTAATCTATGAAACATTGTTTTCTACAAAATGTTTAGATTCTACTGAAATCCGTTCGAATTAAAATATCGCCAAGACTATATTCTTTTTTAATGTTATTGTTTTTTTAAAGAACTTTTTCAAGAATCATCCTCAGAATATCAAACGCTCACAAACTAAGTGATGGGCTTAAACAACGTTTCACAATGTAATCGTGTTTTTTACTTCTTTATATTTATATTTCTGCTTGGTGAGTGGGAGATATCATTCTAAATGTTCTGCAAACACCTCGAGGTTTCTATAGATAATTCTAGCACATCGAATCAGCCTTGAAACATTTGTCTTAAAGCACGACAACTATCATCTCTCAAAGCATCCAAGATCCATCGGCTCAAATGACGTCTCCAAGGTTCACTTGCACGCTCAGTAAAACATACACAGAGGAAGAAGAGGCTTCAGACAGAGACTCATGCATGACTGACATCAGATACTTGGCGAGAAGAAGATAAAAGACAGAGCGACCATGAACAAATTACACCAGTTATAAATCAAACTGTAGGTGGGTAACTTGAAACCCGTAGTGTCTCAAGAAATCTGTCAATATTGGGGGATCTTAAGAGAAAAGTAACCTAATGCAAGCAAGGAACTTGTAAGTGTGTGTCTCTTAAACCAGGCCGCATCGTAACTTCCTCTGGGCAAACAGAAAGATTTTTGGGTCAAGTTGGGGACATCGACTAGAGTCTTCCTGATACACACTCCATGGGTCCCTCCTTACGACAAACAAACTTCTGCAAATTCCCATCTTATTTCAAACATTTACTATTATTTTAAGACTCTTCTTCCTAGTAAGGTTCACTGGGTTCTGCAGGTGCCAGCACCAGCTCATATTGGCCGAAAGACAACTGCAGGCCCAAATTCGGTCCTCAGGAGAACTCAGTCTTCAATGTGACTATGATTGATGAGTGTTTCCTTCAGGACCCTCCTCACAGAGTTGTGAGTGCGAGAATGTGTCTGCAGTGTTGGGTCGTGGGTGTGTACAGTGGACAGCGGGCGCTTGCAGGGGGATTTTTCCATACCGGCAGTTGCCCAGGTCTGTGTAATGAAAGTCTTGTTTGGAGTGCTGGCAGAGTTCATTCCTCTGCTTTTCACATTCCAGCTCAAACTCAAGACAAGCTGTCTGGAATTTCTGTCTCATTTTCTCTCTCTGTAAGTGTTCCATCTGTCTGTCCATCTTTTAGCTAATCGCCAAAGATTAAAGATATTTTGAAGATTGTTTGGAAACTCATAGACGTTGGCTTCAATAGTCTATAAGAAATATTATACAATTATCTTAATAAAAACCAGAAAAAATGCACCTCATAAATGTTTGGAACCGTATTTATTCCATTTTGTTCATGTTATTAATGGGAAGCATTTCCATATCAATATCCCGTCCAACATTCAAGCTTTCTGCTTTGTGTGAAGAATGGCACACAAACAAATGGGACAGGAGCCCCACTGAACAGAAAAAACCTGGTAAAGTGTAATTCCACCATTATGGATATGACTTGTGCTATGGTGCCCCCCAAAATGTGCCCAACACATCACTAAATGTGGTTTTGATTTCCTAAAAAAGTCAAGTTCTGCATGGAATAACTCAAAAATGCGACAGTAAAATATTCAAATTTTGAATTCTGATAGTTAATGATAAGTACTGAAATATTGCAGAGTTTTTGAATGCATCCATAAGAAAATAATGAGAAATGATGTAATAATTAATAATATGATTATTATGATTAATAATTATGATTATTAAGTGGTGAGCTGACCTGTGAGTGGTCCATTCCAGTGGAAACAAGATTCAAAAGGGGTGAGGTTAAGCTTACCGGGAGCTCACCCAGGAACTAAACCGAATCTCTATCACTCTGAATGTTTCTTTTTCCTCAGTTTGTGATGCTCTTCAGCTCTGTTCAGAACATTTGGACTCCCAATTTGTGAGTTATGGACTTATGGACGTTCGTCAGAGCAAATTGCCCTAGTCTAGCAGAGTTTTGCTGCTCAGCATCTTTATTTTATGTAAATATTGATTTGTTTGTAAATAACTTTTTTTATTGTGTTTGTTTGTAATTTAGTTTGGGGTGACACAAATAAACCACAGTTTTGCAACCTCTTGTGTGGTGCCTCTTCATCCAGTCCTCATGACCCTCAGTACCACATTACGACAACCTATAAGCGTTGTATTTTTATAATATATAAATTCTATTATATAAATATAATATGAATACAGATATAAGCATACTATATTATTAATACATAACTATTATCTTTTTTCATTATCATTTTTTTCTTGTGAGCAAAAGGGATAATGGTGCCCCCCTCAGGCAGTTGGTGCCCTAGACTGAATGGATATTCTGCATGTAGGGAGCAGCACAATTATTCTATAGATAGCTATTAAACTATAAGTCTAGATTATTTGATATGTATTATCACCTTTCCGCTAGGGGGCAGCACTAAGGTGTGTGCACTCAGTTTAAATTAAAGAGCAAGAATTCTGAGGGAGAGCTGATTTGAATAATTTCGCTCTTTATTAATATTAAATGTCAACTTTTGTCTCTCACATGTAACAAATGCACAACCATACATGCCAAAAAGTCTAAAAACAAATTAAAAAGCTTCATAAACTTTAATGTTTAAATGCATTTTAAGACTGTAATAAAAAACAAACTGATCTGAGAATTATAGGATATTGTGTGCGATAACTGAATAAAACAAACATAAAAAAAATCACTAAACTGTTTGCAAAGAAGCTGTTTTAAAGCAGCTGTAGAGTCTCACAGTGTTAAAGAATGATACAGTGCTGCCGTTTTCAGGAGCTGAAAGCTAGAGGAGGGACTTCAGAAAACACATAAAGCCACAGAAACACGGGAGCCCTGGAGAAACCCGGGGAGACCCACAGAGAGTTTATCCTCCAATTTCCTGCGTCTAAACCCAAGACTTCAACACAAAGCTCTCTTTAAAGAATGTTGAGAAACCAAGCAGTGCTACAGGTGAATGAGCCAAAAAAAAAGAACATTTTGTGAAAAGTTGTTCACAAAATGATTGTGACGCTCCATAAAACTGGAAAATAAATCATTATTGGCTTTCATTGGTAAATGCACATTTGCTGCAGACCAAATGGATGCCCTAAGCAGAAATGTACCATGATATACCCAAAATGTGCCCAACGTACAATTTCATCCATTGCGCTTTCAGCAAACATATAAAACAAGTTCAGGATGGAACTAAAAATGCTACAGTAAAAAAAAAATTCTTCAATTTTAGATCCTGACTGTAAAATACTAAAAAGATAGTTTTCAAATGCATCCATGAGAAATAAAACGTCAGTGTACCCAATACACTTTTTGTGTGTACCCAAAACACCCAATGTGCATGGAATAGCATGGAATAAATCAAAAACTATACAAAAAATATTCATAATATTGGAATTCTCACAGTCAATAGTATTTAGTTTAATGATGTCAAGAAGTAAAAACTTGAAAATGTGACAAACACACAATTTCACCCATTGCGCATTTAGCAAACATAGAAAAAATTGAATGATAGAATAAATAAAAAATGATAGAGTAACATTTTCGATTCTGAGAGCTTATAATAATTACTAGAATGATGGAAGTTTTTCAATGCATCCATCAGACAAAACGTCTAGGTTATGAATAGGTCCTGAATAGGGAACGGAGACGTTAGTCGGGATTAGACCGACTGAATGGGAGCGAATCACCGTGAGAGCGACTGACGAACATATCAACGGGCAAATTAATTTGCAGGCGTAGGTGATTGATTAGCAATCAGCCGGGTATAAAGCCGGGCGTGCCTAAGCCTCCAGAATAGAATTTTCCGAGGAGCTGGACCCACTTACCTCCCAGCTTACCTCAGATCCATGACTTCCAGGGCATGGCGAAGGGTAACGTCTCCGTTCCCTATTCAGGGAACGTGGGGTTACGCAAGTAACCTAGACGTTCCCTTTCAGTCGGTCCCGGAGACGTTAGTCGGGATTAGACCGACTGAATGGGAGCCTCTGTAAAGGGCCATGCCCGGAGTCCATCCAGACAGGTCGGCACTAAACCCAAGAGAGGGGTTAGTAAGAGGCCGTTAGTACCTGAATGGGAACTCCTTCTGCCCCTGCCCGGAATACTCATTGACGGGGAAGACTTCCAACACTGAGAGCTTCTGCTGTACTTGGTTGATGCTGACGACCAGAAAGAGGCACCCCTCGACCCGCAGGGAGGAGTGGCGGAGATCGCGTCGAGGCCCGAAGGGCTACCAGCGGGTCATCGCTCTGCAAGAGAGAGGAGGCAGAGACGGAAGTCATCGTTACGCGCCAAAGCAAGGGGAGTAACGGAACGGGTTCATACTAGCCAACTGAAGGGGGAGCTGTATAAGAACATAGAAAGGGAGCGCCAGAGAGGGACTCCCAGATCTGTACCCCAGTTCTGCGGGGACCAGGCCGGAGCAAAGCCACCACACGGAACCTGGCAGCGCTGACTGCTCCGCTCAGTCAGATGCCGGAGGGGGGAGGATGGGAGAGCCGCCCGAAGGGGGAGCTCTTAGAAAGGTGTACTTCTCCTGATGACGAGGAGAGTACTGCAAGCTTACACCTGCTCCGTCCCCCAAGGGTGACTGCCACCACTCAGGACCGCAGAGGGAACAGAGCCTACATCAAGGTTGTAGAACCTGATGAACGTGTTAGGTGTAGACCAGCCCGCAGCTCTACAAATGTCGGCGAGTGAGGCCCTTCTAGCCAACGCCCACGAGGCAGCGATGCCGCGAGTGGAGTGGGCCCTCAGATGGAGAGGGCAGGGAACTCACACGCCTCATAAGCTAGGCGGATAGCCGCACTAGCCAGTGGGCAAGCCTTTGCTTGGAGACAGCGGAACCCTTACGCTGGCCTCCCAAACATATGAAGAGCTGCTGGGAGCGACGAAGCTCCCGGGTTCTGTCCCAGTAGATCCGGAGAGCTCGCACAGGACATAACGAACCCTGGGCTGGTTCTGCCTCCTCCCGGGGCAGAGCTTGCAGGGTCACCACCTGGTCCCCGAAGGGGACGGATGGGACCTTGGGGATGAATCCGGGCCTGGGTCTGATGGTAACCAGAGAATCACCAGGGCCGAATTCCAGGCAGGATTCGTCGGCGGACAGTGCCTGGAGATCTCCCAACCTCTTAATTGAGGCCAAAGCCAGCAGGAGTGCGGTCTTCCGTGAGAGGACACGCTGCTCTGCCAAATGCCAGGGCTCAAAGGTGACTTCCGCAGCCCCGAAGGGCGACAGAGAGGTCCCAAGAGGAATGGAGGGTGGTCTAGGAGGCCGGAGGCGCCTAGCCCCCTTGAGAAATCTCACCGTCAGTGCGTGGCTGCCCACTGATTTCCCTTCAACCCGGAGGTGGAAGGCAGAAATAGCGGCGGCGTAGACCTAGCGGGACGATGGGGACAGCCCCCGATCGAACCTCTCCTGGAGAAGGTCAACACGACTCAGATGGGGCATGTCCCCGGGTCTTCCTGGCGGGAAGAGCACCATTCGACGAACCGACCCCACTTGCCAGCGTAGCACACTCAGTGGTGGGGGCTAACGCATGGTATAGGTAGTCACCGCGAGGGGTGGTAGAGGCTCGGGGTCCACCGAGGACAGATATGCCATACAAGTAGGGCCCAGAGGTCTGGCCGCGGGTGCCTGTATCCCCCCCCTTGAGTCAGATCTGGACTCAAGGGGATCGGCCAAGGGGGGGGCTGTCACGAGCGCAGAGAGGTCTGGAGACCATACTCTGTTCGGCCAGAAGAGGGCGAAAAGAGTAGCCCGCGCTCGTCCCCCCCTGACCATGCACAGAGGTTGTGCTAGGAGGCTTCACTGGGGAAAACGCACATAAGCGTTTGTTCCTGGGCCAGCAGTGAGCCGGCGCATCTGTCCCCAGAGGAGCCAGGGACAGGAATAGGAGCCGGCAATGGGTATTCACACGGGAGGCAGCAGGTACCTGGGCCTCACCGAAGATGTCCCAATCTGCTAAACAGCCCGAGGATGGAGTCGCCAATCTCCTGTCGAGGGGTGGAATCTGGACGGCGGAACCGCGATCCTGTTACACTCCGCAGGGATATGAAGGCTCGAGCGACGGAAGTCGCTCTAACTCCAGAGGAGCAGCTGTTGGGCGAGGTAGTGCAGGAAGCCGGAGGGTACACCGCCCTGGTGGTTGATGTACGCTACTACCGCAGTGCTGTCGGTCCTGACCAGCACGTGCCGCCCCCGGAGGAGCGGGCAGAAGCGTCGTAGCGCTAGAATGACTGCAACTAGCTCGAGACGGTTTATGTGCCAGCGAGAGCGTCTTCCGGTCCAGGCACCAGACTCTCGGTGGGAACCGCACACGGCACCCCAACCAGTCTTGGAGGCATCGGTGGTGACCACCACACGGTTGGGGTGGCTCGAAAGAGGCACCCCAGACCTCAGAAAGCACTCCGTCTTCCAGACCTTCAGGTAAGGGAGCATGTCTGCCGTGGGCAGACGTAGCGCTTCCTGACGGCATGCCCAACTCTGAACTCGCGAGAGAAGCCATTGCTGTGGTCGCATACGCAGGAGCCTGAGTCAAATGACTGGGGCTGCGGCTGACATATGCCCCAGGAGCCTCTGAATTAACTTCAGTCTGACCACTGGTCGAGAGGACACCGCGAAGAGTGCGGTCAGCAGGGCCCTGGTGCGTTCTACCGATAATCGCGCCAGCATGCTCTCGGAGTTCAGCTCCATCCCGAGAAAAGAGATGACTCTCACAGGGGTGAGGTGGCTCTTTTCCCAGTTGACCTTCAGACCCAAACGGTTTAAGTGCGAAAGCACCTTGCCCTGGTGTCGGATCAACTGGTCTCTGGACGAGGCTATGAGAAGCCAGTCGTCGAGGTAATCCAGGATCCGAATGCCTGCCCGGCGGAGCGGGGCTAGCGCGGCCCTGACAACCTTCGTGAAGGTGCGAGGGGATAGGGCAAGACCGAAGGGTAGGACCTTGTACTGGTAAGCATGGCCCTGGAAACAGAACCTTAGAAAGGGTCTGTGCCTTGGAACCACTTCTACCTGGAAGTACGCGTCCTTCAGGTCGATTGTTGCGAACCAATCTCCAGGACGGATGCATGGTAGAATGCAGCGGACCGTCAGCATCTTGAACCAGTACTTGGCCAGGTGCCGGTTTAGACGCCTCAAATCCAAGATTGGTCGCAGCCCGCCTGCTTTCTTGGGGACCAGGAAGTATGGGCTGTAAAACCTTCGTTCCATATCGGCCTGGGGTACCGGCTCGACCGCACCTTTTGTTAAAAGGGCGTCGATCTCCTCTCGCAGGAATGAGGCGCCTGTTCGGGGAACAGGAGTGTGAAGCACACCTCGAAACCTGGGGGCGGACATGAATTGAATCGTGTAGCCCTGCCGGATTGTCCGGACCTCCCACTGTGAGACCCCGGGAAGCTTCCGCCAGGCTCCCAGGTAAGCTGACAGGGGTCGTGGGCGGGGCGTGCCGATGGTCCCCATGGCGGGGCCGCCCGGAGGCGGACTTGTGGGCGGAATCACCAGGGAAGGACCCTGGGAGATGGTCAGATGAGGGCAGGGGTGGTGTGCCCCCGCGCTCTCTGCCATGGCCAGCGGGGCTCGGGCCCATGTCGGGATCTTCGTCGGAGACCGAGGAAGAGGAACCCCAGACCGCCGGGCATGCGAGACCGCTATTCTCGGGAGGAAGTGAGTTCTATCTTTGACACAATGGGTGCCGCCGTCCCGGAGGACGGCAGCGAGGAGTGTGTGGTGAACTCCCCCCCCCCCCTGGGGGAGCTGGGTCGATGACCAGACCCAAAGAAGAGCTCGTTTCCTCCCGAGTCGCCAACCTCAGGGAAGCTTCACTAGAAACCCTCGTCTGCTTTCGAAAACCTCAGAGGTTGGCTCCGTCTTCCGCATGCAGGGGTTTTCCCCGGACCAGAGGTCGAAGGAGTAAACCAAGGCAGGAGACGTACTCTTTGGCAGCGAACAGGCGGAGAGGGTTCCGGCCCAGAAGCAACGCCTGCTGCTTCTTTCTGCCGTGGAACTATACCCAGACCCTCCGCCTGCCTCCTGATCGTGGAGACCTTTGACGAAAATCTCCACGGCAACGCCAAAGAGGCCATCCGGGGAGACAGGCGCGTACGGAAGCCGAAAATCGGTCCTCGGGTTGCATTGAAGCCTGCTCGAACCACAGATGGCGTTCCTGGACCACAAGCGTGGACATCGCGTGACCGATGTTCAGCACACTGATCTTGTAGCACGAGGCGACAATCAGCGGCTGAAAGCGAGTCTCAGAGAGACTGCTGGTCACCAACACCCTGGTGCTTGACATGGAGGACCTGTTAGGACCTGCAGCTGAATAAGCTCTCATCATCAGGACTGATGAAACCTCCCAGCTTTGGCGGGAACACCCGAACGAGACCGTCAAGCAGCAGCGCTGTCGGGGTAAGCACCGCGACAACCTACCCACGCTGGGAATCGAAGAGTAACCCGTATCTGCTGCATTGACCAGAGTGGTGAAGAGGGAGGAGCTCAATCCCCTGGCAGGCAGGGGAGCCTGCCAGAATTAGTGAGCTCCTCGTGCTTCTCGGGGAGAAAAAGGCACTAGCGGTATGCGGGGAACCTGTCCCGGCGCCTGCCCAGCCACCAATTCTCCAGCCGTGACAGCATCGACTCGGGGGGGAGGAGTCACCTCCCGCCGATCGAGGCTGCGGCTGTGAGAGCACCGCGAACGCCTCCGGCCCCAGCTCGGCTGCAATCCCGAAGGAGGCAGGCCGAACTGGAGAACCGAAAGCCGCGCCCCTTCCGATGCTGCGTGGGAGAGCAGATCGCTTACAGGATCATACGAGGTACCGGGCGACACCGAAGCGCCGTCCGATTCACCCGCAGACCAGACGGAAAGCACGCTCGGTGTTTGGGGATGACGCGAGGAATCACCTGACGCAGCTCTACCCAAAACTTCCGCGTGCGACTCAGCAGAGTGCTGCAATGCAAACACTCGCGCTTCACGAGAGCCGCGTCGGTGTGCTGGAAACCAAACACATTGCGCAACTCCCGTTACCGTCTTTTCAACGAGAAGCCCACAACAGCCAGGAATAGTGCACGTTTTGCTCATCGTGTCGTGAAAAATGGACAGGATACTGAGAAAACGGCTGAATCACTGGACAGGCTTGCCTGAGAAGATCTTCGAGGTGCTGGCTGCTGGTGGCATGCTATCTGAGCTAGCAGAGGTCTACACCAAAAGAGCCAAGAGGTAAGCAACCTGCTGATCTTTCAAGCTAGAAGCGCCAAAGTTCAGGAGAGAGAGTCTCACTCAGTCAGCTCCGAAGGAAAATTGCATACTGAGGCTTAGGCACGCCCGGCTTTATACCCGGCTGATTGCTAATCAATCACCTTCGCCTGCAAATTAATTTGCCCGTTAATATGTTCGTCAGTCGCTCTCACGGTGATTCGCTCCCATTCAGTCGGTCTAATCCCGACTAATGTCTCCGGGACCGACTGAAAGGGAACAAGAAACGGAACCTCAACGTATTAAAAGGTCATCTAAACGTGTCTAAATGTGTCCCTGGAATAAAAGATTCCATAATTAAAGCCATGATTAAATATTTCACTTTTATTAATAGACATGTGTAATATAAAACAGTTTTAATAACCACTATGAGAGAGGAACGTATGATTTTATAACAGCACACATACTGTTCAAAGCTCGAAAACCTGCCATTAGTAAGAAACCACTCAAATGAAACTCCAAGTGCATAAATATTGAACAATAAACCTGACGTGAACAATACTGCACACAGATCACATTCATTAGCGTGAAAAAAACACAGTAACCATCAAAGAGAAGCTGAATTCAGCTCGAATTTATATAATTTTTAAATATTTTAAATATAATATGCACACAGATAAACGAAAACATTTTAAAAACATTTTTTTATTATTAACTGAATTTTATTTCTAATATGCAAACGGATAATGGTGCCTCCCTCTGGCATTTGTTGTCCAATGCAGACTGCGTACTCTGCATATAGGGTGCGGCGCTACTGGGTAAATGAGTTTAGGAACTTTCACTGTTTATTGGAAATTGATTGCAATGGCAATTTTAGAAGCTTCAAGAAATCTAGTTTGAAAGCATGAAGTGTAGAATCTATAGCAATAGAAGATGCTGGTCATGTGACCTGATTGCTCTAGTTCAATGAATCATATTAAGCCCTTGATAATGCTCTAGGCAGTGTTATGATCTTTACTTGATGCAAATATATCATCAATTTATAGTATGTGATTAATAGAGTTTCTTGGTTCACGACCCCTTTTGTTTATTTTGAGACAAATATGACTATTTAATGAGCCAGAATCCACAAAGAAGCTTTTTTCAGGCCGATAAATGTAATAATTCATCCAAAATTGGCAAAAGTATCTTCACAACTATAAGGGTTTTGTTCATGCTCTAAACACAATTAAAAAATTTCAATTTTAGGAACTACAGACAATGTTTCCTTTTGAGTCCAATGTTACGGTCATTCCAAATCTACAGAAAGCCAGTGAAAACATAATGTAAGATCCTTTTAAACATTATACAGTTTCCCAAAGTTCTTCAATGTTTTGACTCTAAAGTATCCTCATCCCTGCATAATTCCATTGTCTTTCTGCCCAGTGACTCAACAATCCAGTGGGAAGTCCATTGGGAAGGTTTCTGTTGCACATCTGCATAGTTCATCTCTAAAAAGTGTTTACAGTGCTGGGAAAACCATCTGCACTTATGGCAAAAATTATTAACGCCATATTGATTACAACATTTGTCCTTGGAATACAATTACCAAATTCAACTAAATCATTCAATTGCTGCCTATGTCGGTCTTGGCCTAATGCTCCGCTAAGGCAATGCAGACACCTAAACAACCATTTTATGAATTGACCTGTAATTCAAAATGCACATAACCATAATTTTCGAAAGAAGAAAGTTTGCCATTTGGAAACCGGAGTGAAAACGAATTGATCACAGAATTCTTTGGTTCACAAGTAGGCAACCATGTGCTTCACAAACGTAACGGTGCATGGTGCATTTTGGAAAAATCCCTTTCGGGAAGAAACTGATAAAGAAATCCTGAGTAAAAGATTACCCAGTTTTAACCACATTTATATTTAACAGTGAACACACTCATCCTAAATAATATTTCTATGAGTTACAGAAAAAATAAATATGCCATGAGTGGGTGATTGGGAAGGCAGAGTAAAAATAAAGGAACTGAGAGAAGAAGGGGTAAATTTGACAAATGGAATGGCTGAACAAGATAATTGAAATGAGATCTAAAGGACAAAGAAAGATCTACAAAAGTGGGACAGGAGAATGAATTGACGAGACTAGGAGAAGCTAGGGGAGATGGAGAATGCTGAGGGCAACAAAATGACAAAAGAAAGGTTGATGAAAATACTAAGGATCATAAGGGTCAAGGGTAAGAGCTGAACATGGTTAAACTACTCGCAAAGCTTTGGGGGGACAAGGGAAGGACAAGAATAAAAGCAATGGATTGAGGTGCTAGGGGACAATGGGGCTGTTTCGTTTGGCCTGAAGCCTGCTTGTACTGAAATTCATACGGACTTGTGTGTATTTATTCAGCTGGTCTAGCGGCCAGAGCGCCAACATTCACTCATTATAGTTAGAAACAGACACAGCATCAATGATCACGTGGAGTCTCTGAACTCAGATTGGACTTGAACCTCTTCGCAAATGTTCAAGTTTTTGTTTTTTATTAGTGTGTGACAGGCTTTTTTCAGTACTGGACTGCTGTAGCTGCTTGATTCATTTGAAATGGTTTGTGAAGTTTGAGACTGTAGTTGCTGTGTAACAACATTGGCATTGATAGATTTTTAGTTATTGTGTGGTAGGGATGTCCCAATCTGATCACGTGATCGGAAATCGGGCCCGATTATGTGATTTCAAACTCGATCGGAATCGGACGTTATCTCCCGATCATGACTCGGATATATATATGTATATATATATTCTCATTATTTAATACATATTGTTATGCGGTGGCACAGCGTGAGGCCTCTTCACTCCACACAGAAACAACAATGCGTGCGGCATGAAATCACTGTGTTGCAGAGACGCTATAGGTGGAATGCCAGTAGAACAAGGAAGCGCGAAGCAGAAAGCGCGAGTATGTCAGCGGTCTGTCGTTATTATAAAGTTGATGACAACAACATTGCAATAGCAAACTGTGAAATATGCAAGCTTGGAATTGCAAGAGGTGGAAAGGAAAGGTCCACATTCAACACAACAAACCTGATACGGCACCCTAAAAACAAACACCCGACACAATACAGGGAGTTTACCCAGGCAACCCAGCCGAAGACGAGTCAGCTCACGCTGCAGGAGAGTTTGAAGAGGAGAGAAAAAATGCCCAGTGACAGCGCGAAGGCGAAAGACATAACAGACAAGATAGCGCAGATGATTGCAATGAGTGACCTGCCATTCGCCTTTGTAGAAAACCCTGGATTTCGTATGCTTATGGAGCACGTGGAACCTCGATATGAAATGCCGTCTCGCCACTATTTCGTCAACAAAGCTCTACCAGCCATTTATAAGAAGATTTTTGACGAACTACTTGTCCTGTTATCAGATGTACCCCATGTTTCATTGACCACAGACATCTGGAGTTCGTCCGTAGCTCCTATGTCTCTACTAAGCCTTACTTAGTGGAGGGCTGCCAGTGCAGTGCCAGAGGAAAATGAGGCTGCAGCAGAGCCAGTGAGCAAGGCACCACATCATGAAGCATGTACCAGCCTGGACATCGCCTTTGAGGAAATCTTACAAGAGAGGCAGTCACAGGGAAACTCAAGTGCAGACCTACCTCTCAGAAAAAAACACCCCTAAGAAAAGTGACCCACTTCAGTACTGGAAAGAACATGCTAATCACTTTCCCTCTATGGCTGCTGTTTCAACCAAATATCTCAGTGCCCCCTGTAGCTCTGTGGACAGTGAGAGACTTTTTAGTGCCGTTGTAAACATCCTTGATGAGAACAGAAACAGGCTTAAACCTGACAAGGTTGAGATGTTAGTTTTCATTAAGAAAAACATACATTTCCTTCTCTAAAACTCACTGTGATGACAGTAAAAGTGTAGTTCCTAAAAGCACATACTGGCTTTGCAAACACTGTGGCACTTTTATTTGTATTTGTTTACATGCCTGCCAGGTATTTTAAGTTAAGGTGCTGTTTGTTTTTATAGTTACTGTTGTAATTAACCAAAAGTGAAGTATTTATGTTGTTTAGCCTACTTGATAGTTCAAGCTACCTCACACAAGTGCTCTGTATGTTAAAAGAGTTGTTGAATGTTAAAATATGGTGAATTAAAAATAAGACGAACAACCTGGATCTGTTTCTTCGCTCTTCTTTATGTATTATATAAGTATCGGGTCGAGACTCGGTATCGGCAGATAATCAAAATCAAATGACTCGGACTCGGACTCAAGGGCAAAAAAACCTGATCGGGACATCCCTATTGTGTGGCATTTTGTATCATCATATACCTGTGAGAAACTAAGCTTTAAACTAAACATCTCAAGAGTTAATAGTGAATGTAAAATTGTACCTCTTTATTTAACAATCAGGAATTCTGGATTATTTGGTGTCAATGGGGCATGAACAATAAATGAGGGAGAAAAAAATGAAAATTTAGTGCTTATCAAAAACTAAAATTTTGCCAATGTTGTTATTAATGTTTGACATTTCCAAGAGTAAGATAAAAAGTGAAAAAAAAACAGGCTGCAGTCATTTTTAATATTGAAACAAATACAGTTTGTTTGAAATCAATGACCTCACGTAAGATTTTAGCAATTAAATGGTAAAAGTCCTGGATTTTTTTTGTATTAAAAGATGTAGATAAATAGATTTGTGCCAAAAAAGTAAAAAATTTAGCTTAATTTTCACAGTAGTTTAATTTAGTGGCTGCTAACAGCCACAAACAACACGAAAGGGAAGTACATTTGCCTAGAGCCCATTTTTGAGTCTTTGAACAATTCTAAAGCATTTTCCTAAAATATGTGAAAAAATTAGATTTGTCACCAAAAATTATTCAACTGTATGAAACAGAGAAAAAGTTTTTTTTATTATCAAAATCCCCCCGAAGAGACTGAAAAAATCCCCAGTAATTAAAAAGGGATAACTTCGGCGAACCACCTATTTGCAGCATCCATTCCGAGGGACCTTAAGCAAACCAAGGGTCTATTCTCAGGAGTACGTTATGGAATTCTTGAACCCTTGGTTTATTGTATATTTCAATAGAAACACTGATTGTGCAAACAATTATTTCAGCATCGAACACATGATCAGGTACTTAAAAGAATCCTGAAAAGCTATATTTAGCTAAAAAATATTGTTATGTTATTTTAAAACTAGTTTAAAGGAGGGAGGGAGCCCCGTGAAGCTCATTTAAACTAACATTAAACCTGCAGTGCTGGCCATTAGGTCAGAGGAAAACGAAACCAAACCCAAAACAAACACTCTGTCGGCATAAAGACAAAATAATTAGTCATAAACGAAGGCGTAATGGTTTTCTCAGCAGCGAGCAGTGCTGACTTCATTAACTGAGATTTGATTGAGGATCTGGATCAAACTCAGAGGAGTGCATCTGAGCACATGAACGAGAATGCTGCCCTAAATACACCAACTGCCCCAGAACAGGCTCATAGAGGAGAGGTTTAGGCGATGAAAAACTAGAGAATGATGTCAATCCAAACTTTGTAAATGCCATAACGCAAACGCAAGACCTGAGGGGATGTATTTTAAAGTAGGTTATTATTATTACTGGTTAAATTGAATAAAAAAAATATGTACAGTACAATCTAAAACACAATAAAGCCACAAAAACAATTGATATTTTGTTATATTAAAATGAAAACATCATGAACTTTATTCATTTATTCAATTTCTTTACCCACTTCTTCCTATTTAGGATCTCCAATGCACTTCGGCCAAAAGACCATGATATTGTTAAAGTATGAGTGCCGCTTTTAGAGGGTTTTACAAAATAAGAAAAAACCGTTAAACTAAATCAAAAAAGCATCCCAAGATTGCAAAGGCCTTTAGATGCCATCTCTAGGAGGAATATTACATTAGAATCCTACAACCAGCCTGAATTAAGTATATAACTGGACAAATTATATATTCCATGTTACCACTAGGTGGCGCTATAACTGACTGTCAGTTACTATATAGATTTATTCAGACATGGAGTTATTAACAACTTCCTGTTTGTGGTAAACGGCTGCTGGGTAAACATCATTTAACATTCACTTCACAATTTGACATTTCATATGTCTTAAAATAAAACAGATAATCTCTTGGAGGAATTTGTTAAAGTATGATCAGAAAATCGATGACTTCCTGATGAGTTTGGAAACGTGATCCAAATTACTTATATTTAAGTCTTGGTACCCAACACATGTGCCAAAATTCAGAGCATACGGCAAACTATTCACGTACTATAAGGTGAAACGCATTAGTTGGCACTATAGAGCCATTTTGCCACAGTGAAACAACATTCTTAAGCAAAATTTCACCAGTTCTGACGTGTCTGTGAAATTTGGTGACTTTTTGAGCACGGTTAGACACTCAAAATGCTCCAAAGGCTGCGAAACAATATTACACCTAGCAATAACAATAAAGTTCTACACACATTTGGTGCTCAAGCCATAGATCCAATAACCGGATATAAAGTAAGAAACGAATTGATTTCATGACCCCTTTAAGCGACACTGTGATAAACGATGATCAAAAAACAGATGCTGGTACTTCTATTCAGAGAAATGCTTGAAAGCTCTCAAAGCCACACGAGGCTCATGGCGAAAGCACGGAAAGCTTTAGTCCCTCCAGACCTGAGGCGTTTCCTGAAAGCACTCCGAACACATTCAGAGCTATTAGATTCTCTCACCCAGCATTAAGTAATTCTCTCTCATCCATCTTTGATGCTATAGCCCTGACATAGCCCGCCACCATCTCTCTCTAATCATATTACACTCTTCCTCAAAGAGGAGCAGAATCACATTTGAGCCCCACTACACACTGTCCAGCCAACTCAACATAGAGTAACAAAACAAGAGTAAAGTCGGGTCCAAATATAATGTAAAGTGTTGTGTATACCATTTCAGGCACAAAATGATTTCTTATGTTTACGAGAGAAAATCTGCATCAGCATAGTGTTACCCCTCCTTTACAAACTTAAGTTCCTGTGAAATCAGGCACTTAAGAATTTGTACGAATAGAAGAATCCATGGTGTCGATAATAAATAAGAATGCTAATCACTGACCATTTGATCTGCCCTTTTTCTACAAGATTTTGAGGGCAGCCACAGAATATATTGTATCAATAAATTAGAGTTTTGCAAAAAGCACCTTAAAACTACATCAGACGAGTAACTACACTATTTTCACAACTATTGTCCAGTTCTGCTGGAAAAAGAACGTTTAGTATGCCTACTTCGCTTTTGATTCGTTCATATTTTTTTTTTTTTGCCTAAATCTTGGAAATGTGAAAGATGTGTCTTCCAAGTCTGTAAAGCTGACAGAATCTGTCTGCAGAGGAGGAAAACCATTACTATTACCATGCTTCATTGGAAAGCAGTTTATAAATTAAATTTGTACTTTTAAAGGAATGTGCTAATTTTTGCTGAGCACTTTATAATGGGATTGTTGACAATTAGAAATTTGATGTAAGTTTGCAGAGGAATCGAAGAATACAGAGAACCCTTGTTTATCGCGGGGGTTACGTTCCAAAAGGAGCCAGTGATAGACGAAAACATGCAAAGTAGTCAGCTTTATTTTTACAATTATTATACAATACAATACCTTACTTTGAAACCAATTACTATAGAATGAAAGCAAAGATCAAAACCTGTTTAAGAAATACAAAAATAAACATTTTCTTATAGAAAACAATGATCGTTTTTAAAATACTGTCAAATTTTAATTATGAATATGAGATCGGACACACGCAAAGTTCACAGTCCATCAGACTCCGCTCCATTGTGGCAACTTATCCTACTGAAGGCTGTGGTGCTGGTGTCTTTTTCCGAGAGAAGAACTCAGTTATGGAATGAACAGAAGACTAATTTATTCTGTAATGGCACATAGCTTTATCTATAACGATTTTCTCGAGTACACTGCCAGTGTTTTTGAAGTGAAACTATCATATCTCTGTTTGCTGTAATGTGAGGCACGCAGAGACCTGAGTGTGCTTATCTCTTTTTCATATAAATAAATAGAGATGGTAAACAAATATGTTTTATTTGTGTTTAATCTAATTAATTTGACACAATTTAATATTCTCATGGTCTTGGATTGTGCCCTTTTTTTAAGGTGATGTGTGCACTTCTAGACCACAGTCCCTTAGCCAATCAGGATTCAAAACATGAAGCCGCGAAAGGTGCTTGATAGGAACCATGATATAGCGAGGCTAAGTGCTGGACAATAATTCAATACCAATAGATATTGCAATATCTTTTTTTCAATAACAGCGATATGATTTTTAAACCAATTTCCGATATTTCTATATACATTTGGGTCAGAAAATTGTGATGTCATTTATGTTATAGAAGCAAGTTGAGGAAAGCAAATGTAAATGAACAACCTTCCACAAGTAAAACGAAATCGTTGGCGAGAGTGGAAATACAAATTCAGTGAGGAGGAAGTGATTCAGATTTTTAAAGTCTGAAAAACGTCAAAATCAGTGCTCTGCAAAATGTGATGTCGATGAGCAGAAATACAGGACCTTCTCAAAAAATTGTGATAAAGTTCATTATTTTCTGTAATGTACTGAAAAACATTGGACATATATTTTAGATTCATTTACACACAACTTAAGTGGCTCAAGCCTTTTATTGTTTTAATATTAAAGATTTTGGCAGCTCATGAAAACCCAAAATTCAATTTGGCATACAGCTCATAGAATTTAAAATTTGAATTTCATTTAGAATTCAAAATTCAGTTTTCAGACATTTGTAGATAGGCATCCATTGTGTTTGTTCATACCATTTCTTTCCTGGCTTTTTAATATCATCTGTCGCAATTATATCGTAACGACTGAAATTAAGTTAAATTGCTACAACGTCCGAGCGAGGGCTCTCTCTATGTGTAAATGTAAGTGATTTCTTTAGTTTAGGGCTGAAACAATTAGTCGACATTGTGGAAAACGTCGACAATAAAAAATTGTTGACAAATATTTGTGTTGTCGAGTAGTCGTTTGATGTCATGTGACCTAATGTAAGGGTCACATGTCGCGATTTGAGCGCTACGCCGTTGTTAGCGCTAGAGTGTGATGCAGCCCTCCCGAGTGCTACTGCAGTAGAAGAAAACTCAGCGTGAATTATGATGGAGATCAAACGAATCCGAACGAGTAAGGTTTGGGAAAGTTTTACTAAACTTAACCAAAAATGCTGTCGTGTGCAATACATGCGAGGCGGAACTTGCTTTTCACGGGAGCACAACGTGAATGTTGAAGCACTTAAAGAGGAAGCATCCCGGTGACTCCCCGGCAGATTTCAACTCCCCTCTGCGTATTCATTAGAATAATTAACATTTAACGTAAAAAGAACAACTAAACAAAGTAAAAAATCGTTAATGCAAAATAAAAAGCTATATAAATCCATTCACATTATGGGGAAAAAAAAACTTGTCCCACAATGGGGAATGTTCATTATAATAGCTTTAAGAGTCAAAAATAGAAATAAAATGAAGACACGCAAAAGCATTTCTTTCTTACACCATTCATTATCTTCATTATAAACATGTCAACAATGCTTAGAGAGCATTTGTGTGTAATTTGAGTGTAACAGAATCAGAAAACGTAAAGAGAATGACATGTTTAGTGGCTCAAAGTTCATTAAAACAACTATTTCAAAAGCTGAAGTGATTTTCTTATTTTATTTATTAGTTAGAATATTTGTAATTCTAGTTGAAAAAGCAGAATAATCGTTCAAAGGCTACTGATTAATCATTGAAATAATTGATGACTAATCGAATAATCGGCCTAATAATCGATAGATTAATCGATTACCAAAATAATCGTTTGTTCAGCCCTACTTCAGTTGTGTTCTTTTTTATACTGGGAAGGTATCCACTGAGAAGATTTCTGAGACGAGAAATAAACAAATGCTGTGCTCAGTTGAATCCTCAGTTTTCTTCTTTCATTCCAATACGACACAATGGAGCAGTGGACTCTTGTGCAGTCTGCAGTGCATTAGTTGACCCTTGACTCTTGGCTTCCTCTTTGATGATTACAGGAAGTGAACCTGAGCAGTCGGAGAAGAGGATTGCGGGTTGGCATTAATGAGCTTTGGGATGTTAGTGGTGCTGCCACATGTCTGCAATTTTCACTTAGAAATGAAAGAAAACATGGCAGGAATAGTGAACCATCGGATTGAAATGGGCTAAAAGGGTCTATGTCCAACACAAATCTTCTTTAAATCTCACTCATAATGTTAAATGTTTGCTTTGTCTTAAATTTATATTAGCGGGCCTCTTGACATCCAATGGTTCCTCTCAAGGTTAGCTCTGTGCACATGGCCTTCATTTCATCATCGCTGAAGCAATCTGACATTTGTACTGAACCGCTCTGAAAACAAACGGTAATTCTTCACAGCAACACACTGTGAATCTTTCCCAGTCCGTGGATTGTTATCATGAGAGTCAGTCGCTATGTTTCTCATAAACTCTTCCCATCGCTCAAGAAGCGGCAGGTTTGTGAAAGGAATACAATCCACATCTGTGATCCCTGACTCTGAAGATGAAAGTCCGCAGATTGTTCTCTTTCACACACATGATCTGAATTATTATCTCTTCAACATGTCACAAGCTGAAAGCTAAATGCGTCTGACTCTTGACACGATGTCCGCGGCTGGTGAGAGATGTAGAAAGATTCATTGCTGATGTGTCTTTGATTTCACAGCAGTGGAAGAGAGCAGAGGGAAGCAATTCACCCTCTGGAATATGTTTATGTCGTCTTCTAGCTGTGTTTGTCTCTCAACTTGTCCTTGTGCACATGTGAGCTTCTGTCTGTCTCCGACTCTTCCTCTGCATTAGTTTCTCCGCATCAATCTCTTTGTGTCGGCGTAGGTCTCTCATTGTGTCAGTCTCCCTGCATCTGTCTCCATTGGTTTCCCTAACATTTCCTCTCTTTCTGCATTGGTCTCTCTTTGTCAGTCTAGTGCTGGGCGATATGACGATATATATCGTGGGGACGATAGAAAAGTGTCTATCGTCCTATTTCTCTCCTATCGTTTCTAACCTAATTTTATCATTTAATAAAGAAAATATTGCATTAAATAGGCTATGACAAATGTTTGATAATGTCTTGTAACTATGCAATGCATACTCTACCCTTTATATAAGTGATAATCAAGAATAAAAATGAACTTTTTTGCAAAGAAACTCCGTTTTATGATTTTGCGACGCTTTACATTGTTGCGACATGCTTTACGCTAGTTAACTCGTGAGTGCTCAAAGATGGAGACGCAAGAGATTGAAGATGAATGCCCGGAGTCGCAACAAATTGAAACTGCTACGCAGGCAGCAGCCCAATAAGTACTTTTACCGAAACGTGGGGGTACTTCCGTGATTTGGTTGCATTTTGGCTTCAAGAGCTCCCACACAGAGCAGAAAACAGTCATCTGCAAACTCTGCCAAAAAACTGTTTCCGCACCGACGCTAACACAACAAACCTCTTTTACCACTTGAAGAAGGTTCACGAAAAGAATACTGGAGAATCGAAGAAATGCGACGTAAAGAAAGTTGTGAAACAGCCCGGGCAAGTGGCGAGAAAAAATATAGCCAGCCTAAAATTAAAGAGTCTTTCATAAAATGCACACCGTATGAAAAAACGTCCCAGCGCCATAAAGAAATCACATGTGCCTGTTGTAAAGGCATGATCCCCGTGTATGCAGCTGAGAAGGGTAGCTTCCGAGACCTCGTCAAAGTGCTTGACCCGAGGTACGTAATGCCTTAAACAGTGTTATGTTCAACTCTGATGTTTACTTTTGATACTTTATTTTGGTTTGCAAACTTTGCACTACAAGGTTGAAAAATGTTTTGTTTATTTTTTATAATTGAGTGCTTTTTTGCTCAGAAACTTGAAATGGTTGTGCACTTAAATTTAATTTAATTTTTTTTATATTTATTTTGATAATACTATTTAAATAACTATGATGTGGTTAAAAAAATGTGAAGGCTACTGTAGCTCTACCTCCACCACATGTGTTGTCATTTGATACGTTTACATTGCAGCACTAAATGTAGTTTTTCTCATTTGTGACAGTTCAGTTAAATGTCACTTCAAAATAAAGTTGAAAAAAAGTATGCAATGATATTTTTGTCAAACTTTTCAGAGAATAACTGAAAACGTACTTTATTGTGGTATATCGTGATATATATCGTTATCGTGATATAAAATAATCCATGTCGTGATGTATGATTTTTTCCATATCGCCCAGCACTATGTCAGTCTCTATGCATCTGTCTCTTTAAGTCAGTTTCCCTACATCTGTCTCCCTTGGTTTCCCTAGCATTTCTTCTATGTGAATGTCTCTTTCTGCACATGAAACCCAGAGTGTCGCCTCCTGTCAGCCAGTTTAAGATTGAACCCTTACTGCACTTTTGAGGTGAATAAAAATAGCTATTGTGCTTACAAGAATTAAAATGTTTAACAAAACCCATTGAAGGAAATTGAGTGTTTATCAACTTATTTAGTGATGTGTAACGATTAAAACTGAGCCAGAGACCTTCAGGCGATAAGGAGCTCTGGGAGTTTGCAGAATAAGTATGCGGGGTCACACACAACATGGATCCTTTTACACTCGCACAAAGAAGCAGTGTTTCACTCACTCTTCTACACGATGAACAACTTCAAACACACAAGACTGGCGTTACAAAACCAGAGAGAGCGGGTGTTCAAAGGCACTCAGGTAAGATCAGAAACACTATTAGTGCATTGACCTCAATACAAGTATCATCGTTATAAATTATTACATATAACACCTTGACAAACCCCAAAAACAGATATTAACCAGAGAGTGGAAATCAGATTGGTTTATTAACCCCTTAACCCCTCTTTTTGAACATAGGTCTGAAAAAGGCACACCCAAAATAAAATGGCTGTAACTCTCACATTTTATGGGTTAAATTAATGTCCTTGGTAACCCTTTCTAGTTTGCTGACCTTTTGGGAAAGGAGCAGTCAAGCCAGATCCTCCAGCTGATATGGAGCACGGGTTTTACAGCCCCTACTTCCTGGTCCCCCAAAAAATCAGGTGGGTTGTGACCAATCCTGGAACTGAGGCATCTGAACCGATGCCTGGCCAAGTTTCGGTTCAAGATGCTGAGGGCCCGCAGCATTCTACCGTGCATTCGTCCTGGGGATCGGTTTGCCACATTTGACCTTAAGGACACATACTTCCAGGTAGCGGAGGTTCCAAAACAAAGACCCTTTCTACGGTTCTGTTTCAAGGGCCAAGCATACCAGTACCGGGTCCTACCCTTCGGCCTTGCCCTCTCCCCTCCCACCTTTTTCCTCTGCTGGGCAGACGTTTGGATCCTGAATTTTCTTGACGACTCGCGTCTCGAGACCAGTGGATCAAACAAGGTGTTTCAGCACTTAAACCGACTGAGTTTGAAGGTCAACTGGTAGAAGAGGTGCCTCACTCCGGTGTGTGCAATCTCTTTTCTCAGGATGGACCTGAACTCCGAGAGCATGCAGGCACATGTATCGGTAGAACGCACTCGGGCCTTACTGACTGCTCTCTCAGCGGTATAGTCTCAACAAGTGGTACGACTGATATTATTTCAGAGGCTCCTGGGGCATATGGCAGCCGCAGCCTCAGTAATTTCACTCGGGCTCCTGAATATGCTTCTGCCCGCTACTCCAAGGTCATCACGTGCTTGTCAGGACGATAGAAATAATTATCTGGATGGAGGTCTGTGTACTTTTTGGTATTTGAATTTTGCCTTTAGAAACAGAACCAACAACAAAAAAAAACTTGAAAACTTAAAATTGAAAAATGTTAAAAATATGTTACAAAAATATGAAAAATATCCCTGGGTCTGGTCAGTAAAGCTGGTTGCAGATTTGTTTTCTTCTGCTCAATAGCCTGAGACCTAAAGGCTCTTAATCGACACCTCTTTTTAATCTGTGTCATGTAGCGTACAAGTGTCTAAACCAACATGTCTCCCGTGGCTTTCGCCGAAATACATTGATGATGTGTTTTGTAATACAACCTGCAGGTGAGTAGTGGTGTGTGGCTTGATTTTGGACATAATAGAGCAATTTAGAGTGTAGTTATTAACCAATTTCTGGTCAAAAGGTATTTTGGGGTTTGGCACTTTGCAGATGGTCACAAGCAGGACCACCTCACGGTAAGGCCCAGAACGTTGTGAAACAGCGTTGTCTAGTGTTTCAAAATCTAACACCTACCCCAAACACCAAACTCCATGGGAATCTAGTTCTCTAAGTAGATAGAGGGCGCTGTTTGACAAATCTCAGGGCCCAAGTGACCAATTTCACAAAAAGCGCTCTCTCAGAGCGTAAATTTGCTTCCAGCCAGTGGCGGTTTTAGGCACGGCAGCCGGCCGGGGCAGCATTTTTTTATGTCATGTGGGGGGCTGCACATAAACTTATGTGTGTGGGTGGTGGTGGTGGGGGGGGGGGAATCTGTGTCACCAAGCGTTTTTTTATTGTGATACCTGTGCCGTCGCCCCAAGTACTGAGGTGCACAGAAGAGCGAGAGGAGAGGGGAGAGGAGGGGGCGCAGGGGACAGTTCACCTCTCCCAAATGTAAGTGGAGAAGGAGGGGGGCGGATAAACTCTGTGACAAGTGACTTTGTTACAAATAACGCACACATTTCATTTATAATATTATAAACACAGAGCAATAATTGGCCCGTTTTTTGCAATTAAATGTAAATTAAATAAAATAAATAGGTAATAAAATTATTATGATGATGTGGAGGTGAATTGGTTTAGTCTTGACCTCTGGTCGTGAGTGACAGCGTTGGGGGGTGGGGAATCTGTTGATTGTCAATCACAAAGTAAACACAGCGATGGAGAGAAAAAGACCAAAGCTGTCAAGTGACCAATATAGGAAAAAAAAGAAAAGAAGATGAGGAGAAACGGACAAAAGATAAAAGTATGTAACGTCTAGGTTACTTGCGTAACCCCACGTTCCCTGAATAGGGAACGGAGACGTTAGTCAGGATTAGACCGATTAGACCGACTGAATGGGAGCGAATCACCGTGAGAGCGACTGACGAACATATCAACGGGCAAATTAATTTGCAGGCGTAGGTGATTGATTAGCAATCAGCCGGGTATAAAGCCGGGCGTGCCTAAGCCTCCAGTATGGAATTTTCCGAGGAGCTGGACCCACTTACCTCCCAGCTTACCTCAGATCCATGACTTCCAGGGCATGGCGAAGGGTAACGTCTCCGTTCCCTATTCAGGGAACGTGGGGTTACGCAAGTAACCTAGACGTTCCCTTTCAGTCGGTCCCGGAGACGTTAGTCGGGATTAGACCGACTGAATGGGAGCCTCTTTAAAGGGCCATGCCCGAAGTCCATCCAGACAGGTCGGCACTAAACCCAAGAGAGGGGTTAGTAAGAGGCCGTTAGTACCTGAATGGGAACTCCTTCTGCCCCTGCCCGGAATACTCATTGACGGGGAAGTCGCCCAACACTGAGAGCATCTGCTGTACTTGGTTGATGCTGACGACCAGAAGGAGGCACCCCTCGACCCGCAGGGAGGAGTGGCGGAGATCGCGTCGAGGCCCGAAGGGCTACCAGCGGGTCATCGCTCTGCAAGAGAGAGGAGGCAGAGACGGAAGTCATCGTTACGCGCCAAAGCAAGGGGAGTAACGGAACGGGTTCATACTAGCCACCTGAAGGGGGAGCTGTATAAGAACATAGAAAGGGAGCGCCAGAGAGGGACTCCTAGATCTGTACCCTAGTTCTGCGGGGACCAGGCCGGAGCAAAGCCACCACACGGAACCTGGCAGCGCTGACTGCTCCGCTCAATCAGATGCCGAAGGGGGGAGGATGGGAGAGCCACCCGAAGGGGGAGCTCTTAGAAAGGTGTACTTCTCCCGATGACGAGGAGAGTACTGCAAGCTTACACCTGCTCCGTCCCCTAAGGGTGACTGCCACCACTCAGGACCCCAGAGGGAACAGAGCCTACATCAAGGTTGTAGAACCTGATGAACGTATTAGGTGTAGACCAGCCCGCAGCTCTACATATGTCGGAGAGTGAGGGCCCTCTAGCCAACGCCCACGAGGCAGCGATGCCGCGAGTGGAGTGGGCCATCAGATGGAGAGGGCAGGGAACCTCACACGCATCATAAGCTAGGCGGATAGCCTCCACTAGCCAGTGGGCAAGCCTTTGCTTGGAGACAGCGGAACCCTTACGCTGGCCTCCGAAACATATGAAGAGCTGCTGGGAGCGATGAAGCTCCCGGGTTCTGTCCAAGTAGATCCGGAGAGCTCGCACAGGACATAACGAACCCTGGGCTGGTTCTGCCTCCTCCCGGGGCAGAGCTTGCAGGGTCACCACCTGGTCCCGGAAGGGGACGGATGGGACCTTGGGGATGAATCCGGGCCTGGGTCTGATGGTAACCAGAGAATTACCAGGGCCGAATTCCAGGCAGGATTCGTCGGCGGACAGTGCCTGGAGATCTCCCAACCTCTTAATTGAGGCCCTCCGCCTGCCTCCTGATCGTGGAGACCTTTGACGAAAATCTCCACGGCGACGCCAAAGAGGCCATCCGGGGAGACAGGCGCGTACGGAAGCCGAAAATCGGTCCTCGGGACGCAATGAAGCCTGCTTGAGCCACAGATGGCGTTCCTGGACCACAAGCGTGGACATCACGTGACCGATGTTCAGCACGGCTGATCTTGTAGCACGAGGCGACAATCAGCGGCTGAAAGCGAGTCTCAGAGAGACTGCTGGTCACCACCACCCTGGTGCATGACACGGAGGACCTGTAAGGTCGCCATAGCATGCAATAATGCAGCAGATTTACCTGCAGCTGAATAAGCTCTCATCATCAGGACTGATGAAACCTCCCAGCTTTGGCGGGAACACCCGAACGAGACCGTCAAGCAGCAGCGCTGTCGGGGTAAGCACCGCGACAACCTACCCACTCGGGGAATCGAAGAGTAACCTGTATCTGCTGCATTGACCAGAGTGGTGAAGAGGGAGGAGCTCAATCCCCTGACAGGCAGGGGAGCCTGCCAGAATTAGTGAGCTCCTCGTGCTTCTCGGGGAGAAAAAGCACTAGCGGTATGCGGGGAACCTGTCCCGGCGCCTGCCTAGCCACCAATTCTCCAGCCGTGACAGCATCGACTCGGGGGGGAGGAGTCACCTCCCGCCGATCGAGGCTGCGGCTGTGAGAGCACCGCGAACGCCTCCGGCTCCAGCTCGGCTGCAATCCCGAAGGAGGCAGGCCGAACTGGAGAACCGAAAGCCGCGCCCCTTCCGATGCTGCATGGGAGAGCAGATCGTATACAGGATCATACGAGGTACCGGGCGACACCGAAGCGCCGTCCGATTCACCAGACGGGAAGCACACTTTGTGTTTGGGGATGATGCGAGGAATCACCTGACGCCACTCTACCCAAAACTTCCCCGTGCGACTCAGCAGAGTGCTGCAGTGCAACACTCACACTTCACGAGAGCCGCGTCAGTGTGCTGGAAACCAAACACATCGCACAACTTGCGTGACCGTCTTTTCGACGAGAAAGCCCACAACAGCCAGGAAAAGTGCACGTTTGCTCATCGTGTCGTGAAAAATGGACAGGATACTGAGAAAACGGCTGAATCACTGGACAGGCTTGCCTGAGAAGATCTTCGAGGTGCTGGCGTTGGTGGCATGCTATTCTGAGCTAGCAGAGGTCACACCAAAAGAGCCAAGAGGTAAGCAACCTGCTGATCTTTCAAGCTAGAAGCGTCAAAGTTAGGAGAGAGAGTCTCACTCAGTCAGCTCCGAAGGAAAATTGCATACTGGAGGCTTAGGCACGCCCGGCTTTATACCCGGCTGATTGCTAATCAATCACTTACGCCTGCAAATTAATTTGCCCGTTGATATGTTCGTCAGTCGCTCTCACGGTGATTCGCTCCCATTCAGTCGGTCTAATCCCGACTAACGTCTCCGGGACCGACTGAAAGGGAACAATGTTCTCTCTGTATGATTAAGGTGTCCATGTCATTTTGTGGTTTAACATTAACTCTTAGTATTGTAGCCTTCTTGTGTATGATGCTTTGCTATGCTAACCTACCTTGCTAAAAAAATATTTGGCCACCGTTAATAGCCAGTGTAATCTACATATGTGTAGATAGGTAGTTTATAAAGACAAACATTTTCCATTTGTTATAACTCTGTTATGTGTCTAATCTAATCATTTGAGGCTGTAAATTACCCAAGGAGCTAATTGTTCCTTAGATTAGATTGCCGTAAATTAGGATAACATAGTGTAATATAAATAAAATATAAAATAGTATGAAATAACCAGTTGACAATAAAACTGTTGGATGTGTACTTTTTTTCTTTACAAAGAAATGTAATTTAAGTCTTTTTTAAGTATTTTTGATCATTACTCAATGAGTCCCTGGGGGAAAAAAATATTTTTTTCTTATCTATAACAATGAACTTTAATAATAACCAAAATCAAGTTTGTCATTTTAGTCGTTGGTGTTATTTCTGCTCATTCGTGGGTCAAGAAACATTGGTCCCTGGAAATTGATCATAAAACTGCAGTTTTGCCAGATCTGGTTTCCGACGAGATCATCAGAGCAACAGAACTCTTCTTTTTCTCCCTTTGTATCAGCCTATGCGGCAGAATTCTGAGCAGTGAAATGGTTTGTGTTTCTTCACAAACTGCTGGAATCATCAGTTTAGCCCCAAAACTTAAATGCAAGCGTGTTTAACATCAAAATGACTTGTAAACACAGGAACTAAGTTTACACTCCAACACCAGAACCAGAAGAGACAAACGCAGAAGTGTGAAATGGTCTGCCATATGGTGCCCAATATTGCCACTGGATAATATCGAAATTAACCACATCTCGATCTCATCACATCAAGAAAGTTTAGTCTTCACATAGTAATGGATCACTAAATGCTTTAAAAGCAACAAAAGAGTGAGAGTGAGGGGATACAACATGTCCAGGGAGACATTTGCCAGGAAAAAGGTTTTTCTTTTCTTGCATTTTCCTGCTGGGTTCAAATGTAAGAATTTAAATCTCTGAAAATGCACATCATCTCGCAAATAAGCTGCTAAAATAGTTTAAGCACAGCCATCATTTACTTGAAAAGGCACCAGCTACTGTAGCTATTAAAATGAAGAGGGCAGGAGGAGGTGTCGTCACATCCGGTTGGATTGGAGCGCAGCGGCCATTTTGTTTCTATTTTTAGTTGCCACCAGGAGTCGTGTTAGAATTCTGTTGGGATTTGATATTTGCCTTTGTCCATTTATTTAAAAAAAAGACAAAACAAATGTTTCTATCTGTAAGAGTTGCTCTGTTTAATGAGTAACCATGGAAACGGTGGTGTCACTTTACTAATATGGCGGATGCAATGATGTCACTTCTCTCACCCAATAGAATGTTTATGGCAATTTGAGCATTTTAAAATGTTTTTTAACTTTGTGATTTCTAATTACTGCACACACCTGGAATAAACATTTATTTTTCTATTAAAATTTGAAAATAAAATGACGAAAATATTGCATTTAAAAAAATTAGTAATTGTACAAATAAATACAAATGTGACAATGCTCCTGTTTTTCATTGTTATTTTGTAACGTTATCAACATGCTATCTATAGTTTTATTTAGTGATTACTTTAGTACCAATTATGTCATTGCTAATATTTATATAATAATATTTAGAGATGGTCAGGATTTGTTTGTATTTTTCAATAAATCAGTTGCCCTTCAACACTGAGCAATGGCGTCATCCACGGTCGGCACTGAACTTCGTAGAGCACTCAGAGGTTACAGTGAAATATTACCAGTAAAACATCATTGGCCCGCTGGGTTTAATTTAAACAAGCTTTTGGACCACACAGACACACGGCTGACAAAACCAGCACTGTCTCTCTCACACAGACACACACGCTTTTAGAATCCACCCAAAACACACATCATTCTGTAATGGCGTTCTCTCGTTACGCTGCAGTGTAAATGACTCCTGGCTCAATCACTGCCCCCGTCGACAAATACTCCCGTAGAAGTGCTCATCAGACATGTGATACTCTATCAAAACACAGCACAGCCGGTAGGTCACAAGACCATCCTTCAGTGTTCAACGCAATGGAGGATCTACCTCAGTAGGAATTGGTACTTAACTGGGCCAAATAATGAATGTTGCAGAACTAAGCACGATTGCAATACACATTTAGGCTACAATTATACTAGAAACTTGAGATACTGGACTTGAAAAGGGTTTCCTTCAAGCCTTGTGCCACAGCTAAAACAAAACATGGGAAAATTATGAAATGTCACTAGAATAAAACTTACTGATTAAGTAAAGTTGACAAACCAGTGGATTAAACATAAATCCCCTATGTAGAATATCCCCTACCTTTGACTGCAGACGAGTGAAAGAGGCTTGTTATGGGCAGGTTCCAGGCAGATTTCTCAACATCTAAAGATAGAAAGGAACAGATTGTTTTGTGTGAAGCATCACTTTTAAACAACATTTAAAAGCAGGTTATGCAATTTCTAAAGGCTAACATGAACATTTGAAATGACGACAACAAAAACATGCCTAAACCAAAAGATGGTAACAAGCTTGTTTTGGTAGTCGCCTCATCTGCCCTGCTTTTAAAGGTCTTCAAGATGACCTTTAAAAGCAACTGAATGTTTTTAAAGTTTATCAGACAGCAAACTAGTCTTCTAAAAACGAAATAAAAAACAGCAAAAAATGTGAGTATTTGTCTCTTGTTTAGTAAAGTCCATCCCTTATGTCGCGTGTAGACCCAAAGAGACAGCAGCGACAGAGCTTGTGGGCGTGGGCAAAGTGTAGCCCATCACGAGTGACATCCTATAGGAGGGAAGTATTTTCCATGTTATTCATGGACTGATGAAAACAAACTCCATCAAGATGCAGCTCCTGCACCAGATGGTGGTACTCGCCATGCTGACTCCACAAAAGGTTTATTTCAGGAGCCCATTGTGTTCACGCTTTCGTGGCACAAGCTGGTCCTCATTCATGACGAACAATGCAATTCTGTTCATATACAAATGTACTTTTCTCTTTTAATTTTAAATGAGAAAATTGCAGATTTGCTATTGATGACATACGCCGCATTGCTTGACAACCACTCTTTAAAAACGACATACGCCGCATTGCTTGACAACCACTCTTTAAAAACGACTAAACATTGATATGCCCACTAGCGACGGCTCTGCTATTCTCTTGCGACGCTGTCTCTTTTGGTCTGTATGAGGCTTTAGGCTCCGCCCATCAATACTGATGCGCACAAAAGAACAAATGGAGCATCTTTTGACACAATAGCTAGGGGAAAAAATTGGACAAATTCTGCTGTAAATGTTTTTGACCCAGAGTCAGATGAAGAGCCTGTTATTGTTGAACCGATGACTGGTTAATGTTTCAAAATGAAACATTCGCTCAATTCTTTATTCTGCCTTTATTGACATCTAGTTCTACCCGATTTAACATCCCTTACATCTACCATTAAAATACTTTATAGACATTTAAAGGGATATAAAATTAAGAAAAAATTTTTTGAGTTTAGTAGACCTTTATTGACAGAACCTCAGTGAAGACGTTATAAAATGGCAGACTGTGGTCTGTCAAAAATTAAGTGTATATTGGTTCTTGTATAAGCATTCTTCAGATCCGACCTTCGCAGAATGGGTTACATACATATACACCAAGTGCAGTACAAACTGTTGTATGCATTGTGCCAACTGGGAATGGATAGGAGTTTATGATGTTGGGTTGTTTTTCATGAGCTTGGATTGGAACCTTATGTAAAGCCTTCCTTAAAGAGTTGAAGCAGTGGTCACCAAAATATATTTGAATCTAAAGGAAGGCAAGCCATAACTTTTGACAAGAATGCAAGTCTGAATTTTGTATCTTACTACACACAGATCTGAATCGAGATTAGCACGGATGAATTCTCAGCATGTTGCTCTTCGTCTGGGTCGAGAAAATATTGATGCAATGATGCTCCCTGCCTGAAGATGGCGTTTCTGGTACAAGAAATTCACTCCACGCCACTTTGGGAAACAGGAATGCAGAAGAAGATGACGACAGAGAAGAAACCAAAGAACACATATGAAAAACTTTGGATGTCGAGTGGTTTATTTTGTTTTGTGGCTGAACACAGCGAACAAAAGGAGAGGATTTTAAGTGCGCTAGTTCTTTCCTGTTTCCTGTACAAAGTCGAGATGAAAATGTGGGATGAGCGCCACCGAGAGACTCTTTCACGTCCTCCTCACGGAAGAGCCAGCTTTTGGTTGTTCTCCTTCTGAAAAAGTCAGATGTGTGATGTCCCATTGGTGCAATGGTTTTAGATCAAGGGGCATTGTCGGACAGAAAATTTGGATTGGTGTGTTGAAGCCTTAAAGCACCAATTTATGTTCAAATCTATGTGTTCTGCTAACGTGACACTTCTGCCAGTGTACACCTCTGTCTTGCAGTGTGCAGACAGACCTAAAGATCTCTACACCAGTGCTTCTCAATTATTTTCTGTAAGGCACCCCCTAGCAAAAAGAAAACAATTCGCTAAACAAAATATTCATTTTTTTACCGACTCATTGCACCATTTGATGCTTAAAAATAAATTCAATTTCACTTCAGCAACATTAACTCAATGTTAACTCAAATCAGCACGTTTTGCTGTGCTCAGCTTTTCAAAGCAAGGTTTGAAGCATGATACTGCAACTCTCAGCTCGTCCTCAATGTTTAGCTGGGATCTGTATTTGGTCTTTAGTGCAGAAACAACATAGAAACCAGTCTCACACAGGTACGATGTTGCAAAAGGAAGCAGAATGCCTATAGCCCTCTGCCCTACTGCCTCCCTACACTCAGCCAGAATTCACAAAGTGTCTGTGACGGGAACCTCAGTCAGACCTCATGTCCTCCTCTGCAGAGTTCTCTCACCCAGTCATACTGGGAAGAGTTTTCAGAGCAGTATTTTTTAAGGTATCCAATCAGTAATGAAATATGCTGCTTGGTGTGCGGATTCACAGTCAGTAGTGTCCACAAATTCATGCAGGTTCTCAAATGAATCAGTGTTTCCTTCATCAAGTCGCCCGCCCCACATTGCAAGCTTTTTGAGTGAAACAGCTGATATTGTCAGTGACCTGAGGCAGGTGTTTATCTTTCCCTAGAAGCTGTGGATTTAGTTCATTAGTTCTCATTTAGTTCAGGCCTTTTCTGCAACTTCATACTTGTGCACCTGCTCCAAAAACACTCTTATCTGCTCTCTAAGCTCAACATCTCTGGACAAGACTTTTCCTTGTGGGAGCCACCTTGCAACATAGCATGGCTTGATGTTCAGCTCCCATCTCCTCACAGATTGCAGAGACGACTCTTGTTTTTAGTAGTCTGGTCTTTATAAAATGGACTACACCTATAATGTCAGTCATAACCTCACTTAATTCCAGAGAAAGTTGCTTGGATGCAAGTGCTTCTTTGTGTATAACACAGTGTGTCCACTCAGCATTAGATGAGGCCTTCTTGGTAAGTGCATGAAACCCTTTTCTCTTCCCTGTCATGGTTTGTGCACCAACACCAATGCAGTTCTCCCACTTCAGCCCGTTCTCAGTCCAGCATTTTGAAGAGCTCTTCAGTTGTGGCCCTGTCTCTGACATATTTACAAAAAAGTGTTCTCACACAGTGAGTTTGTCAAGTCAAAACACACATAAGAAATAAACAGTTGCTGTCAGTTGCTTTGTCAAAATGTAAGGCACAATTTGGTACGACACCTTATACCAGGGGTGCTCATTACGTCGATCGGGATCGATCCGTCGATCGCGGAGGTGCTGCTTGTCAATCACAGCGTGAAATTGAAACAATATCAGCCGATCATCGATCCCGTCACAGTTCAGTAAAGTTAGCTGCAGATTCACGGATTCGGTTTTCTCTGCTCAATAGCTCGAGACCAGAATGTTCTTAGTAAACAAATAATACCTATTTTTAATCTGTGTTATGTAGCGGACAAACTACAAAACGTTTTTTATCAAAACAAGTTTCCCTCGGCATTCGCAGAAACACATTACCGTCTATGAGCAACCCGCTGACATGGAATCGCTTAGGGACCGTCTGCAAATTACCAGATCCAAAATATGTTTTTTACCCAGAATATGCTTCATAACTTCATTCTAAATTGCTCTATTACAACCAAAATCAAGCAACACGCCACTCCTCACCTGCATACTGTACTGAACGACTCAGTTTCAATAAATATTGAAATATTCATTAGAGCACAGTGACGTCGTTAGCCCTAATTTAGGGGGGCTTCAGCCTCCCTAAAATATCCCAAAGCCCCCCCTATAATTTGGGGCGACATTTTATTTATTATTATTATCTTGATATTTAAAATATATTTTAAATAAGTGCATACATGCAGCGAACACGAGCCAGCAAGAAAGCGAGTTAAACTGAAGTTCGCTTTCAAAATTAATATCGTTATGATTCCCATCATGCCACATTAGCATGCGTCAAGCGTGACGTGGTAGGCGGCCGCATAAGCAGCTGGACCAACACAACAGTGTGGAGGCAGCAGCAGTAGAAAGCAGTAAACACACGGTGTACACACGGTCAGCGATTGCACGTTGATAGCAGCGATTGTTGCTTAATCTGAACATTTACCTGTGGTAAGAGAAGGAAGGACGATATTGTAGCCTAGTCTATTTCAACCTTAATGTTGGAAGCTAAAGCGAACGTCGTCTAAAATGCTAACATCGTGAAAAATCTTTTATTAGCTGTCTAATATCCTGTCGAATCTCTGAAGTACACATAATGTTAGTATCTATTCCCAATTACCGCGAGTGAAATTTAGTTTCATTAGTACTAGTTCCCAAAAAGTTCTCCCAAAAGGATTAATAAAGTAAATTTTATTCTATTCTATTTTCACCGCATGCAATGTACGAAATCCCCCCTATCTGTCAACCCTAGTGACGTCCCTGTTAGAGCATCATTTTTATTTTTGATTATTTGGATCAAAGCTCAATTGCTTCCTCAAAAATCACTCTATTACCACCAAATTCAGGTCACACACAACTGTTCTAATGATTCAATTCAGTGCAAGTCATCAAATTAAACTCTTATTATTTATAATTATTATATAATTATAAATATAACTGTAATAACTATATATTATAGTTATTACAAAAAATGTAAATAATTAATTATTATGTGTGTTTTGTCACTTCTCAATAAAGTTGAAAATAATTGTTTGTTGATTGATGTTTTACATTTTTGTGTCGGGTAGATCACGTAGACTTGGTCATTTTAAAAGTAGCTCACAAGCTGAAAAAGTGTGAGCACCCCTGCCTTATACGATGCTAACAGAGCTCTCTGGTTTACTGAAGTAGTTTTCACAAAGTGGGATGTTTGTTGGCAATATTGGCACGTTTCCATTAAAAAACTCTGATAGGAATGTCTTTAACTGGTGCCTTCATTTATTTGGCTTCAAGTTGTCAGCATTTTTAGACACAGAAAACACACCGCTCTTTCCTCGTCTCACACTGTAATTACAGTGAAGCCAAACACTACATATGCTTCATCATATTTCCTCGTCTTAGCTTTCAGGTGACTGTTTAGTCTCATTATCTTCATCTCTGTCCGCCTTTCTTTTCATCCCTGTTGAAAATTTCTTCATGATGTCTTCAGGTTTGTTTACTCACTTCATATGGCCTGCTCGGTGCAAAATAAACCCTACACCGTAGAACTAATACGCACACTCTGACACTCTGAGAGCGTCACTGCCAACTACTGTAGTGGATCTGCAATTACACTTTATTCTAGTATGGCAAAAAAAGCATGTTCCCCAGGGTCAAACACGCCCCCCAGGCAGTGCACCCAATGAAACTTTGTATTGAATATTCTAGGGATGCACCGAAATGAAAATTTTAAATGCACTTGGCTGAAAACCGATACCGAAATCGAAAATGGCTTCATTAAAAAAATATATTTCAAATATTTTCTTTTTGTTTGTATTTAAAAAACTACTAATTAATAAAGCAATCAATCAAACTTTTATTGATAGTAAATAAGAGTAATAAGGCTGTTTAACAATAACAAAACTAAATACTGTGCATAAAAATTGTGCATAAAAAAATGCTAGCTGCTTTTTATTTCAATTTTAAATTACTGTACCAAACAACAACAAACAGCTTTGAAACTGCGTCCTAACCGCCAACATACTCCGTGTTTGATGTGTAATGACAGCATGAACGAGACGGGAGGATGGGAGAGGCGTGGCGACACTTTCGGCTTTTATTTTCGGCGCTTTCTTACAGCGGCCGAAATTTCGCTGTATCTCTGTATACTGTAATATTCAGATAGGTGTGTGGTGCCCTTGGCTCAAATGTATTGAGAAAAAGAAGCGTAGATGTCAATGCCCTATCGGATCCCTAATCCCTATAGGAGGGAGGATATTATGCACCAACTAAACATTAGACGTGTGACATTTTATGTCAAAACAAATTATGTCTATATTGCGTTAGTCAGTCCAAGACTACTTCTGCTCAAATTAGGTCCAGTATTTTGACATCTAACAAAGACCTTGTTTGGATGACAATATTCAATTCAACATTTGCACGTCAGACTATGTTTTTTTGGACATCTAAACTGGATAGAATCAATTTAATTAAGACATAACAAGGCAGAAATTATGTATTTTGCAGAAAAAAAGTATTTGCACCCTTTTTGATTGAAGTTCATTCAAATAAGCGAAAGTGTGTGTAATCTTCATCATATGGGATACAAGAAGCTATAGGAAAATTAGCTTGAATACTAGGCCACTTTGGAATGGGATTACAGTTATGCATAGAACCTAAAAGCAGTGTGAAAATATGTCTAAATTAGGGGTGGGCGATATCTCGATATTTAAATATATCGAGATATTTTTTAAACTCGATATGAATTCTGGCATATCGTACATATCGATATAATGTCTATATTTAATTTTCGCCAATTTGCTTGTGTGCCTTCTCTGTGCTGTGCTCGTCCCCGCCTCCTTGCTTTTGTTTCCCCTCCCCTTGCCTGTCGTCTCAATCAACATGGCGGCGCCCGCAACCAGCCCGGAGGCTACAGAACTTGTTGCAAAAAAAGAACAGCTGGCTCCATTATATGGAAATACTTTGGTTTTAAGTCGTCAGACGAACAACAGACAGATGTCTACTGCCGTGAATGCCGTGAAAGTTGCTGCCAACCAAAGCTCAACTAATCTCCACAATTCTATAACGCGGAGTGTAGAATATGAAAGACAGAGTGCAAGGTGGTGTAGCATCACAGAGTCCGTGGCATTTCACATAGCGGTGGACATGGCACCCAAATCCGTCGTTGAACAACGTGGCTTTAAACGTATGCTAAAAACACAGTCAGATACAGTTTACCGAGTAGGCATTACTTTTCGAGACAGGAACTCCCGCGACTGTACACTACAGAGAGAGCGCGGCTTGCTGCTCAATTGGAAAAGGTTACTTACTAGTTGTTTTATTTTTGAATGAAAAGAAGGCAATGTGTAATATTTTACAGTTAAATTATTATTTATGTTATCAGGGATTTTGTTTATATCGTAAATGTTACAGGAGCACTTTGTCCCTATTCACTGCCTGTTTTTTAGTTTTATTTTTGAATGAAAAGGCAATATGTATTTCTTTATTGTTTTATAATATGTATACAAGGATTTCTGAAAGAAAATTTGCAGAAGAACCTCTGAGCGTCAATAAAAAACGACTTTGAAATTTGTAATATTTGTTTTTGCAGTATTTTTTTTTGGGGGGGGGGGGTTTAAATCCTGTCAATATCGAGATATATGTATATCGAGATATAGCAAAATATATCGAGATATATTTTTTGCTTCATATCGCCCAGCCCTAGTCTAAATTAAGTTTAGGTTTGATGTAGAAAAGATATCTATACAACGTTTTTACTGGACGTTCGGGAGACGTTAAAAAGAGGCGTCATCTGGCGTCACGATCAGGAGGTTCAAAAATGACGTACAATAGACGTCGTTAAGACGTGTCTTTACGCAGTGGGACCCTTTGCTTTCATAGCTTTAGCGTCTAAAAAACAGTTTTCTATTTCAAATTAATATATAGAATAGAAACAATATCAAGATAACTTAATTACATAAAAATGTTATTTTAATCAACGAGTGGCTGTCAGAACGAATTGCATCAAGTATCTAATTGAATTCTAACCAGATCCTTCATACCTAATTTTGTGTAAAATAAGGAGATAATGAGAATAAGAAGTTATTCCTTCCTCTCAGTGTGTTGACAGCAGTTGGGGTGATCGTAAACGAGCTGTAAATTCAATCCAGGGACTAAAAAGAACAAACCCATTACTAACAACGGCTCGTTCAGCTCAAAACCTGGTGGTGGAGAAGATCGAAGCAGGTCTGGGATGGTTTTCGAGTTAGAACCGCAGAGAAAAAAAAGATAAAGCCCGAGTTTTGGCGACTAAACTCACCTTCACATCCGCAAAAGTGAACGAGGCGTCCGCCGCAAACATAGTGGGTGCACGCGCAAACTCTTAGCGACGCAGCAGTCTCTCGATGTCTCTTTCCTCCTAGAGGTAAACATGCTTCTTGTAGGCAGTTCAAGAAGTATATGAGCTGCTTTTCTCCCCCTCAGTGTGTGAGGAGAGGCACACAGGCTCCAACCTCTGACGCCTGAGAGAAATACACCTCTTCTGAACTCATCATGCAGCCCCCGAAGCTCAGCTCTCTCAGCCTTCAGTGTACAATTCACATTTAACCCATCATCCAAAGCACCAAGTCCATAATTCATGTTTGATGCAAACCTGTTCACCTCACATTTGCTTGTATTTTAATGACATCTTTCAGTCGGTTTTTCAGTTAGTTACAGACTACTAACAGATTAAGGAAATTTCTAACAGAAATTGTCCAGATTTTAATGGTGCACTCCAAAAAAACACTCACTTGGAACAAAAAAAAGTTACACTTTTCCTTGACCGAGCTATAAAACTTTGAATTGTGAGAACTTCGACTTAAATTTTGCCTTAAAATATACAAGAACAAGTGTTTTAAGCTATTTAGAAGCTTAAACTGCATTGAAACTAGTGAAAAATAGTGGCCTTTTTTACATAAAATCTCTCAGAATGAGTTTTTCCATGGTATTTAGAAACTTAAACTGCATTGAAACTATTAGAACTTGTATGTAAGTCAAAAGTGATCTTATACCAGCCAGTGTGTTAAAACAATGTTGTCAAATAAAGTAAAAAATAATACCATTTGGTAAAATTAGAAATATTTCCTAATGTTTTATTAGGCAAAACAGCATTCATTCAAGAATGATTGTGCTTAATTTTAATACCCAAAATAAAGTATGTAGTTTTAATTCCAGTTTCAATTTTTATTTATTTATTTTTTTTACAAATTTTTGCATCAATTAGATACAGTATTAACAGGCGGGAAGCAAGTCAGAGCAAGGTACTGTGAATTATTGCTAAGGATTCTAAAAAGAGTCGCACTGCACGTGTCAAGTGCACTGTCCACCACACCACAGGCCTCGACTGAGAGCTTTTAGTTTATAAGAAATGTTAAATTATAAGAAAAACATCACTAACTTAAGAATGTTGGGAACAGCACATCGTACCAATAAATATGGCATAGTCTTAAAGGAACTTATTATAGCTACATGTTTTAATCTTCCTTAATAAACAAAAAATGTAATTGCTGTATTAAAACAAGGACATTTGTGAATAAAAAGTCTTTAAAATTATCCTAAAATGAGAAAAGTCAGATTTTCTAACTGCATTGTTAGATTTTATCATCAAAAGATATGTTGATGCATTTGCAAAAAAAAAAAAAAATGTAACTTTTGACTAAAAAAAGAAGGCCGACATTCAAAATAGCAGATGTTCTAAAAAGGAACATGGTTCAACTTCGAACATATTGAGACCTGAAATCCTGATTTTTTACGTTTTGATAGTGGCGTTTTTATCAGAACTTCACATCGATTTCTTAAAATCAGACGTTGTAATAATTTTGAAGAATATGTTGCGTCAAAATTCCTTGGTTTAAAATTGTAGTTGTAAAGTTTTTGCAAAGTTTTTTTTAGTTCAAGCAAATAAATGATTTGATTTTTTTTTCTTCTCAAGAAAATGTTCTCAAAATAAGCAAAATACTCTATTCCCCACACGTCTAAATTAAATAATTCTTCTATAATAATAATAAAATCATGATTTTTATTCCAAATTTAAGGAATAAAAAGATGCCTTCAGCATCAAAAAGAAAGAACTCTGCTTGCAATTGAATGCGTAAAACAGTGCTGTATCTTCAAGGTGATTACTAAAATCCAGTCACTTAAATCCATTTGTCAGAGCCTCACTTACGAATTGTACCCAAATGGATTTATTTGAGCATAGCCTGTTTTAACTCCATTAACTATATGTCAAAATATATATATTTATTGGCATGCAACTTTTGGAACAGCTGACCTCAAACTATACTTCCTGTCAGTTTTGGAACCTCACTCCAATTGACTTTCATTGTAGGTCTACATTAGTTTTCCAAATTTTAAACAAGTCTTTCAAACACAGTCTAAAATAGCAGAATGAAACAGCCAAAAAGGGTATACTCCATGTTGCCACTAGATGGTCGTGAAACAAGAATGCTCTGAGCAATTACAGTAGGGTTCTTGCATCTCTGGTGCTCGAGCAGCAATCATGGGGACATTAGATGAAAAGTCAACAACTCTCTTTTTACCTCAGAAATGACTACTTTAGAAGTTTGTCCCACAAAAAGGTCATGAACTGAGAAACCAAAACATGCTTTTGGCACATTTAAGCTTATGGAACAATAACAAACATAATTTCAGAATTTTTTTCCTCCAAAAACTGCTTTTTTTACAGCAGGAACAAAACACTCATTTGAGCAATTAAACCAGAGGGAAAGATGGAGCTAGCTACGCAGGAACCAGTTTCTGAAGATTAGCATATGGATAAAAAAAAATCGATGCTCTGTTCAAAGGTGTACAGCTAAACATCTGTTGTACCCACCAGAACCTATTCTGGTGGGCACTGGTTTTTCTAAAAGGTTTAGCTCTACTGATCTAAAACGTCTTCCTACTTGTTTATTAATTCTGTGTTGGTTCTTTTAGCTACTAACAATATTTGTGCGATTTTTAAACTCCAATGTGTGTGAGGTTTCCATCTGAAAGTGGATCAGACTCAGAGTCATGATCAGTCTCTTACAGCATTACTTTCAAAAGACTCTCTTTAAGAAATGTTCCCTGGTTGCTGAAGGTGTATCAGCTCATCTATTCTTTCTTATTTTGACACTACTTAGTTTTATATTTTTTGTGGCGCTAAAATATATACTTTAGAATACTTTCATGATGCATGTCATAAATATGTAGAAAGTTCTGAATGTAGCAGAGTAAGTGTAAAGCAATAACAAAGATCCTTCTATTGCTATTTGATAAAACATAAAAGTTCTAGACGTTTGTTTTTGAACTCGCCTGAATATGGAGCCATTACGGGAAGAGATGAGTGTTTGTTTGCCGATATCCTTTTCCCAGAGGCTGAAAATATCCTGATATGATATGAAAGATGAACTTGTGGTGGTTTTTCTCTGGTTTGGCTGAAAAATGACCCATAGTTGAGACCATGAGCAGAAGAAAGGATGACATGAATCAGATCAGGGTTTTACTATCTATTTCATCTCAGAACATAGAGATAATTACAGGAGCAGATGAAGCACACTGATGCACGTCCACCCCGTGTTCACTAGTTTCAAACCTGTTTTCCTTCTAATGTTGAACACAAAAAAATAACACAAATATTTCCCCAAAAATGCTTATTTCAACAAATTGCTATATTTTTTTGCCATTTGAAGTTAAATAGACTTTACATCTAATGTCTTCATTCCAAGCAATCAATGTTTTGCTTATATGTTGGAAATAATGCATTTAAAATGGCTTTTAAAAGACTTGTTTTGAGAGATTTTTGTCTAGTTTTAAGATCCATCAGCATTTATTATCGACTAGACAATTATTTGATTTTCACAAAGTCAAATTTGTTCTCCTTGTTGACAGAATCCTCCAGGAAGGTCACCAGCGAGCCTCGAACCAGCAACCTTCTAACTGAAAGAAAATAGTGCTACACACTGTGGATCATGGTTATGATAACACATGTTAAGGCTAGCGAAATGTACTACAATTTTCCTAAATGCAATTATGTTTCTACCACAAGGTACCTTCAGGACATGTTGGCAAACATACAAAACAACTTTTGTTAAGATATGTTGATGCAAATATTTGCAAAAAATGCAACTTTTGACTAAAAGATGTCCGACATTCAAAATGGCCGACTTACTAAAAATGAACATGGCCCGCCTTCCAACAAAATGAGACAAATTTTATAATTTTGATGAATAGATATATAATTATGAGACAAAAAAGGCATCTCCTGACCCCTAGAAGGCACTGTGGTGAAATTCGGCACGCAGCTTCAGATAATGGTTATTATAACATCCACCAAGTTTGGTGTTGATATACTAAAGCGTTACTTAGATATACCCTTACAGCCGTTGTTCACGCCTCATTCGTAAACACTTTGCTGAATTAACTTGATTTCCTTAACTTTTAATCTGCATAGGAGGAGAATGATCTGGAACAAATTTGGTGAAATTCCAATAATCGGTGTACGAGGAGTTTAACATACAATGACGTCATATGGTCCATTGAAATTCCCCAGAGATTGAGTTAGAAAGTCCAGATTGGGTCATTGTGGCCAACTGTATCAGTGTGCCAAACTTCCCGGCAAGCGTTTTATAGGGCTGCCGTTGACTCCAATGATGGAAACAGAATAATAATAAGATACAGAAAACTGAAGGTCCATTTAATTTAATGTTCAATTTAACCATTGCATCATCAGGGATAATAACAGATAAAATCCAAACCTTGTGAATAAAACAAACAAATTGGAGCTCCATCGAATGAAAGTCTGTTATTAAATTGTGTTTTTTATTTAACTGTCCTTTTCTTTCAAAGACAGGAACTGGAAAAAGTCAACATCGAAGAGCAGAAATAACCAGAAGTCACCCAGATTCCATCAGGGAAAGAGTATTTGCACAATGTAGACTGTGCAAGAGAAGCTGGGAAATGAAGTCCGGAGTATTCTTCTGACTGCTCATAGTTAAAAATATACACCAAAAGCATCGCTAATGTTTCCTTAAAATAGAAATTACTCAAATGAGCTGGAAAATATTTTCCCCGCCTCTCTGGATTTTCAAAGCAGAGTGAAATCTGGAGCTGAAGTATTCTTTTAAAAGTAGCGTGAACTCTCATTAAATGACCAAACCAGTTCCAGCTGTAAATGAACCATAATCTGAACATGTGTTTGATGAGAAAACCTAGTGATGCTGTGTAAAATCTCTCTCAGTGAGGTGATCCGAGGACAGAGTGCAGGGGAGCATCAGAACTGGACGGTGTGAGCGTGTTTCTTGCACAGGGGTTTATCTTTCTTGGAAAAGAAGGTCTGACCCTCCAGACTGCTGCTGCAAACCTACAGGACGACAGATGCAGGACATTACTACATACAGCTAACCAAAGCACACAAGATATGATATATAGTTAATTACACTCATAATACAGGTTTTCCCACTAGATTCAATTTCTTTGACATGTTTTTAACCAGATAACAAACTGCAGAGATACAAATCTACTTTTTCCAAATCCAGTGGCAACAAATGCTTCTAAACGTTTGTTCATGTTGCTGGTGTTACCGTGCAGACGAAGCAGGTGTCGTGCCAGGTGAATCCTAGTGCCTCCAGAAACTTGTCACCAGCTTCGATGGGAAAGTCACATCCATGGCAGCCGGTACCAAAGAGGGTGTAATAATCTGAAACCGTAAAGAACAGTATCTAAACACCAACCACACCAATTATTGTGCTGTGAAGGAGTTTTTGTACCAACGAAACAAACTATTTGGTTTGTGGTGAAATCCAGATAAATGCATTTTAAAACTGTATTTTTTTCTGTTGTTGACTCCTAAAATCGAATAATGAACCTTTCAAAATCACAAAGGGGCTCCTTACATTTTCAGCCACACAGGTGGCTTTGGTTCCCCCAAATACCATTTCTGCACAATTACAATTACCTGGTAGTGATGCACTTCAATGGCTGACTGACGCGAATTTAAGACCCCTAAACCCTTCCTGAGAAACTTGGAGGTGACATCACAGTTCATAGTTTTACAAGGTTTATGTGTATAACTAATGTATTCTATATGCATCCCAGACCTCTCTCGCAGTATGGCTGTCCGTCCTCCAGGTGGAAGGTGTTGTTTCTGATTGGCTGTTTGCAGGAAGCGCACAGAAAGCAGTTGACATGCCAGGTTTGCTTCAGGGCATTGATGACTTCCTGTTCACAGAAAAAAAAAATGCTTGAAATGCAAGCAACCTTATGTGCAAGTAAATTATTTTGGGGTGGTACGGTGGAGCAGTAGAAGGTTTACATTGAATATCTTGTTTTTTTTTTATAGTTTTTCATTAAAATCAGCTTGAATTAACCCGTTCCAAATTGACGTACTTTACAATGAATATCATACTTCACAATATTTACATATTTTTCCCCATTTTATTTCAGTTCATTTAAAGCAAATTTCCAGGATTATATTATTATTATAGTTATGCTTATGATGGCACTCTGCTCCAAAACATTACCTAAGCCACAATTTCTGTGGTTTTATTCATATTGATTGAAACTTTCACATGTACATTTAATTACATAGAAAAAAAAAATCTGATTTAGTTTTTTATTAGAATGACAATAACTCATTTATTTTATTCAGGCAAACTTAAAAATGAAACTGTACATTAATATTCATCTTATAATATTTCAAGTCTGAAGGGAGAGTCCCTGGAGTGCCAAATCCACCCACATCTTTTCTGTTACAGTAAGTCTCAGTAAGAGAACAGTAAGTCTCTGCCTCTCTAAGTTCTGATTGGCTGAAGTCTTTTTTTTTATATTCATCACTTTGCAGCTGGAAAGATGTTTGTTTGATCTCTAAATATGTTTTAAAGTGAGTTTTCTCCACTAACTAACAATTAACCGTCCCTTAGAATTTCCCTAAAGAAACTCCTGAAGTCTATTTCACCCAGAAGCTTAAATAGATTCATTCCTCGGAGGTTTGATAGTGCCATACATGTCAAAGTCTGGACGTGAGGATTTTAAAAAGAGAATTATTAAAGGAGCCTCACTTTAGGCTCCTTCTATTTAACAATATCCTCCTCTCCTAACATTGTTAAAAATAATCATTTTCTAATCGTTTTTTAAGAATCTAGACAACTTTGATCAAAACCAACATGTTTATAAAATAAACTATTGACCAACCCACATCCAGGTAGAGCCCTGCTTCAATGGGATTGAAACTTTCAGTAACTTGATCAGGAAAGATCAGTCGTAGAGTTTTTCCTTCCTGAGTTAAAAAACTCCATTGAAAGTACTGTATAAGCAGAATGGAAGCTAAGAGGGTGGGATATAATCCCTAGTCATTTTGACCAATCGGATGCCATCACACACAGCTCCCACATGATGTCCACGCTAAACAAGGTTTGTTTGTATGACCACTTTAAGAGAAGGGTCATATCAACCCAGGTCTCAGTACAAACCAACTCTACTCTCCCACCTTCACCTCACTGTGGGAGAGGGGGGGGGGCACAAACTCTGGACGCTTCCGAAAAAGACAGCTTGCCTTAAGGCTCTACACATCTTTGCAAATTGAGATTTGCATGAATTTTTGGATGGCTTCTCAGCATGGTGCTCTTCCTCTTTTACTCGCATCATCAGAGCCAGCTTTAATTGGTCGTTCTCCTCGCAAAAGCGTTTTTTTATTTATTTTTGTCGGTACCACTTGTGTCTGGCTCCCATGGTTTTCGATTGAGTTGAGTTATCGCACAAAACTTCAAACCAAAATTCTGATCGGTGTGTACCTGTCACTTGTGCTAACAAATCTTTAGCTGAACCAGTGTTGCCGTGAAAAAGGGGGAAAATAACCAGTTTTTAATAATCAGTTTGTGTGCACAGGGTCCCGGTCAGACACATGTGCCTTTAAGAAAAGGGCAAACAAATAAAATCAAGTGTTTTACACTAAATTTGCACCATTCTACTCACTTCCTGTAGGGTATTTACTTAGCACAAATGTACTTCAAAGTATGAATTCTTTATCATATCTCAGGAGACTGGTCATTTGTAGCAATGTTTTGATCATTGACTCTCAACTGATGTTAAATGGGAAAATAGATACCCTCAATAGCATCTGGAGATGCAGTGTTTTAATGTAAGAAACAAGGAAATGTTCTAGATTCCCAGATTACTGAACTATAATCACCTTCTGCCCAAGTGCTTAACCTCTGAGCATGCCTTTTGGAGGACAGCACGGCTAGCGCTAATTCTCACACATCTAAGCTTTAGCAGACCTTATGATCCCGATTAAAACTGCTTTCCCACAGTCACACTCTAGCTGAAAAAGGCATGCTGGGAAAGAAGTGAACAATAAGTGCTAAAGTCGCAAAGGTCAATAGAGACAAATAGAGGACACTTTAATACAAAATGACAGAGACTCACTCCCAGTATCTTCTGATGGCAGTGGGTACAGACTGGAGCCATGTACTCTTCATAACAGCGCTCACAGTAAACTCCCCCTCGCTCCTCCACAAAGCCAGTGTCTGCCAGAGAGCCGTGGCAGTGCCAGCACACAAACTCCTCCTTGTGCCACGACTTTCCCATGGCCACCAGGAATGGCCCTCTGCAGATTCAGTTTTCAACCAGTCAGATTTACCTTGTTACAGGCATTTCAGAAATATTACAAAACTAAAGCAATACTGTAAAACAAGCTCCATTCAGAAAGGTTTCACAATGTCAAATTTAAGACTTTTAAGACCTACATCATACTTATGCTTCTATAACCAACTGTCATGAACTACAAAATCTTTAAAATATAAACCACTGTCAAAAAACTATTGCATAGAAGCTATCTATAAAATGTGAACGATACCAGCAGCATGAAAATTGTGAACGGGTGGAAAAAAAAATAACAAAATGACTGATTTTCTCCACTAATATCTTTAAAAAAAAATTAATAGTTCAAGATAAATGATCAAAATATTTTTTTTTCACGGAATATCATTAGTTATCAACACTAGAAAAAAAACCAACAACAATAGTTCTGAAGGATCAACAAATCCAAAACTTCTGGCTGTTTGTAACCTTTTAAACATAAAAACGTGTCACACACAAGGCTATATTGTGAAACGTTATTGTTAATAATCTAAATTTTCCTTTAAAATTTTTTGTGATTTACAGTAACTTATTGAGACTTATATCATTGCATTTTTTTACAACTTTTAAAATGCTGTGTTTTATTGTGAAGCGTTACTGTTGTAAGGCAAACAATGGCGCATTTTTTTTATTTCAATTACATTTTCGGACTAAATTAAGATGCTTGAAAACTTATTTAAGACCTAGTACAGCAAAATTTTATTAAATTGAAAAAAGTAACTTTTTGAGACCCTGTGGAAACCCTGTTTATAAAGCTACTGCTGATGCTGCTCCCTTCTATCATGCAGAGCACCCAACTTTGTTTTTAGTCATAAATATAATTGACTATAAATAAAAGAACAGATAAATGGAAGCTCTCATGACAAATTTGAAAAAAAAGAAGATATTTGTACTTTTTACTGTAAGTGACATTAAAAGCAAAAAAAGTATAAATAGATGAAATTGTTTAATTTTTAAATGGGAAGATACAAGCATACATAATAGCATAACATAATTGATGCAGTATATTCAGTTGATAACAACTATTGAATTACAATTTACAATTCTGTAAAAACGTATTACAGAAAAACTACTCACTTGAATCTGCAGAGAGGAAAACGTCCTGAAAAATCCTGAAAACTGCTGCCAACTACAGTAAAATTTTGGCCTCTTGGATTGCTGATTTTTGTCTCTCACTGAAATAAGCATTATATTTAATAGCTGTTGTTGGAATAGAATTCAATTTATGAACGGAATATTTCTTTCTCTGGGTAAAGATTTCAAACCAGCAGAGACTTTAAAAGATTTTTCATCAAAATAGCTTTATATACTGATTCTTTTTGGATCCCAGTTTGGTTACGTTATTGTAGACTGTTAACCCTTATGTGTTGGTGATACTACTTTACAGTGATTCTCAAAATGAATGCTTTATTTTTTTTATTTAATCTTATTTTTACACATTTTTTTAAAGAAAATGCTTAGAAATTTTTCAAAAACAACAAAAAAAACCCACAAATAAGTTCACTACCCTTTCATTGACATGTGGCAAATAAAGGGTAAAAGTCGTGGATATTTCTATTGAAACATTTGTAGGTATGATTAGAACTGATGTACAAAAAATGGATTTGATAGATTTTATAGCCAGGAGCAACACGAAAGGGTAGTAAATTTAAACAGAGCACAAGAGTTATGGTTTATTTAGACTAAAGTAATGCAGTTAGTTGCTAATAAACAGTGATTTGTTTGACTAAACATGCAAATTGTCTAAACATGTAATTTGGGGCATAGTCTAGCATTTAGGAAATGGACTTCATCAACATGTAATTTATAACTGTGGACATCGAAGGATTGCTTTTAGCAGTATTTAGCCTTTAATATTAATAAATAAAATAAAATAATACTTTATTTGTGTTTTCAGCTCTGCGCGCAAGAGGCTCTGACCTGATGATTGTGTTGCAGTGGGCACACATGGGTGTTCGCGTGTTTGCTGGCATGTGCTGTGCCCGCTGCACCAGTGAATCTTCCTGGTCTTCAGGGTGTGGCTGGGGGGCAGGGCGCTCAGGGGGTGGAGCCAGACTCACTGAGAAAGACAAGAAGAGAGAAACACCATGAGAGAAGCCAGCACAGGTTTTATTATTACCATTATTTTAAGTCCTGGACAAAGTGCTCCTCTGAAAACAATGGATCCATTCACTCAGAGAGAGCATTAGCAGAGGAGACACCTGGCCAAACACAAGCTTCTGTAAAGGTTATGGGTCATTGGAAGCAGAGGAAAATAGGCCTCTGGTTCCCGCCGAAACACTGACAGAAAGAGCTCAACGCTGAGCCTCATTCGACATCTGGAGGAAGTGAGTGAATGTCTCTTCAACAGTTATATCAGTTTGACTAGTGTCAGATGTTTTCAGTCATAAATAGCCGCATGAAACCCAACGTTTAATTTATTCATGAACATGAGCACACGTTCTCTGACCTGTAGGGTTTGGTGCTGGTGGTGGTTGCCAGTGCTTGATACCGTTGCCCTGTCCTGATGTTTTACTCATGGTTTTGACGGATGAAGTAGCATGAGAGCTGGACTGAAGCTGCTCTGTTGGTTCACTAAACAAACACAAACACCTCATTATTTGTAAAACCTTTACAGCAGTCTATACAGCAGCAGGTATCAGTGGCCCCTTAAGGATTACCATATAGTTACCAGTTTGGCCAAATTTGCCTTCACATCAATTACCAATTATCTGTTTGGATGTTTCTAGTTACAAACTTTTCCAAAACATTTTCACTCTTCACCTACATTGGGTATAGCTTACCATAACCCTAAAAGTGGTTCTTTGGTGTTAAAAAGACAAATAAAACCCAGAGAATAAAAGCTACAGGACTTAAACTTGAGGAAGAATGTGGTTGTGGAAGGGCATGTTATTTCTTATGGTTAGCTCAACTCAAAGTCATCCACATGATGAAGATAAATGTGGCAAATATCACATTTCAGTGTCATCTGTGCAACTTCTGGGAAGACTTTTTTTCTTCCATGTCTACTATGCTCGGACTTGATTTGCCATCTATTGCCACCTCCGCAGAAAAAAACAAGAAGCTTTACACCTCTATAACAAGGTGTTACCTTGTTACTTCTGCAATGGAAGTCATCTGGTCGTTCTTCTCACTCTCTGTGCTTTAAAGATATTGTTTTCCTTTATGAAACGTACAAAAATGAAACAGTCCTGGGGCCAGGACTCCAGTAATGGGTATTTTTGCAGTTCCTATTTAATTTCTGTAAAAGGCTAAACCTATTACACACTAACCTAAACGAAGGTACAACAAATGAGATTTGTCCCCTTTAAAAGGAGAGGTATTTTGTGAAGACAGAGCTCTGCTGCCCTCACAAGGGAAACAGCTGAAGTGCATCAGTCATTGTCTCCGGGGAAAGATGAGAAATCAATAAAGTCGATGAAAGTATTAATATCTGACCAGCCCTTGGGTCTTTCCTCTGCTTTGAGCCAATCAAACACTTCCTTTTCTCCAGACCTGAGGACAAATGTGAGCGATATGAGACAGACTCGATAACAACTCAACCAGGGAGTGCTGAAATCAAGTCTACTATTGATCTACTATTAGATTCAGTTCAGTTGGACCCATCTGAAAGATCAAAATGCTTGAATGCTTCTGTTCCTTCTAATGGTGTCTACTTTTGATTTTAGCTAGAATTTGTATCATGATGGTACATACGAGGCCAGAAACATTCATTCAATCATAATGGTCACAAGGTTCTCAAGGGTTCACTTCAGCACACATTGGACGGAAGACGGGGTACACTCTGGATTTTTACCTGGTGCATGTTTGATTTTAACGGGAGATACCCGGAGAAACTCACACAAGTATGAGGAGAACATGCAAACTTCAACAACAAACACCCCCAGTTGGCTGCAAAAAAGTAACCTTACTTATTAAGTGGGAGCAGTGCAGCCCACCACCAACTGCACAACTGTGCCGCCTGGCAATTTATTTTGATAATTATTCTTTGAACAACCATGAGCCAATTCTTGTCGTAATTTTACAAATCATTTATATAAACCAGGGAAAAATTGACTGGGACCTGTTAAATCAGCTAATTGCTAGCCTTGGAGTCAACCAAGACCCCGCCATAGATCAGAGAGCACCGAGACGAACACCAAAAACAGAATATCATTAAAAAACTGCTGATTTCGCTGATCTTTTTAAATTGTTCTCTAGTGGAGCATGACTAGCATTACGGAGCTCTTGTATTGCTGGTGAGAATATAAATAACAATATGCTGTTGCCTGTTTTGACAAAATCAGCAGTTAGTTGCGTGTCAAAAAAATCTATGGATTTTTTTTATTTGATGAAAGCGCTTGTGGCTTGTTTTTTGTTCTGGAAGTAAAATCAACAGAACACCTGTGCAGCCAAGACTGATATCAGAGTTAGCCGAGACTGTGACAAGAGAGACTGCTGGTCACACATGGAAAGTGACACTTTTTTATAATGTATATGTGGTAAATACATTAGGAATTTATTCAGGATTTCCTAAATGAATATTTATTTTATCTTTTTTATTGTTGGAAGTAATAATACACGCTAGGCATCAGTATTTTGTACACATTAGTGTCATTGTCGATGTCATTTTCTGTGCAGTCGGCAGGTTTAATGTAGCCGTTAAAGTATTTCACCGTACCCTCATATGCATGCACAGACCTTGAGAAACATTTTCAACGTTTATGTTTCAAAACGCTTTCCTTCATAATTCATTGCAGTCTGATGTAGTGATAAAGTTTATTTGATTACTATTTTATTATAGTTCTAATGTAAAAATTAAAAATTGTTTATAATCATGCATTATAATGAGAAGGAACATTTGATTGAAATTGCCTGTAGTTCTCAAACAGCAAAATGAAAATGATGCTGGACATTTATTTTCTTTATTTATTTTCTATTTCTTTACATTGGAATGAAGTAAAAAATTGGAAGCACTTACAAAACACAACATTCATTAATTTTCCAACCCGCTTACCCGGCAGGGGCGGAGGTACACCCTGAACAGGTCACCAGTCCATCGCTGGGCACCATTCACTCACACATTCACACCAAAGGGGAATTTAGATTATTCACTTAACCTAACCGCATGCTTTTGGAGGGGAAAACCAAAACACAACAGTACACACTATTTACATGGTTGCACATTACATAATAATTAAACAAAAAGTATTTTGTTTTACTTCAAGTAGTTTTTGTTTGTCAGGTTTTTATCGGAAGTCCACTGAAATGGATAACTACAGTCCATTTGTATCATTATTTTTATTATTATTATTTAATACCGTTTATGAAAGTCTATTTACAAAAATATTTTTTGTTGTTTTAGTTTTAAGAGATGACGAAAGGAGAAGTCTGAAAAGACAAAGGTAGAGAAAGAAAAGAAAAGCTTTATTCAGATCAATAAAAGAAAGAACAGCAGAAGTATGAGTGAGTCTCAGAGAAGAACTAATACAGCAGAAGCAGAAAAATCAGGCAAAGGATGACAGACAACACGAGCATCATACAAGAAGAGAACAAAATAACAGAGCAAATCTCAAACTGTACACGCTGTCAATCAGTGGCTTCTCAGCTTTGACCCGAGATTCATTTACTATATCCTCCAAACAGTGAATCTGCATTTCTTTGAGAGAAAGCTACAATGAAATATGAAAGCTACATCCTTCATATTTCATGATGGTGCTTTCACACCTGACTTCTAGGGGTGTAACGGTTCACGGGGATGTATTGAACCATTTCGGTACGGCCTGTTCGGTTCGGTACACTTGCGTACCATTTCGGTATTCAGTATTTTTATAAAAAAATATTATGCGATATATATGCGATATTTAGCGCAGCGGAACAATGTTCCTAGGCGAGTTTCCGCACGGACGCTATTGAGTGACGCACAGTAGAGTTGCACGCCACGAGTAGCAAAGCACGAGAAAGAAAATGGCATCATGGCAACAATGAAAGAGAAGCCAGAGCTTGAAGACCCTCCCACCTCACTACGCTCTCCTGTTTGGGAACACTTTGGCTTCTCTGTTAAAATACATAACGTGGATAGACGAGTGGATAAATTTAAAGTTGTATGCCGACATTGTTCCACGGAGATCGGGCAGGCAACACATCTAACATTTTCTACTGCTGGAGATATTGTCACTGCAACCAGATCTATGCTCTCTTCAGAAAATGTGGACAGGTTAATCTTTTTAGCCAAAAACTTAAAAAGTTAGTTTTGTTGATATACAAGCTGAAGCTGTTGCTAGTGTTAAAAGTTTTCAGGTCCTAACTAGTTGCAGTATTTAATTTTTGTGTTTTTCTTTATAAAGAGTGCAATGTATTTAAAATATCATCCAAATGTGTCACTTTTATTTATTTTATGCAAGAATTCTATTGTGTATTGGCAGCTTTTCAAAATAAAGATTATGTAAGCTCTTATTGTTTTGTACCGAACCGAATTAACCGAACTGAACTCTCCAAGACACTGTACCGAACCGAATACGATTTTAGCGTACCGTTACACCCCTACTGACTTCTTTAGTTTGATTCATTCAAACTAGAGTTTGTTTTCCTTCTTGGTTTGGTTTGTTTAGGCAGGTGAGAAAATAGCAACCGAAAAAAAGTGGACTAAAAAAAGTGGTTCGAGACCAGAACTCTAGAGCTACTAGTTTGTGGTGTGAACATGATCGAACTCTAATCTGATCCAAAAAATAATGAATGCGACAAGAATGTGCTTTTTAAACAGCCACTGTACTCACTTGTGAGTGGTATTATACGTTGACAGGTGTCTGTTTACAAAGCAGCGTTTATCACGCCAGAGCATCATTTGCAACATGCAGCATAAGCAAACAACAGAAATGATATAGTAAAAGATGCCAAGGGTCATAAAAAACATCTGTTGTTCCAGTCAGGCGTTGTTTACTTACATGTGCATGTCATTCTATCAGCAGAGGAGGAAACATGTACAATGACATATGCAACCAATGAGTGGCCCGTATGATGACACATAGCTGTGTTTCCAACTGGTGCGGATCAGAGTGTTCAGTGTGGTGTGAATGTCGACTAAATATGCAGAGGATTGCAACTTTTGGTCCAGACCAAATTAAACAAACTGCAGATGTGAAAGCATATTTAGTAGCATCTAGACATAGAAGGCTTGTTGTTCCAGCACTATGATGGCTTGACCACATGAATAAACCAGGTCTCTGCTCTTTCTGGATATATTCTTTATACCTTTTTGTCAGCAGAGAAGGAGGTGGAACTGTCTCTAATTACTTCTGAAGGGTTTTCTGAATTAACATCAACAGAGCAACATAGAAGTTTACTCATAGCTGCTTTCACTGGTGTAAAGAAACTGCTGGTCAGTCGTTGGATTGCGCGATGTCTTCACTTGATTTCAATAAAAACATCTACAGCTAGTATACATGGAACTCAGTAAAGCCTCTACAGGGTTGTCTTTAGCTTTTGAAATGGTTAAATCCTCATTGCTATCTTTCCTGTTTCTAAAAATATCTTTTGGTAGGTTAGCGTAAATGTTCAACTTTACCTCAAGGCGAGGAGTGAGTGTTGGCTATAGCAACAATACAGTGTACTCTGTAATATTCTGATCAGAGGATGAGCTACGCATTTCTGTATTAATCAGGGGTCGACAGCTGAGACAGGCTACAGTGACACAAAAACAGAGCTGTGACTCAGAAGGGCATCAGACATTCAGCACACGGGCACAGACCCCATGATGCCAGTCTCTCAGCTTGTTGTACTGAGGCCGGACCTGCTCGGGGTCCACTTTGGTCGTCCTGACACACAGCACAGACAGAAAGAGCAGCAGGAGAGATGGAGAAGTAAACAAGAAGCAATCAGTAATGGTCAACAAACAGAGGTGATTCTAGTGTTTGATTACTGAATTGATCGAGATGATTGTGCTTCTTCTTTGATTTGCAGGCATGCTAGTTCCTATATATGCCCTTATGACATGAAATCTAACCCGAAACGATGAATTTCTAAATTTTGCAACTTTTAAAAAGGTTTTAAAAAACAGCTAACAATGGCACACCATCTTTTTTTGTGATTTCAATATTTCAATATATTATAAATATATATCATTACCTTCAATGACAAACTGTATTTGTGGCTGCCATACTGGTATCGGAACAACCCTAGAATTTTTACTTTCATAGTTCACTGAGAGATTTTAGAATGAAATTTGAGAGACTTGATTATTCAAATAATTGAAGGAAACACACATACTATTGGTGACTATCTATTGAACATCTGAAATGAAAGCACATAATGCCTAAAATCACTCACAGAGCGGAGTCACGTGACTACACATGCGGAAATGTTTTTAAAGGAGAAATAATTTAAATAATTGACCTGGAGAAAGGTTTCATGTTTATAGCTTCTGAACAACGATTACGATTACTTTTTTTTATTTATTACCCAGCCCTAAAATGTGAACAGTGTTTTGTAAAATGAGAAAGATGAACAAGATTAGTGCTGTACCCTAACATTTTTGTTAAATGTGGAAATACAGCTTGACAAAAGGGCTGCAGAACTCCAGGAATGACTTAAAAAAACCCCTGGCTAAAAACATCTGGCTAAAAGCACTTTAAAATCTTTAACCACTGACTTCTAAACAATTCTGAATGGAAAAAAATGTCCACAAGAATTGATAAGAGAGATGAACTCACTTCTTCCCGGGCCGAGTTTCCTGTGCTTCATCTGTAAGATAAAAAAAAACACCAAATACTTCAGAAGACTTTCAGGAGTTAGGAAAACTAGTTAGGAAACTAGACACCAACTAATCGTTTCTGTTAAGAGTGTTTACTATTGAACAGCCCTGATGGAAGAGCTCTTCTCACACCACTCCTTTAAAGAGCCTCTATTATGGGTTCAAAAAGCTCATGTTGTGCTTTTGTTCGCCTCTAGTGTGCAGCATACCATTGTGTGTGCCGGTGATTTGTGCGAGGATCCTGAAGGAGCGGGACTGTCCGGTGCCGGTGCGTGGGTGCCAGTCCTCTGTGTCCTCCATCAGACGCTTCTTACTGGCATCACTGAGAGGAGGTGGAGTGTGGTTCAGTTCTGGCTCTGATGCGGTTGGTTTTCGACCCGTTCTGAAAACACACATGAAAACAGTACAACCCTATTAAAAATGTTACAATAGCTGGACATAAACCACCAATAAACACCAAAAGCTTATGCTTTTTAATAAACAAAAAAACAAATCACTGAATCAAGAGATTTTTAAATCAATCTTTACAGTTACACAAGCTAACTTTAAACTGTTCATCAAATGACAACCTGATTCTAGTCTTCAAAGCCTAACTGCAAAAATGCCCTTCTTTAAACAAGTCTTAAATAGTTAAACTGAATCTAAATCAGGTGGGAAAAAAATTTGGGGGTTAGACAATTGCGACATAAACATAAATGCTGAGAGATGTGTAAAAATAGACGTTTAAAGAAAATTAAGAAATGGCAGGAGAGAAAAGACTACTTTACAATAAGCACATTTTACAGATCATATTGCTAAAAAATAATGATTGTCTTAAAACTGAACCAACTAAGATATATTTGCCCTATAATGCGCTGGTGACCTGTTCAGGGTATCTTTCTGAAAATAAGTTAAAATACTTGTCTGGAATGAAGACACCACACTTGCTTATTATAAGATTTAAAGTGAAATGCAAGAGGAGTTAATTTTAACTTGAAAAGACACATTGTTCGAACCACACACATAACAAGAAATGTCCAAAATGAAAAGTGATGGGAACATAATTAGAACTATAAATATGGATTACTCTCATCAGGTAAACATTCAATTCAGTTTTATTTCGTTCAATTTCTTCATTTAATTGCATTACTCATAACGACCCAAGGGGGGGTTGGGGATTCATTCATGTATGTTGTGAACTATTTATTTATGGCATCTTTGAATTTTCCTGCAATGGACTGGCGACCTGTTCAGGATGTACCTGGAGATAGGCACCAACAGACCCCCGTGACCCCAAAAAGGGAATAAAACGGGTTGGAAAATGAATGAATGAATGAATCTTTGAATTTTTACACTGTCCATTATTGGCCACAACGTTTAAATCAAAATAGACAGTTACATATATTTGGGCCCTATAATCCAGCTTTGCGTTACCATAATGGGATTAAAGAGTCACAAGAATAAGTTTGAATGAACCACAATCATGCGTTTACCTGGAAGATGTTTTTCTACAATAGAGAAAGTGAAAAGAAAAGCAGAAATCAGAGAAAGAGTCAAGATCACTCGTGTTCCTTTAATGACTGTTTCTACTCACTTCAGAACACTGTGTGGGCCACTAGCGAATGAGTCCGAGAGAAAAAGAAAGAAATATTCATTTGATTCTGCTAATAATAAACTGGTGTCTAAGGCAGGGTAAACCCTGGAAATAACAATATCATAAAACAAAAAGGAAATCTAATTTAACTGCACAGTTACAATACCAGCACAACAGGAAACCCAAACTGAAAGGTTAACAATAAATTATGTGAGGTGAAGTGTGTAAAATTGCCACAAAATCCCAAATGAAATTTTTTAATAGACATTGCATTTTGTGTTTAATTTCAAATTCATTTAAAACAAAATAATATTACAGGGCTATTATTATTATTAATTTTATTATTTATTTGTTTTGAACTTTTCCTTGATCTTTGATATAGTTTTTAAATAGGGCTGAAAATAACTGAAATCTTTGATGTTCATTTACACACTCTACTCTCCTCAACCAAGCTTTTCGATGCTAATGTTGTGACTATCGAGCTGCTAACTGCTTCCTGCTTGTTTTATAGTCAGTTTCTAGTAGGTGACTGCTGACCAGCTCTTGGATGGATCTTAATTTCTCCTGTGAGGTCACTGTCGTGTGGTATTGGCCGCAGGTGGAAATCTGTCTGGGTGGAGTTTCGAGTATCTCCCCATGTGAGTGTGGAGCTTTCTTCCCACACATCTACACATTTTCTGGGTGAAATGTGTTGATAAAAATTTAAATTCTACATAAAGATCATAATAAAAATTTGACTGAAAAACAATAATTTAAATCTGTAATAAAACTAAACTTATTAAGTGACTTTGACCCACACGATAGATTCATATCAGAACTAATAATATTCTATAATCTACAGAAGGCTCCTCCATCTGTGGAGCCGCTTTGAAACATCTGCATGAAGGCTTTATTGCCCGATTGATGTAAAACACACTTAAAGAATTTGCTCATTTATGGTTAGTGTCTACAATCTCCACTAGATGGCTCCTTCAGTCTTTTGAAGAACTGAAGGCAGCGCTGGTGTTTCTAATAAACTCCGCTCTGAGAATCTACTCTGCAACCGCACAGAGCTGCTATTTATTCCCTCTCAGAAGCATAACCACACAAACATGCTCAGTGACATCATCATCACACTGTGACTCAATGGAAAACGACACAGAAGCAGAGTTAGTGAAGAACAAAGGACACACTATCTACAGCACTAACTTTGTCAGGGGCTCCTCCTGGATAAAGAGAGAAAGAGCGGGGAGAGAGAGATTAATTCTAAACTCCATGATTCCTCATCCACAAACAAACTTCATGCAGAAACTCCAACACAAGAGCAAACTCACAGCAGCTGAACAGGAAGCATGCTAATTTAAATAATCGAAAAACTCTAGAATCTTCTTTAGAATGTTGATCACTGATGAACAGTAACAGCTGAAGGAGAAATCACAGAGCGCAGAAAAACATCCTTCAAGTAAATAGAGCTATGCAAATAAGTCTTATTTAAATGAATAAATAAATAACACAAATAAACCAACTAATTTAAAACAAGCATCTGTTAAATGTGTAATTTTAGTAAGACCAGAAAGAAGACATTCGAGAAACAAGAAGTCAATGTCTATCACAAAGCAGAAGTTTGATGAACCGGATACATAAGAACAGAAAGAAAAAGTTTGAGAAAGAAAAAAAAGACGTTTTTAGAGTCTTAGAATGAGGAAAGAGGAGGATGAAGTATGTAACTAATGAGGAAGCAGAAGTTTGAAAAACAGGAAGGAGTCTTAGAGTGAGGAAGAGGAGAGGGAAGTACACAATTATTGAGGAAGCATAAGTTTGAACAGGAAGGAGTCTTAAAATGAGGAAGAGGATCAGGAAGCATGTAATTAATGAGGAAGCAGAAGTTTGAAAAACAGGAAGGAGTCTTAGAATGAGGAAGAGGAGAGGGAAGTACACAATTATTGAGGAAGCATAAGTTTGAACAGGAAGGAGTCTTAAAATGAGGGAGAGGATCAGGAAGCATGTAATTAATGAGGAAGCAGAAGTTTGAAAAACAGGAAGGAGTCTTAGAGTGAGGAAGAGGAGAGGGAAGTACACAATTATTGAGGAAGCATAAATTTTAACAGGAAGAAGTCTTAAAATGAGGTAGAGGATCAGGAAGCATGTAATTAATGAGGAAGCAGAAGTTTGAAAAACAGGAAGGAGTCTTAGAATGAGGAAGAGGAGAGGGAAGTACACAATTATTGAGGAAGCATAAGTTTGAACAGGAAGGAGTCTTAAAATGAGGAAGAGGACCAGAAAGCATGTAATTAATGAGGAAGCAGATCTTTGAAAAACAGGAAGGAGTCTTGGAAGAGGAGAGGGAAGCACACAATTATTGAGGAAGCAGAAGTTTGAACAGGAAGGAGTCTTAATGAGGAAGAGGATCAGGAAGCATGTAATTAATGAGGAAGCAGAAGTTTGAAGAACAGGAAGGAGTCTTAGAATTTGGATGAGGGGCATGAAGTACGTAACTACTGAGGAAGCAGAAGTTTGAAAAACAGGAAGTAGTCTAAAAATGAGGAAGAGGAGCGGGAAGTATATAATTATCGAGGAAGCATAAGTTTAAAGAACGGGATGGAGTCTTACAACGAGGAAGAGGAGCATGAAGTATATAATTAACGATAAAGCAGAAGTTTGAAAAACAGGAAGGAGTCTTAAAATGAGGAAGAGGAGCGGGAAGTACATAATTATCGAGGAAGCAGAAGTTTGAAGAACGGGATGGAGTCTTAGAACAAGGAAGAGGAGCATGAAGTATATAATTAACAATAAAGCAGAAGCTTGAAGAACATGAAGGAGTCTTAGAATTTGGAAGAGGGGCATTAAGTATATAATTAATGAGGAAGCATAAGTCTGAAGAAGAGGAACGAGTCTTAGAAAGAGGGAGAAGAGATGAAGTATATATTTAACGATGAAGCAGAAGTTTGAAGAACAGCGTGGAGTCTTAGAATGAGGAAGAGGAGCATGAAGTATATAATTAATGAGGAAATAGAAGTCTGAAGAACAAGAAGGAGTCCTAGAATAAGGAAGAGGAGTATGAAGTAATATTTAATGAGGAAGCATAAGTTTGAGGAACAGGAGGGGAGTCTTAAAATGAGGACTACATATGAAGAGAATGAAGTAAATAATTAACGAGGAAGCAGAAGTTTGGAAAACAGGAAGCAAACTATTATTCAGAACTAGAAGATGGATAGAATACCAGTAAGAATATTTGGGCAATGAGTAGAATTTCATTAAGAAGCAGATGTTTGACAAACAGGAAGCCCAAGGTCTGTACGAAGATTTAGGATAAGCGAGGACAGGCTGAAGTATTAGCTTAATGAGGACACACAAGCTTGACAATCAGGAAGGACCAGTTTATAGAACCAGAGGATATCTTATGGAAGATAAGCATGAAGTAGATCAGGCAGAATTGTGACCAGAAGCAGAAAAGGAAGCAGAGCTGTGATGACCAGCCAACAGATTTCTGATGTACAGTGAGGAGAAATCTAAAACAACAGGAAACAGGAATCTAAGAAGCAGGAAGTACAAGGTGATTTCTCGGTTTACCCATTCTGCTGTTCCCCTTTGCTCTCCATCAGACCTCGCCTCTGACCCATAGCCACCTCACAGGCATTCTCATTGGAATAGAGCTGGATGGGTGTGTTGTAAACAGATGGATGAGGGGCTGGGGGCAAAGCTGGAGCTGGAACTGGAGCTCTGGCTGGGGAGGAGGAACCAGAGGAAGACTGGGAGGAGGTATTTCCTGAAGCAGGCTGGGATTTGGGTGTGGAACCAGAACGGTTTGCGGAGCCTGATGGGGCAGCTGGAGTAAAAGCAGATGAGGCTGATGGGATGGAGGCTTTTGGGGCAGAGAGTGATGGACTAACCGGTCGAACCGTATTTGTACCACCACCAAAAGGCCTTGCAGTTTTATTATAGGCGCTGGAGCCCGGGGCAAGAGAGGAGGGAGTGGAGGATGAGGTGATGGAGGGTGGAGCAGGAGTTTGGCTGATGGGTACAGGTTTGATTATCTCCAGCGGCTCCTCCTACAGGAAGTGATTAAACACATGCGACACATGCTCACCTCACAGCAAATACATGCAGGAGTCAATGCTTCCCCATCACAACATGAAAATTCTCTACTAAGAGATGACATAATGCATTAATTAGGGTTCGAGCACCACAGGTGTGTAGAGCTATGTTGTAATTGCTCAAAGAACTGTTTTATTGCGGCTTTCTGCGTATTTTTGAGGGTCAAAATTCGCATAAGTGGCAGAACTGGTGAGGGTGTTGAGAAATGGCTCTGTAGCGTCAACTAGGGCTGTGCAATTAATCACAAATAATCACAAACTTATTTAGATTTTTATTCAGAATACGTTCTGAAATAATAGGTTAGTTTATCTTAATTTATTTTATGTCTGTTTTACTACAGTTTTTCTTAAACAATTTTACTACAGTTTATTATTTCATTGTGAAATGTTTTGTTATGCACTTCTTGTGCACTGAATGCATTTATAGAGCATGTAATGCAATATTCACGAAAAAGTATTTTAGATAAAAAAAAAAACAATAATAATAAATAGCAATATGATTATTTGGCCCATAATGCGCAGATCTAGCAGCAACTACCCTAACACGTTTCAGCTGATGGTGGGCTCAGAGTTTGTCGTAGGTGAAAAAAATTTGTAGGATACCAAGACTTAAATGTAAGTAATATGGATCGCATTTCTAAAATCACCAGAACCCTTTGATCACTGCTTACAGCTTTAAATCAATTAGTTTCTGATTTTAATCCAGTTTATCATAATTTCTTTATTCTGCAGATTCATCTTTATTATGCAAACCTTATGTTTTATTCATGCAGAGCTCATTTTAAGGCCGTTTCCCACTTTGTGTGTTTTTAGCAAAATGTAAAACATTGCCAATTAAATGTAGAAGCAAACTAAGCCACGCTGTTTGGTGAAATGTTTTCTGTATCTGCTAATGAACACAGTTAAGGGTTTAAACTTAAATTTCTTGTGATGATGGGAGCAGGATGACTCCAAGATCTGCAGTGCCAATCAACAACAGTTCATGCATTTCAACCATGAAGCAAACAAACAGACTCTAAACCAGTGTATGTTCAGACCAGACCAATCAGCACAAATGAAAGCACATATTTTTAACTATATAAAATAGCATGTGCTCATTTGTTTGAAGTGCAATAGCTTTTACAGTTTTAACCGCGTGGCAATATTTTGGATAGGAGCTAATAGGGTCATTAAAAACAAATTTAAAATTTGAATGAGCTTAATAGTATGTTTAAAAACAATTGTCTAGTACCGAGCAAACAAATGTCGTCTTTGAGTCTGATTAAGACAATGTTCACATGAAATATTTGTACCTTTGTCGTCTCCGTTTTACTGGAAGGTCTGCAAAGACAAAAAAAGAAAGAAAAAAATCAGACCACAAACCTAAACCCTTCTGAAGTCCAGACAGAGTGTTTGTTGTTACGGTGAAAACGTTTATGCATTGCTGATGCAGTGTAAATGTTTGATATTCTTGTATATAAAACACTCAAATGAGAAGAAAGACTTCTCTAAAGTTTCCACACACAGCTGGGTTGGATTTAAATTGGCAGGGTAAGTATAGAAGCTAATGCATCAGAGTGATGATGTCAGTCACTTACAACAGCTTTGTTATTTCACTGAAAAGTATCTGAATGAACTCTGTGCATGTACCATGATGGAGAGATGTGATCTAGAGCAACATTAAATGATCTAGAGCCACATTAGTCACAATAATGTAGTTTGCACAATTCATCAAGTTCTGTCACTTATTTGCTGCATATGTTGTTCGAACTAAGCCATTTGTTAAACAAGTAGTTCAAACCTATTTGGTTTTAGAACCCAGGTTTTAATTCAGTTTTAAGCTACCTTTCACTCTTTTTTCAAAACAAAAGGAAAAGCCTTTTCACAATGAAGATATTTGACCAAATTGATCATTTTCAAGTTTGTTATCTTTTATCGTTTGTTAAATGCTACAGTACCCCATTAGTGCACAAAAAAACACAAATGAACTTTGCGTACGCAACGCTGCCGCAAAAAAAAAAAAAAAACTAATCTAATAAAAACTTTAAATTTGCATTTTGATTTGCAGTAGTGTTGCGTGGACAAAGTAGATTTGCGTTCTGTTTCTGATTTGCAGTAGTCTTGCGCACTGGGCCACCGATTCCCAGGTTGGCTTGTTAGTGCAGACTAGGTATTGCAAATTACGAAACTGGGGGCGGTAGTGAGCTCGTTGCGCTAGAGCTTTTGGCCGAAGATGAATGTATCCTCCGGTTCTTCACTCTCATCAAAAGAATGATCGTGGACACTAATGGACTTTGAATGTACACATGAAACAATTCCATTCATGAGAGTGAAAATCCTGCAGATGTTTTCCTTCACAACCAAAAGTTCTAGTGTGTAAACAAACTCACTAGCACCTCCAGTTCCTTTTTTTGTGTGAGTAATGTAGGATCAGTGACACACAAAGACACAAAAATGCTACTGCAAACCAAGAACACAAATTTGTAGTAGTGTTGCATGCACAAAGTTGATTTGTGTTGTATTGTTCACTAACACCTGAAATAAAGTAATATTAGCTTGTGCTCAGATTTTTGTAATGCCTTGTATTTTGGCATTTATAAACAGCTACAGACTAGACACAAGGTGTACACCATGCTTTTTACTTCAACAAAGACAAGATAGTCACATCAGACCAGCTGATCTTCATTGGTTGCCTGTATGGTTGCCATCCAATGTACAGTCCTTGTTTTTAAATCCTTGCAGAGAGTGCCCCCTTACGATAATGAACTCCTACTTCAGTACTGCTCATAGCACACACTCAGCAAGTAGGGTTTTGTTGCTATCCGGTAGCATAGCGTTCAGAATTTAAAATGTATTGTATGTATATTGTGATTTACATTTGTGTGTGCGTGTGTGTGTGTATGTAGCTCTGGAATGCCCTTGGTTACAGAGTGGCTTTCTACAAGCCTTTTATTCTCAGTTCTTAATGAATATTTGTAGAGTTTGGTTCCAAAAAGTGGTAAAAACGCCATTAAACAGTTAGTGTATATTTTATTCACCTTTGAAAAGCCCATAATAGATTTCCAAAAAACACAATACTTTGTTTTTCCAAACCGCGATAAAACACCAGTCTATTTTTTCCCCAAAACGCCATAACTTCACTAGACCAAGCACAGTGCAAAGAAAATTAGGTGCTGAGGAGATGGAAAAATGCTGATTCATTTTCAGTAAAAGTTTTGAATAATTTTAAAATCATTCCAAAACAGGCCTTTTTTCAGCTGATCAGTCAATAATGTCCTGCAGCTCACTTGCCTGGGCAGCAGATAACTCTGCGTGTGGGTTTTGAAACTGTTTTACCCATCTGTTCTGGAACTTGATTAAATACCGATGTTGTTTCTGGTATTTTGTTTTAATAAAAACAACAACATTTATTCTGGCTGGTAGCGGCACCCCTTCAACAGCAAGAGTTAACACTGCACTGGTTCCAACATTTTGACTCAAACGGTAAAAATAAACCTTAAATCAAATGGTGGCCTAATTTCTTCACAATGAGAAACAAATCGACATCGCTCTTGATCAGTGTACAGCTGCGGTGCCCTCCTTATGGCAGAAGTGAGAGATTGTGGGGACTGTATGAGTGTGTGTTTGACTAATGCCTCTATTCTGGCTGGTGTTCAATCAAACTGCACCTTCAACTGTAAGCCACATTACACGGCTCATAAATCCAGCAGAGAGTTAAATTACAGCTTCAATCCCAGAAGCATCTGCTCACCCCTGCCAAGAGCTGAAGGACTCGAACACCATGCTCACGCTGTAAAACAACTGGCATGAGGAATCCATTGCCAGACAAGAGGATCAGAGGTCCCTCTTGTGCCAGTGGTAGAGCTGACCGTTTACAAAAACTATTTTACCAAATCGCCCCCCATCAAGAAGCTAGCAAGTAAACTTCAGCCAGCATCTTAACATCTAGTATAGCCTCCAATCAGGCACTTGACTTCAGTAATTTCTGTTCGTCTTATATTTCTGACCACACTCAAAGCCAACAATCTGTGTCAATTGTTTATTTTCAAAACATTCAGAATAATTCTTTCACTGAAGATGTGAAAAAACATGTTGTATCTGCTTGCCAAGCAAGGTTAAAGCAGGTCATAATCTTGAATGAAAGTTATCAAACTTGCCACATAAGTAGAAGTGAGACTGATCTTTATCCAAACTTTTCCACTCTACTCTTCAATACCCTCTAAACAAAAACATAGGCCTTGGATGGATGAAAACTTTCCAATTTCTCTTTTTTCATTTACATCCAACACCCAACACCCATTAAATTTCAGCAATATAATTCTTCTCAACCCCATCAGTGCCAGATCTTTGATCTCAGCAACCATCTGATGCATTTGCATGTCTTTTAGAAGAAAAACAGGACTTTACTGTTTTGCTCTTCATCTGGGTCAAGGAAATTATGATGCAATGATACTCCCTGCCTGAAGATGGCGTTTTCGGTACATCAGATGCACTCTGTGTCACATGGGGAAACAGGAAAGAAGATGACAAAGAAAAAAAAAACAAAGAACACAGAAAAAAAATGGTTTACTCTGTTGATCACAGGGAGCTGTTTGACAAAAATCCAGAGAAAAAATTTGTGGCATGCCATATCTTTCCTGTTTCCTGTATGAAGTCGCTATGAAAATGTGGGATGAACTCCACCAAGCGGCTGTTTTACATCCTACCTCATCAAAATAGCCAGCCTTCATTAGTCATTCTCTTCGAGAAAAACAGATCCGATATGGCACAATTTTTTTCATTGGCACCACTTGTTCGATCAGATGCGTGATCTCTCGTTGGCACCCATGGTTTTCGGTCGAGGCGCGCTGTTGCACAACACTTTCACATCTCTAGTTTGCTTAATTTGGTCTGGACCAAGAGGAACTGACGTGAACTGCCATGATAAAGGTAAACAGACAGAAGTACAATGGCTGTATTACAAAAAGCTTGTTCTCACCACAAGCTCTAAAGTTCTTTGGATTCTCTGACCATTTTTGGTCCAGTTTTTAGTTCAGTTGTTGCTTTCTCTCCTGCCAAATAAACCAAACTAAAAGGGAAAACAAACTCTAGTTTGAAATAATTGCAAACTGGAATTAATGTGAAACCTTTCTGACCATTGGGTCTATCCAGTCCAGCTCTGAAAAAGCTTCATATTAGCCCAATGGGAGTAGGCGGTCTCACGTCACCCATATTTTTTGATAATTTTATCCTGTCTAAACATTCACAAAAATAAAAATGTATTTTTCCATTTTTCTGACAGTTGGAAAACACTTCAAGTCTGATGGGCTGAAAATATGTTACTTTCATTGGTACTCAACTATCTGACAAGCTGGATTTAACTGATAGTAATTAAATGATCCTAAAGCAAAAGGCCAATGTTTATCCATTTAGACACTTTTTTTGTTTTTAAAGACCCGCAGACATATTTCACATTCTCATCTCTCAGTTTATCCTTGTAACACTGTCTAGACGACTTCATCCATCATCTGTTCCCATTCTTCAACATCCTCCACATTCCTCGGGACAAACAGGCCACACTTCCCAGAGAAGGAGAGCGGGGCAGAAAGAAAGAGTGACTCTGAAAGTTCTTGTCTTCAGTCTTTTCCATATTAGGAAGAGACTGATTGTGTTGAGTGTTTGTGTGAGGCTCATAATGGTCTAAAACACAAAGAAAACACTCACAGACGGAAGTTTAAAGAGGTCACACATGGAGGAGCATTAGTCAACTCTCATGGGGTCGAGCATGAAGAATGGCAACAATGAAAATGAAGCAGACTTGGAGAATAAAAGAGGAGGAGCCTGGAGTTCATGACTGCAATGGTGATTATTCTGCTTTTCCAAAAAGAGCAGCTGCCATCACAGTGCTTGACTGACATTTAAAATGGTCATCAGAACATTGTTTTTTCAGATCCATGCATACCATCTCAAAATTAATAAAAAAAAGATTGTACAGTTGAAGTAAATACGTTAAATAAACTGATAAAAGTAAAGCAAGTTCTAAAATTAAACGACATGTGAAAAAATAAAATAAAACCTAGCAAGATATATGTAAGAATAATTACTATAAAAAGATGAGAAATATGAGAAAATACTAAAGAATGGATCCCATGTCATACTGCACGTTAAAATCATACATAAACACTGATGTTACAACACCATGAATGGTTTTCTTTTCTTATAATAGTCTTGCCCTAATCTAATAAGGTCCCGCCGTGTGACTGAGATTTACTGCATGAATTAGTTAAAGAGGGAGGAGAGAAAAGGGGTTTCTGAATCATTTCTTGTATTTTAGCTTTTTTTTTCCGTGTGCTGTCCTGCTCAAAAGCTACCACATGGGAGAGTAGATGCTTCATTTGAGTTGTATAGTTTTGTTATCTCCAGGGGAGTAAACACCTGGTAAAAAACTCCTAAGGAAACGCTGTAAAAGGGGGGTGGAAGCCCCTTTACGCCGTTTCCGTGTGCTTTGCATAACCTCACATTCATACTGCTTCCAACCTTGGAACTTCCGCGTGTGCCCACCCCTCGACCATCTGTCCAATCCGGGAGCTCTATACATCGTTGAAAAGCTTTGAATCTGTAGAAGCCAATGATATCTACCATTTTGAGACTGACAGGATCCCTGACGAATCACAGGACGCGGAGTATGGAGAGACCTGCTCTTACGCACGAGGAGTGTTTCCATATTTGGTCATGTTATGCAAGCACAGAGCTACAGAAAAGAGCCAAAATGGAGTTTCTGCGAAGCTATCGACCGGACATAACAACAAACGGACTTTTATCGCTATGGAAATAACTTTTGTTGAAAAAACGGCAAAGGTAAGACAAGATTTACATGCTTGCTTGGTTTTTGCTGGCGTTTTTTAGGGGAACTTTCGCTCCCTGCTCTAAAAGTCTTCATGCAATGTAAATGAATTGCATATCGCTGGATTCTGCTGGTTGTTTTCAGCTTTCATTGGTGTTTCCGTTTATATTGTGGATACATATCGTACAAAAACAAAAACTTGGTCATGAATTATACTCTGGACATGTTGTTGTTTATTTGCATGGCGTTAGAGCTGTGGTTAACGTATATGAAATTGAATTAGATACGTTTTTAGAGGAGTTTCCGCTGAGCACAACGGTATTTAATATGTGTGGGTTACTCTCAGGGTTAGTGAGCTATGAGCGAAAATGTAATGCACAAGGGGGCAAGTCCCCAGTCCTGGGGACTCTCGTGTTTAAGAGGTTAATACAGTTTATGGTTTAAAACAAAAAAGCTAAAACGGCTAGGGTCTAGTTTGATTTGTATGTCAATATTTGATGCCATCCATCCACTAGGGGGCAGTGTTAATGTTCACATGGCCATCTTTTTTACTCTAAGTGATGGAGTGAGCTAATTTTATAATCTTTTTTGTGTGTAAAGTAAAGGATAATTGTCTTCTAGTAGATATTACACAACACAAGAAAACAAGGTAAAAAGAAGTTTCAGAAGTGACTAGAATCACAATCAAATACACTTCAACTCGTAGATGATATCTTCCATTAGCATCTTGAAATGTATTGTGACAATTTTAGCATCATGATATATTGTACCACCATATATTGTTGCACTTCTAATGTGAGCAGCATTAATTTATTCTCGAATTTAACAATCGAGGGGTGAGAAAATTTATTCCACTAACAGATTGTTTAACCAAGTATTTCGCTTCTCATCACAGTAGTCTGTTAATAGGACATCAACCGAAATCACCCCATACTCATGACTATTTATAATAAAAACTCCATATCATCATTTCAAAGGTTAATTATTAGGTTTTTAAAGTCTGCAATAACTGGTCAAAACATATCCAAGGTCAAAAAAACACTTAGACATTTATTTTTTTACTGGATTTTTACACGACTCAGTAATGAATCGTTTTATGACCCGTTCAATATTTGTAAGCGTGATACATTTTTACTCAAAAATGTGGAAACTGCACAATACCAGTAGAGAGTAGGAGGAGCTTTGTTTTAAACCATGAAAGGATGACGGACTGGCGGTGGGAGGGGTGCAGTATTGGGTGACGTCACAGTTTTGAACTAAAGATTCAGTTGGAAAATGAACTTGTTTCAGACTAGAACTCGATACACAGCACTTTCACATTTAAAACTCAAAACATATGTTCCTCAATCTAAGAGCTATATTACACACCACATGAAAGGTATTTTTTTTTAATTGATGATATGGGCACTTATATAAATAATTTAAACATATCTGACACACAGTGAAATACCACTGCACACTTAAAGCTTAAACCTGAAAGTTTCCATAAAGCCAGCTTCTTCATGTCACATCATACGAACACACACATCAAGATAAAATCTCTAGCAGACAGTAAGACACACATACACACAGGATGAAACCTGGGATCAGCTGTTATTCAGATCACATGGACACTTCTCAGACACCTTCAGTTAAATGGATTTTCCTTCCTTGGAACTCTTTACCATCACATCTAATATTAAACTCAATGAGATTTCAAGAGATTTATGATCCTCTCCAGTGGGAGCCTTGGCTAATAAAAACATCATATACAACGGGAAGAAAAGTGGAATAATGTGCGATAGTGCAGCCAAAACATTTTGAGTGAAACCAAGCAATACTCCAAGAAAAATGATGGAGACAATATAAAAACAAGATTCAATACAGTCAATCTGTACTCTATATCAGTGCTTCCCAAATGGTGGTGCGCATACCCATAGGGCTGAAAGGGTACGTGAGAGAATAGCAGTGAAAATAACAAGTTAATTTGTTTATTAAAAGGAGTATGAGTTCAGCGAAAAGAGCGACTATCACGCGCGCCTTGAGGAGCTGATGCAGTTGCAGCAGTTCCATATCAGTCGAAACACAGACGAATATCGATGTTTCAACTATGGGAACTCCCCGAACTTGGGAGGTCCCTTTCGAGGAAGCTTTGGCTCCCAGTGCTCCCACGAATCGGATAGTTCCTCCGAGCAGGCTCCCCTGTCAGCGAGGGCTAGAAGCTCCTCCCCGTTCATTACTCTGGTGCTTGCTGCAGCTAGGGGATACTCAGCGATTCCACCGGTGGAGCAGCTGTAGCGGCATATCCGCCCCGACGATGCTGCCGCTTGTCAAGGTGTCCCTTCCAAAGCCAGGAAGTTTTTTTGTCAGCCCTGATGATGAAGGCTTATTCGGTTGCGGGTCAAGCTGCTGCAGCTTACATGCCATGACGACTTGCCCGTCCTCCGTGAGATGTACCAGGGTGGTGGCAGCCACCAGTCTGTTGAAGACTTGCGCTATGAATCATATTTCGCCCTTCGGATTACAAAATCGTCAGCGCTCTGGCCGCACGATGTCCACACTCTGGTCCAGGAACGCCATCTGCAGTTTATGATGTCCGAGGACCATACACGGTTTCTGTACGCTCTTCCGAGATGGCCTCTTTAGCGTCGCCGTGGAGACCTTCGACCCAAGGAAGCAGGCGGAGGGTCTGGGCGAGATAACGGTTCCGCGCCGTAACCAGCATGATTCCGAAATGCTCAGTTGGAAACCTCTCTACCTGCTCACTGCCAGAGAGAGACAGCACCCTCTGCCATGGTCCAAGCCTCCGGCCAAGAGCCTGAGGAAGACCACACATGGCAGCAGAAGGTGCAGTGAACCTCAGAGGGTTCTCGGAAGCGAACGAGAGCTTCTTCTCGTAAGAGGTGCCCCTGAGGTTTGACAACTCAGGAGGATGTTGGATCTTTCAGGGTCTGATCTAGCATACTCGTCCGCTCACCAAGACCTTGACACAGGCAAGAGATCTGATTGGTTCACCATAATAGACCTGAATGATGCGTACTTACACGTGGCTGTGGTACGAATGCAGAGACCCTTTCTTAGGTTCTGCTTCAATGGCCAAGCTTATCAGTACAGAGTCTTACTCTTCGGCCATGCCCTCTCCCCTCACACCTTTTTGAAGGTGGTTCATGCTGTCCTCGCCCCGCTAAGACTCTAGTTACCCGCTAGGGTTACCTGGATGACTGGCTCTCATTAGCCGAGTCCAGGAACCAGTTGATCACCCAGAGGGATATGGTCTTGGCGCACATTTCGCCCCTGGGGTTTCAGGTCAACCCCATTCATTCATTTACCAACATGGTTATTCCCTTTTTGGGGTCATGGGGGTCTGCCCGTCTGCCAATCTCCAGCGCACATTAGGGGAGAGGCGGGGATACACCCTGGACAGGTGGCCAGTCCATCGGAGAGGTTTATTTCCATTTATTTTTTTATTTTTATTCAAAGGGAAACCAGTTAAAGAAATAAAAGGGGATGTGGTGATGAAGCACCCGCATAAGAATCCTCTTATTAATTGAGAAACGACCAGCACCCCGACATTTAGATTATTGTTTTAGCATCTGAGCCACATGGGGAAACAGAAAAGAAGACAATGTCATCTGAGAAAAATCATGGATGTCGAGCGGTTTATGGTGGCTCCTGACAGGGAGCAAAAATGTGGGATGAGTGTACAGGAATATAGTCGCTATGAAAATGTGGGATGAGCGCAACAGAGTGGCTCTTTTACATCCTTCAAACGTCATCAAAAGAGCCAGCTCTCATTGTTCATTCTCCCTGTAAAAATGGATCTCATATGGCAGTACGAATCTCTTTTTTGTTGGCACCACTCATTCAATCCAATGTGTGATGTTTGGCCTTTAAAGCCTCAAAATGCACAGAAATATAAAAGTATTAAAAGACAATCTGGTAAAACAAAGTTGAAATTTTACAATAATGCTGATTTGATTTTCTGCGGTTATGCTCTGGGAGCCAATTCTGATCCGATGCTATCGGGAAAGCACAGAGCTGTTTGATGGCCTCTGCAGATTCCCTGACAAATGTTCACCAGCCATGAAAACGGCACTAAAAGACTTTTACAGGAAGATTCCAGAGCGCTTGCACAATCTGTCTCCAGTAAAAATGCTTTCAGAGGAGCAATAACATCAAAACACTTTGAGCCATCCACAAGCTGCACTGAGACAAGATCCGAGTCGAAGCTTAGCATTAAAATTAGATTAGTTTTACTGGAGCTTTGACAAACATTGTAAACCATGGCTGAAGTGTCTACAGTGGAAACTTGGGTTTGGAATTTAATTTAATTGTACTGCAAAACTATAGTGAATACAGTAAATTAGATTGCTGGAGTATGAACCAAGGAGCAAAAGGTTAACCTCTTAAGCCCTGAGGCCTATTTTCCGAAAATCCTATACTTTTACTTTTTAAGGCATTTCTCAGCTTTTACAAGGCCTAAACTGCAAATCTTGGTATCAAAATGAAGATAGGTTCTTGGGGAGTGGTGTGGATGAGTTAATTTGACAGTCAAGAACACAGGGTAAGAGTAATTGATGTTGGAATGGCCAAAAAATGAACTCCGCCTAAAAAAAAAAACACATGTTTCCTCCAATATCTCCTTATTTTACTTATAACGAAGCAAATAAACACAATCAATTGTAACCACTACATGTCAAGAACATCTGTAGCAAGTTTGGTGTTCATACTACAAGAAACTAATATTCTGTAAAGGTTTTGATTGAACAAAGTTCAGGCGTAATCCATGTTGGCACAGTTTGGCACAATTTGGCACAATAATTGAAATATGGAAAAAATCTTGTCCAAAGCTTCAGCTACGTTCATAGTCTTGTTTTCTTGCTTATGGGACATGATTTCGGCAAAAAAAACTCCTAAAGAAACGCTGTAAAAGGGGGGTAGAGGCTCATTTGCACCATCTTGCTGCGCTTTTGGGAACGTTTCACTCACAAACGCTTTGACGTCGAGCTTCTGCGTGTCCCACCCCCCGACCATCTGTCCAATCCAGAAGATCTATATATCGACGGAAAGCTCTGATTCTATGGAAACCAATCAGCTCAACCATTTTGAGACTGACGGGAGCGCCGACGAATCACACGACGCGCAGCGTGGAGAGACGTGCTCTTACGCACGGGGAGTCATTCCATATTTGGTGACGTAATGACGCCACAAAGCTAAAGAAACAATCAAAAATGGCGTTTGCACGAAGCTATTGACCGGACATAACAACAAAACGGACTTTTATCGCTATGGAAATAACTTTTTGTTGAAAAAAACGGCAAAGGTAAGACAAGATTTACATGCTTGCTTGGTTTTCGCTGGCGTTTTTTCGGGGAACTTTCGCTCCCTGCTCTGAAATACTTCATGCAATGTTAATGAGTTGCATATCACTGGATTCAGTTGGTTGTTAGCTTTCATTTAATGTAATGGTTTGGGTGTTTCCGTTTATATTGTGGATACATATCGCACATAAACAAAAACGTGGTCATGAATTATACTCCGGACATGTTGTTGTTTATTTGCATGGCGTTCGAGCTGTGGTTAACGGATATGAAATTGAATTAGATACGTTTTTAGAGGAGTTTCCGCTGAACACAACAGTATTTAATATGTGTGGGTTATTCTCAGGGTTCGTGAGCTATGAGTGAAAATGTAACGCACAAGGGGGCAAGTCCCCGGTACCGGGGACTCTCGGGCTTAAGAGGTTAAAGTTTTTTTTTTATTACAATGTTAAAAACTAAAAATAAACTATGAATTGCAGATGACAAAATCAAAATTTTACCCAGTTTTTACCCATCCCCTAATACCCCAGAGATAATGGACAGTCATTTTCACATTAAATAGTTTGGTTTGGTATTTCTGGAGCAGTGTCACTCATCTCCAAAATGGGCACAACAAATACCAACATGGACAACTGTTCTTCAACTTCTGCTCCAAAAATGGCCCAATGACAAAAAGGAGATATTCAGAGCTGGCTGTGGATATAGTCTACTAGTATACTGCCAACCATCCAATCCTAATGTGATGAAATAGGGAATAACATTTTATTATCATAAATGGATGAATAAAAGTTATTCACTTTAAATGGGAAGTGTCCACAGTCCACCATGGGTTTATCATTTGATTGGTAAAGCTTCCAATTGTTTATTATTCCAACCTCATGAGAAAACTAAAGAATCTTCCAAATGCTGACAGTACTGGGAGAGTGATCCAAAGTTCATCTCTGTCCATCCTATTCAATAATAATATTAACCATCCCTGAAAAATCCTTATCTGGCTGCCCATAGCAACCTCAGTTTTTACTGGATGAGATTAACATTCTCTTAAAGACTCTTGCTGTGTGTTGTAATGTTACCTCATGAGTGAAAGGCTGAGGTTCCCAGTGCAGGCTTTGATTTTGTTCTGCGCCTCCAGGTGTGTCATTCCCTCTGTGCCAATGCCATCAATGGATAGAAGCACATCACCCACAATGATCTTGGCCTTTGCTGCCTTCCCACCATCTGTCAGCTGCAGAAAAAACACACAGGTCAGAGAAGGTGAGACCACTCAGAAAACGGGGGTCCAAGCTAAGAGGCCAAGAGGTCTTTCAAATTAGTGTCTCTTTGCTGTTTGTTTTTAAAGTGTATCATAACCTTAAAACAGATGAACATTTGGATTGTACAACATTTATTATAGAAAAAATTTGGTAAATTGTACCGCAAACGCGAACAAAGAGCAACCTGCTGTGAAGCCATGGGAATATTCATACAAATTTTACTCATGTGATTTTCTCATTGTGTTTATGTTTTCTTTCATCTGGAATTAGTGTCACATTTTGTTCTTGTGTCTTTGATTGTTTATTGGGTTTCCTCCATTGTCTCTTCACCTCCTTGCCCAGTGTCAGTTGTGTATCCCTTTATGTATAGCTGTCCTGGTTGCTGATTCATTGATTTAATATAACTTACGATCACTCTCATATTGAGAACCATTTACTTTGCTCTGAGGATTCTTATGGCTACATTTATGTTCTCGTTTCCCTGAACGTATTAAGTTATTATAGTTTTCTTTCTCTGTTCCAAGTATAATTCATGTGCTTGTTCAGAGTTTAGGCTTTAGTTGGTTTCTAGTTTTTCTTTCTGTTTTGTTATTTAAAAAGTGGCTGCTGCTTTTAAGTGTATTTAAGTGTCACTTCATTATCTCACACTTACCAGGGAGTAAAAACCAGGGTTTCAGCTGGGTTCACAATGTCAAATTCAAGACTTTTTTTTTAAAGCTCTAAGTCAAAAAATAGACCTTTTCCATATTTCTGTTTATCTAACAAAATGGCATAAATTAACTATAACATTTAAAAATACAAATAACTGTAAAAAGTAATTATTCACTCATTCATTCATTTTCCAACTTGCTTATTCCCTTTCGGGGTCACGGGGGTCTGCCGGTGCCAATCTCCAGCACACATTGGACGAGAGGCAGGGGTAAACCCTGGGCAGGTCGCCAGTCCATCGCAGTAAAAAATTATTTTTAAAAATGTAAATATGTATAAAATGTAAATATAAAAATAAAAAAATGTAAACAATATCAACAGCTTGAAAAATGTCACCACATAGAAAAAAAAATTATTACAACATTTTATAAAGAAAACAAAAAAAAAGTCCCGTAGTTGTAGATAAAGGAACAGAATAAATTTGACAAATGAATTTTTTGTATATACTGTGAATCGTTAATGTTATTAGGCTAAAGTTTTCCTTTAAAATATTTTTATTTTTTCCTTTTTAAAGAATTTGTGGTTATTTCCAGTACATTTTTCAGACCAATATATCCACTTATAACATGAAATCTAACACGAGATTATGAATTTCTTAATTTTGCAACTTTTAAAAAATGTACATGTTTCGTTTTTTATAAAGATGTACGTCTCCTGAGCGAATCCATTATGAACTCTTACTGTTATACAGCTAATGATGACACATTTTTTCAAGTAAAACCATCAATTGTTTTAGTGATTTCAAGTACATTTTGCAACATGTGTATTTGTTACATGACAACTAACATAAAATGATTGTTTTTTTATTTTTTTTTATTTTAAAACCTTTTTACAAGACAATAATTACTTTAATTGTTGTTGCTATGGCAGCCATCTTTGTTAAACAACGAAATTTACCAGCTCGCACAGTGCAAGATCTGAGCATACTCAATCTGAAGTGTGTTGGTAAATTAAGACTTGTGAAAAATTGTTTCACCTTAAACATTGAATTTAATTAGATTTGAGACTTTTTATGGCCTGAAATTTGTGATTGTAAGACTGCATTAGATGAGCGTTCCCTTGTTTTTGACAAAGCAAGCAAGAAGTTACCAGTTAATCCTTAGACATTGTTCTAAATGTAGTTTATTCACAAAAGAGCAGAGCCCCCTTCTTGTAGTGGACATGTCTTGTGATGAAATTCTCCCTTATTTTCTTACAAATAAGCCCAAAGAATCCAAAGAGCTAATCTACAGCCCTGTCACATCTACCAGGCTCTGAAACAGTTGTACTCTTGTATTTATCAGATCAATACAACCCTTCCTCAGTGCTGAGAGGACTCTGATCTGGTCCAGAATGATAAACACCCTGATGCCTTCCCAGATAAATCCAGCGCAGGAAGGAAAGAGTGTCCCGAAGTGATTTACACAGAGCAGGAGGAAAGCAAACAGCTTCTGAAGAGCCTCTCACACAGGAAGCATCTCAATTACTCATACCCTAGCATGTAATCCTTTCAGCCAGCAACAAATGTCAAACCAGCAACTCCTGGCAGAAATAAAGCATCCAATGATTCCCAGGGGCATTGTATGAATTAGCTATGACCAACTCCAGAACGCCTAGAGGAGATAAATGGAGGGAGGTGGGGGGGGGGGGTGCACTAGCAGCAGCTGATTTAAGATTTTATTTAATAACGTATAAATATACTATAAATAAACCCTGTTTTACAGGCCAAAAATTTTTACAGAGCTAAAGGAAACAGGGAGTACCACAGAGAACATTTTAATTGAAAATAGAAACTCATTATTATGACATTTCTGAATGCGGTATGCGATTTCTGAAAAAAGTTTGGGAAACTGTGGCATGGGCCAACCATAACAACAGACGTAGTAGCCAATCAGCTGTAAGAGACGTGTTTTACTTGTGAAGCAGAGCACAGACTGAGGGAATCCAACACAATTTCTGATTACTACAGATTATCGTGAACGGGCTAAAATTAGCGGACAATAAACCAAAGAGAAAACTGATGAAAAAAAAGTATAAATGATAAAGCGCAATGTCAAACTGGGGTAAACTTCCAATCCACTTTTCTGTGATAGAGAAGCTTGCTTCGTTTCTCCTGGACAGGTGACCCATGTATGTGTGCTTTGCTTCAAATAACAGTACCGTATTTTTCGGCTCATAAGACGCACTTTTTCTTCCCCAAAACTGAGGGGGAAAAGTTGGTGCGTCTTATGAAGCGAATGCAAACCGCCGCGAAGTCCGGTAACGGCCGTATGAGAGGTGTAAGAGCTCCGGAGCTCCGGAGCTAGGCCGAAGCCGCGGCCATATTTGTTTACCAAGCGCTGCGCGCTGACGTCATCGCCCATCTCTGCCATTGCGCAGACGTAACGAAAACGGGGGGAAAAACTACATTTCCCACAATGCCTTTGGCATCCGCATCCATACTTACGTCACGAGCGAAACTACAGAGATCAGCTGACTCTCGCATTTGAGTGATCTCTCACGCTACAAACCCGTTTTCTCACGCTAAAATACATTTCAAGATGTGAAATGGGCACAGCTCATAGTTTGTCTGCTATGTTTTTTGAGCCTGACAATAAGATGATGATCGATAAGCATCGTCTTCAGTCTGTGAGGGTTTTATTTCCGCTAAACATTCACTTGGACAGTTTCACAATCTTGGACAGTTTGATCCTTTGGAGTTATTTGGGTTTTCATAAGCTGACAAAATCAAAAGGATTTATATTAGATCAAAAAGCATACGCTTGTTTCCAGCGCTCGCTCTCTATCTCTCTCTCTCTCGCGGGCGTCAAAACGAATATGTATCAAAGCGATCTCAATGACTGAAACTCTTCTTTAATAAACTCAAACTCAAATCATCTCTCAACGGTACATCTCACACATGTACATACGAGATAACAAACGTAAGTAACATGTTCTGCAATTAGGGAGTGTTTGATTACAGGGGGGCTCGACTAAAAAAGTTTGAGAACCACTGTATTATTACTAATGTGGGGGCAATCTTACTAGATATTATTAGTAATGTAGTGACAATGTTACTGGCTATTATTAGTAATGTAGTGACAATGTTACTAGCTATTATTAGTAATGTAGTGACAATGTTACTGGCTATTATTAGTAATGTGGTGACAATGTTACTGGCTATTATTAGTAATGTAGTGACCATGTTACTAGCTATTATTAGTAATGTAGTGACAATGTTGCACTGGAACAGTGATGGTGATAACGAATGGTGGACTTTAGAGTGATGAGTGGGGGGCAAAGAAAAACATTACAGCCTTTTTTTTGTTACTTTTACTGTTTACTGTCTGTTCATGTTACATGTTTGGCTGTTAACTTTTACACAGTTGATATAAAATATTTTACAACAGTATTTGGTTCAGAATCTTTTTTTTCTGGATTTTCCTCTTTAAAAATTGGGTGCGTCTTATGTGCCGGTGCGTCTTATGAGCCGAAAAATACGGTA